>LPNX010062533.1:0-64650 GCA_001517045.1 Pseudotsuga menziesii | reverse complement strand
TATATATATATATATATATGAATAAGTTTACAAAAATAGGTCTCAAGACCTCATCTGAAGCATGTAGGCTTTTAGGAAAAAACCACCATACAAAATCCTGAAGCTATTAGCTTTCAGTAGATATCTCATACACACAATGTCTAGTGATTCTCGTGGTAGAACATCACCGCCTGGGATAATCTATGTAGAATCCTACTAAATCGACCCGATACTCCCACTGTGGGTCTCTGATACCTCAGAGGGAGGTCATCAATGGAAGCGTCAGGGATATCCAAGGTCAACCTCTCCAGGTTTTCCTCTAACTCCTCGGTGATATCATCACCTTGTGGTACAAAGCGGGCTCCAGCTCATCTATCTAATGGGGAAGCTCCCCCAGGTCGTGCTGCTCCAACATTTGCATGAAATATGCAGGTCTTGTTACTTAACACAAAAAGTATAAAACATCAAAAAACATAAAAAACATTTCATCCATTTTAGGGTTTCTTGCTTCTTATCAATGTCACCCCACTGTCCGTTAAGTGGGAGCAGTAGGTCAGGATCTCCGCTGAAGTCTGTGCCTGCGTAAGCATAATTCTCCACCATGAGGATCCGATCTTAGAGCCATCTGAAGAACGGGTCATTGAACTTCACCTTCCCCCTACCCACTCCAATACGAGCCATAATCTGGACCCACCTCAGCATATGGGGGTCCCGCACTCTCAGCTCTATGAAGATCACCTGAGGTCTCATATGTGGTACCTACTGAAAGAAGAAGAAGGCTAAAATGGAACCAAAGCCAAACTGCTTCAGTTCTCCCTGCCGACACTTAGTCAGCTGATCTTTGAATATTGGAAGCATGGCTTCTTCCCAGTTGAATACTGTAGGTTCCATGGCCTCTATGGAATATAACATGTGTGCCCTAGAATCCTGGTGCACACCCTGACTCCCAGCCACTCTCTGCATAGTAAATAGGACAATCCATAGAGGCCCATCCATCATTGTTCTGATGGGGATTTTCTTCCCCGATGTCCTCGTCCCAAGGATACAGTGACGATATATCAACTCTCATGGTAATATCCCCTCCCTGAGAACCTATCAGTGAGATGGGGGCACCTCGTATTGAGAGACCATTCAAGAAGTAGATGTCCTCTACCTCCACTGTCAGAATATGGGTCCCAAACTCAAAGTGTTACTGCTCTAGATTCCACATCCGAAGTATGTTCTCTAGAAACCACTCATGTGATACCATGCTTGGGGTCCAAAAGAATTTCAGGAGCCCACAGTATCGTAATGCAGCTACATCACCCACATTCCTTTCAGTGAAAGATTCATCATTGTCATGTTTTCTTTCTTTTCATATCACCATGATTAATCAGCAAAGGTCTGCCAAAAACAATCATAGCACATATTAGAATCATCCTTAATCATTTAAATTCAAAATAATGATTTATTTTTTTATTGTGCTATCCTTTTTAAATCTCCACGGTCGGCACCGCCTGTGCACCATTGGAGATAGGCAGTGGCACTTCCTGTTAGCTTTGTTTTAGGCGCGGCTCTAGTGAGGTACCGTGTATCCCACAAGGGGTCTATGCGGTGCCCATTTCTATGATTTTAAGGATTTCCATACAAGCCCAAAATCCCATCAAAACTCAATATAAATACTATTAAAATAAAGAGTAAGGTTTTAACTATAACCTGGAACTGATGGCGCTCAAATCCAATGATGGGAACTCTCGGTATCAGAAACTAAAGATCTAACACGGAAAGTGCTCCAAATCCTCTCCACTATGGGTAAATAGTAAAATGATTTGATTTTTTACTATTTACATGATTTATATGTGCATTTTTTGGGTTTGACATGCTATAGTTGTGATTTAAAATCACTTTTTACACGAAATTTATTAGTCATAATCCCTTGATGTTAGTTATGAGTGCATTTAACACTTGTTGTTTGAGTTGATTGCAAGATAGAAGAACCATATCAAAAAATCTTTGGGAGTTTGTTTATGACTTTTTTGGACTTCCATAAAATGGAAAAAGTCGATGAGAATTTGTTATGACACTTTGGTCGTGCTCCTTAAACCCAGTATCAAAGGTTCGAGTCCATTTTTTATTCTTTCCAGGCTCGTAAAAACTGACATTGTGTAAAGAAACCTCATGGAGTCCTCTTTAAACTCTTTTTAGGATCCCTAAATACAAAAATATTGTTGAGCGATATTGTCTTCTTCACGCTTATTAAAGCATTCGAAGAGTCATCTTTCTGATGGTAGGTTATCTCTTTTTCGGTTCAAATAGACTATTTACGAAAAAGGAACACTCCAGCTAATCATGACTGGAAGAGTTCTCTAAGGTATGATTTTACACTTTTTCGGGCCTTAGGGACTAAATCATACGAAAAAGGACCCCTTTGGAGTCTTCTTCCTTAATCGTTCAGACTCTCTAGACATGAAAGATATTGAGTTTTCTTTCATTGGACTCATTAAATTAAACATTGAGAGACCCGTTTTGGGAACAATCCCCTCCTCTCTCAGGTTCGTAAAACATATGAGTTTGGACTTGTCTTCGGACAAGATATACCGAGTGTTTGTTACCTTCTTTGAACTCGTAAAACCGAAAATAGGCACTCATCAATCATGATGGGGAAATGGGAAGGGAATCATTTTGCAAATAAATGGCAGTAGTTTGTCATTACCTTTACATGGCACTTGTCTGTGTATCATTTCAGCCAATTGGGTATTCAGCTGATCTCTATGATGATCCACTTTCATGAGTCATGTCACTCCTTTGAGTCTTTCAAAAGAATGCATTTTCCACTATCACATCGTGAGTTTGTCCCGTTCAGTCATGCTGCCAAGTCTTTTGTCATGCCACTCGATGTTCAAAGGGAAATTGAAGAAGTTTACCTCCGCAGTCAAAACAGTCTCTGTGTTAGTACTTTTGAGTCAATCCTATGGTTACTACATTCACATCATTCTAGAACTATGTTCTGAGTTTCATGTCGTCAATGTGGGACTCATCATGGCCCTCCTTCGACGATACTTTTCCCATCGACATTAGCTCATCATCTGGGAACTAGTCTTAGAAACAAAAACTTAGTACCTTGAGATCTGTATGCCTTAATGACAGATTCTCTTGCTCTCGACATAGCTTCACATCATTGGCCTTTGATCAACAGAATCGACTAGGTGTTCGACATTAGGACATCTATTCACACTGAGTAGATTGTACTAGGGTACCTTGGGAATCATTGACATCAATGGTGATCTCCCTTGCACTTGTTAATGGTTCACATCATTGGCCGGTAATCAAGTGGTTTCTACCATGTTCGAATTCAGATCATTGTAATCACATGGATAGAATTGTACTTTGTCAAAGAATAGACAAAGACCTTGGGTATGTGATTAAAGTGCTCATTGCTTTTCCCCAGGTTATGATGGAGTTTTGTATATCTAGAATGGATCCACATTTTTATGGTCGTGGCTATGCTGAAATTTGCATCTGTATGACATATATCTACATTGTATGTCTGGTAGCTACGTCCAAGTTTGAGTCTTGTATCACATGGATCTACGTTGTATTCTAGTAGCCATGCTTGTTTATTCCTCCCATGGATATGAATTGTATTGGTCTATAGCCATGAGTTGGTTACTTGTGTCTATGAGTCAAAAATATTGATGTAATATAGATGCCTACTTGACAACATGCTCCGATCGAGCTGACATTTTCACCTTGAAGTGACAACTTGTTCTCTCAAAGCTCTCGTTTATCATATTCCTCTAAGACTCATGCTTTTGGGGGCATTCTGTTATACCCAAATCCTATCACCACCATGTGATAAGACCCTTGACTTACATATTTTCCCTTAATCCCAGCACCTAGAGTGGAAACCCATGTTGTTTGTCAATCTTACATAAAAATACTCAGCACCGTACTTTCCCTGTTAACCATGAGTGGTACCTTGTTTGCAACTCCTGTATCTTGTTTACCATAAGCGGTGCCACCACCTTTGGCCTTTGGTCCATAAGCGGTTCTAACCTAAACTGCTCTGTCATAAGAGGAAAAAAGTGGTACCCTGGGTAAAATAAAAAAAATAGAAGTTTCTCGAGGATTCTTTATCATGAGCCTCGTGTCCTCCCTTATCCCTATCATTGTTGGTCAGTTCATCTCATCCACAAATCTCTCAACCATTCCTATCCATTGAGCCTTATAAATACAAGCTCGTGTCCATGGTTGAGGGGGAGAACCATAGAGGTATTGTTATGCTGTTGGATTGACCACTTGGTCCAAGCCATTTGAGAGCATAGTGAGCAAAGTTGGAGCTTATGGGGATGAAGTGTTGGTTTCATGGAGATGGACATCAACACTAAGGCTTAATTGGTTGTAAACTTCTCCATTCATCTTAGTGCAAAGCTAATTTCTGTCCCACATTGCTGTTGTTTTGATTTCGCATGTAAATGACAGTTGGATTCCTTAGTCACTGACATGGATAAATAGATTTTGTTCTGGTAGATTTGATGTGTTTACGTGTTTGATCTGATTGTTGGTGCACAGGTTCACTATCGAAGCATCATTCCAGGTGTCTATGACAACTAGGGAGGTTCTTCATCCTTTTTCATTCACTCATTTGTTTTGGATCTAAACCATTCAGACCAAAGGAACAGCTTCTGTCCGTAGAAGTTGAAATATTCATACTTACAAGGTTTCATTCTAGATAAGTAGAAATGGAGAGTTTTATATCACTATGAGCTACTTACCCATCACACGCATATTATTAGTATACTGTCATTAATGCAAACATTCTATCATGCATAATACATCAACTGAATATAAACAAATGTAACAAAACAATATCATGAAATGACAATTGAATATTTATCTTTATTTGTTCTGTGGGTAGACTCCTTTCAGCTTCATCATATTCTTCATTCATAATAGCATCATTTATTATCCAAATGTTTAATATGTATAAGAGGTTCTTCAAGAATTGAGTTCTTCATTTTCCTCATCGCTTGAGGCATCTTTTTTGAATCGTGAAATCTTGATCTTCAGTTCCTCCCATCTTCTTTTCTCTTATTATGAATCAAGCTTCTTCTTGTGTGTGCTCTTCCTAGATTATACTGAAATTAATCACTTCCTTCGGGCACACATTCCTCAAATGAATGAATCCCATGATCCTGGGATTCCATTCAAGATGGTTATCACAACGTCTACATTCTCTAGTTCTTCATACACTGCTTCAAGTTGTTGTTTGATTTGAGAGAACCTTGTAAAGTATGATTGTATGGTCTCTGCATTCTGGATATTCACATTCTTCAACTGGTTTCTTAAAGTCATCTTCTGATTTATGTTCTTCCCTTCAAATAGCTTGGTCAAGGAATCAAACATCTCTTTAAGTTTCTTTAGGTATGACACTTTTGGTATAAGGTGATCCTTGATTGAATAAGAAATGATCTTCTTGGCCTTGTAAGGCTTTAGCCTCATCTCCCTCTGGAACTGGAACTTACATAGGTGTCCAATTCATTTCCTTCAAGAACTAGTGAGATCCTATGCTTCCATGCTTGGAAGTTGTTAGCCTCACCAAGCATGTCATCAAGCTGGTGTGATTATTCATTTTGAAATGAGAACCTCAACTGTAAATAGCAAAATATTAGATCTTACCGATTTGAGGTGTCCATCCTGGTTCCGAAGCTGGATGACCCTAATTTTCAAAACTTGGAATATTTAATATATATTTGGATATAAATATAGATCTCTTCAATATGAGTTTTCCAATATACTCCTTTTCTGAAAACAATGGAGGGAAGCTTCCATAACAAGAAGCCCTAGTTTACCAATTTCTTTTGCAGAAATTCCTAATACTGTATTTGTTATATCTATGACATTATTGATCCTCTATGTCTATAATTTCATAGTGAGGTAACCTCATCTATCCTATTTTTAAAACCACAAGTTTAACCAGAATTGGTTTCACCAATTGGGACTTATGAGCATTTTCCCAAGGTGACTTGTTTCAAGATTGTTCATCATAGCGAAGTTGTACAGAATTCCACATGTCACTATTTCACCTTCGAGGTCTGAAACATTTACCATAGAAATTCCAGTTCATGCCCTATCTAGAACATCTTGTGAAATTTTATTTGGATCTTTGTATCCCCCTATATTGCAATTCTCCCTAAGTGTCCTGTTTAGGGATGAATCTTGGAAGAGGTTGGAACCCTAATTTGGAGGAAACATATCTCCCAGAATATATCGAATCTGAGGCTCAAATTTTTACACCAGGTACATCAGGATTTTATCTTCATCCTGTGAAAGTTTCAGCCCCTAATACTTCTTCAATCCCGAGATATATTGAATTTTCCAAAAACTACATGTTTTAGTATTTTAGGGTTTTTCAGGCCCGGGGTCAAACTAGGGTTTGACTTTCTCAAAGTTTTACCCAACCAAAAAATCTTGACCCTGGTCTCTAAATTTTGATCTTGAGGAGGATATCAATCCTATTCCAAGCTCACTCAAAAATTCCTCTTCTGTAAAAAGCCCTAATTTCTCGCAACAAAAACTAAAGATGCCCGGAATCAAATTCTGCTTCGACAGAAAGATGCACCCTTCAATGGAGGTTCATCCTAGCCTCCTTTTGTTGATGGATTGTGGATAGAGACCCAAAAATTAAGAATCCTTAGCTTCCATAGCTTCATAGTTTCTTCTTCTCAGGTTAACTTTGATACCATGTTATATTTTTATCATTTAAGCAATATGATCTTGGATCTTATCTCAGAGAATAACATGCACAGCAATAATCACAAGATACAAGAGACACAAATATTTTCCTCGGGGAAACCATTAAGGATAAAACCCTACAACTTCCTCAGAGATAGAATGAGCACCAATGGCAGCAGTAAAATCCAAAGGACAGTAAGATGATCTCTGGTAGTTGTTCTCTCACTCTGTCACTTGAGAGAGTTTCTCCTCTCTCACTCATGCACCCCAGTTGAGTGAGTGTGTGTAATAAATAGAGAGGCTTAGTCTCTATTTATATTCTTTTGTTCACTTAATATTTGATTCTGTTATGTAGGCTCGAGTAACCACAACTAAGGTACTAATGACCCGACTTAAATTAACTCACCGGGGATGACTTGTCTAGGAGAGTATAAAAACCCTAGTGCCCCACAACTACAGGAAATTTAACCCTTGATCAATAAGGAGGGTTACCCTCTATTACTTTACATGAATTGTTTACATTACTGCTACTTCCCGATAGGAACATCGCGGTACAATACATATGATATACAAGTGAATACATTCCAAAGTTACAAATACATCAACATGACATTACTAGTAGATTACACCTACAAATACAAATCCATTAAATACATTAGTGGCCTCTCAAAACACCAACTTGGATGGGAATTTTCACCCTCGAAATTGGCTAAGGAAAGAAAACTAGTCATCCACTAGCTCTCATAATTTACAAATGACAATTTCTCAAATGAAAAAAATATCTTCTCTTGGTTGATTGCTATATTTTATAAACATACTTATGCTTATAATTTTACCAGTCCATCCACAAAATCAATCCAATTTGAATATGGGTGTGTGCTCAAGAATTTCCATGTGTCCTCCTTTTCCTAGCCTTCCATCTTCCCCCAATTTGAGTAGGAACCCATTGAGCTTCCCCAACTCACATGAGCTCCCTCTTGGATGCTATATTTCAACCTAACATTTCATATATGTCATATTTCACCCTTAATATCTGATTTGTGTCATAGGTGTCATAACATCTTCATCATTGATGTCATACAGCTAGGGAACCTAGTCCAAGTGTCTCACTACCTACAAAATGACTCTTCCTCTCCCATGTAAGTTACATTTCCTTCCAAATTCAACCTATTATGTATTATCCTTTTAACTCATCCAAGAACATTTAAGCTTCCCATAGATTCAAAATTGCAAGAGGAGGATGCCATGTGGCACATAATTTCTAGCTTGTGTGGGCCCCATAATCTCCATGTGTCTCCATGCTCCATTGCCACTTCAATTTTATTTTGTATTTATTTAATAATATCCATTATTAAATATTTATGCCATTCTAATTTTCAAACATCATTTATTTCCCCCCTTATTCCAAATCCCAAAGCTTTCACCCCCAACCTAGAAAACTAGTAATTTTCCTCCTTCGCAATCATTTGAACCTTAGCATCAATTTGTCAAACTCTCATGAATATGGAAAATGTGATTAGGACATTGTGACCCAATGAAAAATTTGGGACATGAAAAATCCTCCCTTCCCAATATTACTTGTCCTCAAGCAATTTCAAACATGGGTATTGAAGAACCTGCTTTTTGTATGATTCTTTGAAGTTGCCACTTTGTTTCCCAACTTTGAGTCTTTGAGATTCCATGAATATTTTTGAGAGGAACCACCATGATTGCTGATGCATTAATCTAATTAAAATCCCTTTATTAAGTGGGAAATCCATCTCCCATACTGCTTGTTTCCCAATTTTTTTTAAATGAATGGGACTAAAAACTATCCCAGTGTCCCATTGCTTGTATTGCACTCCAACAATTAAGAGTGCTATCCAACCTATACCATTAGTCCTGAGATCCCATTTTCTTTTATGCATCCTTCCAAACATCATTAGTACATAATTTATATCATCAAAGTACATAACAACATAATAAAAATGTACATCAATGAGGTGCCTCATCAAAAATTCATCAAAGTGCTTATACCTCCAAGTAAGTAAACCACCATTTGCTAAGTGAGTACAAACCTCAAGTGACCAATCAAATATGCTCCAATGACATAGGTGAGGATCCCATCTCCTATAATTCTGCTCTAGAAGGATGTGATATGTATCAAGATATTCAGCCACATATTCTTTCATCCAAGAAGTGAATGAAGAATCTCCACTCAAATCTAAACCAAATAATGAGAAAAAAAAACAAGGAGACTTCAAATGACTCAAAGAAGTATCACCCATACATCCATGAATATATATATCATCATGAAATAAGAGAGGATTTTTATGCTAATAATAATTTTCCTGAGTCATATATATCTTCACCCAAGTGTGGGATGAAGTTCTTCCAACATCAAATGTACTAGGCAAGGAGCAAGGAAAATCATGAGTCTCCAAGTGACTCAAGTGAACATCATAGGTGCACCTATGTAGATGTGTATCATTGTAATATAACAAAGGATGTTGCTGCAAATGTAAATAATAATTTTCTCCAACAATGTCATCATAAAAAGTAAATCTAGGAGTTCCATACTCCTCATGTGGCACCATAAAAAATAAGCCTTTCACCCATACTTCATCGAGACTAATGCTGCAGAACATGGAATTGTAGGATGTAGGAGAATGAACTAACTGACCCAAATGACCAAAAATTTCAGAAGTTTCAACATGGGAAGGATCCATATGGGTAGTATCTTGCAACTCCTTCAAAAGTGTGAAACCTTTTTCATAGATTGGTTCCAATGTAGAGGAATCATGCTCTTATTTAAAAATTGTATAACCTTCATCAAGAGACAATTCAAGTTCCTCTTCTACCACATCAAGTGTTTGGATATCTTCAATTTCATATTCAAACACATCAAGCACATTCAAATTTCTACATTTCTCATGATCCACCATGTCATGAGAATCCTCCAAGCAATCTACCATATGACAATCTGAAACATGGGAGGAAGAACAAGTATATTGCAGCCTCTCTAGAAGTTGCCAATTTTGAATTTGGAGATTATGAATATCCTCATTATTATTCAAGTATGCTTCATGTAAACATTCATTAAGCTCAACCAATTTTTTTCTATCAAAAATAAAATACATGAAATTACTTTCAATGTTGCACATTTCTCTTTGAATCTTCTCCATGTCTTCAAGGAAGAATGGATCCTCCAATGAAGAAATTTTCCAACAAGAATTTGACACCAATGCTTTAGTGTCATGTAGTATTCTATGGTCCTCTTGGATCTTCTTTTCATTCATCTTTAAGGACCCTTCAATAAAATGAGGCTCTTGCAAACGAACCTCCTCATCTTCTTCCTTCTTGCTTGGACAAACTTCATGAAGCTCAAGTGTTGATGGGGAAGTTGATCTTGTTTCTTCTTCAACTGCTACAAGGTCCTAATTTTCATGTTTACTAGAAATTTGGCTTGCAGCAACATTTTGAAATCTGATCTCTATGTCACCAACATAGATTTTTGAGCACCCATTAGTAGGTACTCCTCCATAGTTCAAGCATCCATCATTAGATGCTCTTTGTTTCATTTCCAAGATAGAATGTGTCTCGAAATGATATTCAATATTTTCAATAGAAACTTATTCATACTCATGTGATGTCTCTTCATATTTTTCAAAGTCACTTGGGAGTGAATTTCGATCCTCTTCATGTACTACTTCTTCTACTTCACCTATTTCAGAACTAGGTGCTTCATGGGTCCTCTCCTTTTTCTCCTTCAAGAAAGTTGATGCATTTTTCCCCTTGGTTTTCTTAAGTTCAATATATTTTCTCCAACCCTGGATAGCCAACAATTATAATCCTTTCATAATATTCTTGGTCATGATTTCAAACATAGGTTCCATAATTTTTATATGCTCCTCAGCATCATATGAGGTTCCCTTTTCATCCCTAGTCATAGTTTCCTCTTCAAAAAAATAACTTTTGGGTTTCAATATCTAATGGTGGTCCCTAAATTCTTGTCCTCATAAATATTAGACCACATCTGGTGCCAATATAATTCTCGGATACCATTGTAATGTCCCTTTTTCGAAATTTTATTACAATGACCAATTTTTCCATTAGAGGAAATTTCAATTTAAAATGGGCCTTCCAAAAATAATGCAAATTCCATTTCATCATGTATTAGCCAATAAAAATGTGTTAAAATTCAAAAAGGGAGCACCTCTTAAAAAAAAATTCAATATAAATTTGGGGATAGGTATCATAAAAAAACTACTTTGTTTGTTCGTATTTTCGACATATCTCCCTGTGTTTTTACTCAATTTTCGATTGGGAGAGCTTGTTGGATGCAGAATTAAATTCTAAATCCAACGAGTCCCCACTCGGCATACTTTTGATTGGCCCCACTACCCCAAAAACAAGAAATACCTGAAAAAAGCATGATAATGAAATCATCATCACGTTTTTTCAAGTATTTCTTGTTTTTGGGGTAGCGGGGCTCATCAAAAGTATGTCGAGTGGGTACTTGTTGGATGAAGAATTTATTTCTACATCCAACGATCTCTCACGATCAAAAATTGAGTAAAACCACAAGGAGATATGTCGAAAATACGAACAAAAAGTAATTTTTTCTTTTCTTCCTCTAAAATTAATAAATATTATTTTATTATTTTATTAATTTTCCTTAGGAGGCCCAATTTGAGTTGAAATTTCCTCTAATGACTTTTTCCCAATTTCAACCTTTGACTAGTTTCGATGTCTAGGTATCCAAATTGGTCCAAATGCTCCCAAATATTCACAGAATGTATATGAATGATATTGGGGTTTGTATATGATGTTCAGGGAATATTTATGACCCTTTAAAGGTTTCTTCAAACTTGTTTAAGATTCTGGTCTAGGTAGGAGTTTTGACTAGTAATTTGGGGTTCTAATTCCCCCACAATGAAGACTGAAAATGGCTTCCCAAATGCACTCAAGACAACTCGAACTTATGAATGGAAGAATGGTACATGTAAAGGAAATAAATATGAACTCATATGCATCACCCTTCAACTTTTAATGTCTATTATAACTCCCTTAAATCAGATGCAAAAAGATTGTTTCAAGCTTGGGGGGGAATGATAGGAAAAGTTCTCCAAATGCTATGGAACTCCACAAAATAATTCCAAATGCTTGTGTAATGAAAATTAAACTCATATAATCCATCAATAAAATTTCATTCATCAATATACCATCATTATTTTACTTATCCATTCTAATCTATCAACATTATATTGGTTCACAACAAAGTAGTGAGGAAATGGCACTGTTTCTTCAATGTTTAACATTTATACATGAAATATTTTGTGTATTTAAAAATAAAAGTATTATTAAATTTTAAATACAGAAATAAAAGTACATTCATACATAAACCATCATTATTTTACTTATCCATTCGAATCCATCAACATTACATTGGTTCACAACAAGATAGTGGGGAAATGACACTATTTCTTCATTGATTAACATTTTTACATGAAATATTTCAGTATTTAGACCTGAAATTCTTATAAAATTGAAATACAGAGCATAAAATTATAACTTAAAATAATGGGGCATTATAATCTTCCCCAAAGAGATCAATATCTCACCCAAAGCGCAATCCCTCCATGAGCAAGAATATGCCATAAAAACTGGAAATGGTTGAGAGAAAGTACTGCAATAGAAGGAACCACGAACTTCCCTATAGATTAAAACTACAACTAAATATCCATTAAAACTCCATTAAATACCTGAGTGACCTCTCTAAACACCAACTTGGATAGGAATATTTCACCCTTGAAATCGGCTAAGGAAAGAAAACTAGTAATCCACTAGCTCTCACAATTCACAAATGACAATTTCTCAAATGAAAAAGAGTTCTTCTCTTGGTTGGTTCCTGTATTTTATAAAAATCCCTAGCCTTATAAGGTTACCAATCCCTCCACAAACTCAAACCAATTTTAATTGGGTGTGTGCTCAATTTTTTCCATGTGTCCTCCCTTTCCTAGCCTTCCATCCTCCCCCAATTTGAGTAGGAACCCATTGAGCTTCCCCAACTCACATGAGCACACTATTGGATTCTTTATTTCAACCTGACATGTTATATATGTCATATGTCACCCTTCATATCTGATTTGTGTCATAGGTGTCATAGCATCTTCATCATTTTTGTCATAGATTTAGGGAATCTAGTCCAAGTGTCTCACTAGCTCCAAAATGACTCTTCCACTACCATGTAAGATACATTTCCTTCCAAATTCAAACTATGATGCATATGGACAAGTGTATTATCCTTCTAAATCATCCAATAACATTTATTCTTCCCATGGATTCGAAATTGCAAGAGGAGGATGCCATGTGGAACATAATTTCTAGCTTGTGTGGGCCCCATAATCTTTGTTACAACTGATTTTACCACACATGGTGGATCACACCTTTATGGCCTTCCCTATATTTCTGCAGACTCTTTAGAGCCCATGGACCATTTTTGTACCTTTGATGTTTCCAATATCATCCCTAAAAACATGCATTATTTTCTATACATGACTTTTAAACCTATTCTCGCGTATATACGCAGATATGACCCACAAACCCACGTACATCAGGATGTGTGCAAAAGGCCTAATAGTTTTGGAGTCTTCCTTGATGTGGATCTGAGTTACTTGTCTCTTGGCCTTCCATGTTCCTTGATATCGCTTAGATTTGACCTTCCATTACCCCATTGAAGTACTATATAAGGAACCCTTTGGATACATTGAAAGGGAGAGGAATTGAAGAGCAAGAAAACTATAGTCCATTGTTGTCGAAGCTCATACTTGAGTCTGCATCCCTTTGTCCCTTTGAGCAGTTTGAGTTCTTCCCAATATTTCCCTTGCTTGTGATATTGCTATTGAGAGATGGAGGATTGAAGTGGTGGAGACCCAGGTGGAGGACTCAGTTTCTCCAATTCCCAGACGTGCCGACAGAGCTTGTCACTATTGTAATCTCTTATTTATATTAATAGAAATACATTTTCCTGTCCAATAATGTGTATTTAAATGAGTATTGAATCCATGGATTCCTTTAAATGCTTATATGTTATTTATTATATATGCTAGAGTAGGTCTAACACAATTATATATAACATGCTTATCTTGTTTGTTGAATGTTGAGAGAGCAAATTGTTAATACAAGTAAGAGTGGAAAAGCTCAACGGGGATCTACATCAACTTTCTGGAATAAGGTATGTTTCGAGATCCTTTAGTGTTAGATGTTTGGTTTCTCTTTCATATAGGAAAGGACTGATTTCTGTGGTTACTCTGTCTATTGTGGTACCCCAAGCCATAGGAATCTCCGTAACAAAATTGGCAACCATACTGGGGAGTTCCTAGTCATTTCCTTTGGGGGTTTTTATCGGCATTCAATGTTCTTGAATTGATCTGATTTCTCTGTTTCTGAGTCGGGTCTAGGGGCATGTTTTCCTGGTAGTGTTTGATAGGAGTAAATTTTGTCTCAACTTGTCTATTTACCTTCTTTTTTATCTCTTTTTCTTCCTGTACATGAGTTTTGTCTTCATAGTCGCGTGTACACATGGTTTTTATTGGGATATCCATGTATATATACGGTTTTTCTACACACAGTCACGTATGCCCTGATTTTTGTCTTTGTGGAGAAGATTAAGTGTTGCTAGGTGATTTTTGCTGATTTTTGCCTTTGTGGGGAAGATTAAGTGTTGCTGGGTGAGTTGTGATGATCGTTGAGTCTCCTTGGATGCTTCTAGAGTCTGTATACACCTCTATTTCTGACCAGAGACGCATTTTAGTTCGAAATTTTTTAAAAATGTTCTTGTCATTGCATTTCTATTTTTTGTTTTGGGATTAGTGCATTAGGTCTCTTTTACCTTAGTGCTTTGCGTGGGTGTTGTTTGATAGTGCTTGTAGAGTCTGGGGGTGGTACAGTCATTCTTTTGCTTTATTATCTCATTTTAATTCAAAAAAACAAAAATATTTGCTTTTTTGCATCATTATGCATTATTGCATTTTGCATTTTTCATGGTACTTGCACTAGGTTTTCTTGGAGAAGTATTAGTCAGATTTTCATATAGGAATGATTGCATTTTCATTTGAAGGAAAATTTTGCATTTCACGTAAGACCATACCCCATTTTTCATTTGACATGGTGCATTTGCATTGATTGTTAGGTGTGCATTTTACTTCTTGTCGCGTCATAACACCATTATTTGCACAATCATTTTCCCTTTTGAGTAATAATCCAATTAAAATCAACGCATAATAAAATGAATTACACTCTTTTATTTTATAGGGTGCACCAACAAGATTAGGTTTTAGGGTCTTGGAATAGTTCATTGTGAGTAAATTCTCCAAGACCACTAAACAAAACATGTATGTGTCTGTCCAGGTGAGAGTGTGAAATTCCTTGGTATAATTAGTGTTTCTCAGGATCCTCCTCTTACAAGGGAGTTAAGCATGAGGCAGTGTGAGTGGTTAATGATTGCGATGACCCCTGGTCATAACTGAGTAGCACCGAAGATATTTCCAGGATTGTATTCATATCTAGGGACTCTTTCAGGAGTTTTGGGCTTTGCTACCCTGCCCATACGGTCAATCCTACCTGCGAATGTCTGCCTCAGCATTGATTATATTCAAGTGAACTTATTTTCCTTACCTGGGTTATCGAGGGGGTACTTCACAGATGTTATTCTACAAGTCTCCTGGCCAGGTAGGGGTCAGACAGCACAGTCATTATATGCATTGAAGCTGAGGGCCACTATAATTGGTTAGGAACTTTCACTTGTTGTGTATGGGAGTATCAAGCCTCTCCTAGGCGAGACATACCTGCTTCATTCGGGAGCTCACATATCCTACCCTTGTTTGCTTGTGATTTGGCTTTACATTGTATAGGTCTATGCTCTATGCATGCTAGTTTTCCTAGGGTTTGCGTAATTAGAAATATTCTTTTTCAGTTTTTGAGTTATTGTGGATTTGGGTGTGGCACTTTTTCATTCTCATCATTTAGCGGGAATTTCGCCTTCCACATCTCCTCCTCCTTTGGGAGAGAGAAACAGACACTCTGGGTGGACTACTTCTCACATTGATTCACACACAATGGGAGATCGCAAGGATGAGATTCCTAAGATGTCTTCTCCTCCTCAAGAGGTTGGGGAGGAAGATCCTACTCCTATATATGATCCTTCACCAGAAATACCTTCACATTCTGGTTATGATCCCTCATTCACAGGTCACCCGTATTGGTTTCCGGGCGATGAGAATCATCATGAACCCACAAGCACTAGTCATGTTCATTATGGCATGCTTTATATCCCTGAACATGATCCGACACATCATGTCGAGTCAAAAATTGAACCTAGTACTACGCCTGGGGGCACTCCTATTCCTTTCCATGTAGAGAGATTTGGGAGCACTAGTCACATTGCACCTTCCATCTCGGTGGTGGAAGCTACCTCACATGTCCGTCCTAGACCTAGTGTTAGTAGTCATATGTGGATACCAGAACTGAGAAGAGTGACCATAGGTAATACCACTTACATCCCTTAACATGTCCCTTCATCCTCAATTCCTACTCTTTCGAATGCATTTTTGACAACCCTTCCTCCCCCTCATTCATGTGGTCCTTCGGGTCGGAATTTTTCTATTAGTCATGTTCATACTGCGACTGCTTGCACAGTAGTATCTCAAAGTGAAGTATATATTATTGTCTCGGGAGGTCATATTCTTGTTTCTGGATCATCTTATGGTCCATCGCAAGGAGTTCCCCATACCCCTAATTATGGAGCTTCTCATGGGACATCTTATGGAGCTTCCCATGGACAATATTATGGACCACAATATGGACAGATCTATCAACCTTATGGGTATGGGTGTCAACAACCCGCTTACTCCTCTAATTATGGATTTGTAGCACCGCATAGTCAAGGTACACCACATCATAATGCTTCCATGCAGCCCTACATGGGTCAAAAGGGAGGAGGATGTTCTGGCCAAGGCCATGGTAGTTACAGTAGTCACCCTTATATGAACCAAAACTATTAGGGAGCATTGCATAGACTGGCTCAACCAAGGCTCCCTTTCCTCGCAACGTTAAATTTACCTAACTTGTCGAGACTAATGAATGATCCGATATCTCATGACCCGGCTTGGTCGGCTGTCCCTATCAAGCTTCCCTCGGACATTCCCAAATTTGAGGGTAAAGCAGGAGAAGATCCTAGTGAACATGTCACTACTTTTCACCTTTGGTTCTCTTCCAATTCCTTACACGATGACTCAATCTATTTAAGACTATTTCAATGCACCCTCACCGGGCCTGCAGTGAAATGGTACATAGAGTTACCGAAGGGGGCATTTGTTTTGTTTGATGACCTTGCTATGAATTTCCTCAATCACTTACAGCTACCCATGCATTATGAAGTTGGTACAAAAATCTTGTTGACATTTTGACAAGACAAAGCCACACATATCTCGGACCATATCCAAGAGTGGCGTAAACAAAAGAGGTTGATTAAAGCTTTCATACCGCTTGATTTTCTCCTTGAGTGGTTCCTTAAATCGTTGCTACCTTACATCATGAAGGATGTTTCTACATTCGAAGTCCAGAACGAGGAACAAGAAATTTTTAGGGCATAGGAATTGGATTTGATTTATTCTCAATTCAGACTATTATATGAGATCATACCTAATGCTCCCTATTCTAGTTTTGATCCCAAGATCAAGCCTAGATTCTATTGTGAAACAACTGATTCAATTGTCTATTAATCAATCCACTTCAAGACAAGCCATGGCTTCATCTCAACCCACCCAAACGGTGAGTGTACCTTTTGTGCAATCGTCAGACCACAAGGGCAACCAGCAGCCCAGAAGGAATAAGAAAAAGGGTAAAAAAAATCATAAGGGTGGGAACAAGAATGAAAATGCCAATTTTAATGACATGAATTCCCATAATGCTGGGGGGGACAAGCATTCTAAACGTAAGGTTAATTTTCCTTGTAAATTGTGTAAGGATGACCACCTCACTCACTTGTGCCCTCGTATGGAAGACACCTCGAGGTTCATAGCACAGGGCCCAGCTGTGATGACCAATCCTTTACCCCATAATCAAAATATGAACTTGAGGACCCATGATCTTCATTGTGTGTCAAGTGGAGATCAAAATATGCCAGAATCTAGTACTGGTGACAGTTGCATCAACATGGTGCATGCTACTAAGGTTGTGACTCGTGTGAAAGACTATGGTTCGTCACAACCAGACCTTGGGAAGGAACCTACTCCAACCGAGAGCCCTTTGCGTATTGAAAACCCTATGGATAAAACTGATATTGCACCTCACATTCCTAAGGGAGTCCTAAAGTGTTCAGGACACAATCATAATTCCCGAGCCGCCTAGAACTATTCTGTTGTTGAGGATTTGGTCCAAACTCCTTATGTGATGTCTGCACTTGAAGTACTTTAGAGTTGTCCTTCACAAAGGAAAGCTTTGCTTTCTACTCTTGGGGTTAATGATGATAGCTCTTCTTCGGTCATCAAATTTGAAACCATGGGACTACAGCCTTGCTTTCCTTACTACATGTCTCTCTTGATTCATGTAGAGTGTCTTAACATGACTGTCAAATGCACTGTGATTGATGAAGGCGTTGTTGCTTCTGTGATGTCTTTGTCGTGCTGGAACGGTTTGGGTTCTCCCGAGTTGTCTCAATCCACTAACATGTTGACTTCCTTTGATGGTAGATCATTTCGGCCGCACAAAATTCTTCCTTCTCTCAAGGTTTGTTTGGGAGGGAAGATCGCCGCGATCGAGGTTGAGGTGGTTGATGTGCCCCTTGATTACAACCTTTTACTGGGTCAAAATTGGATGTATAGTATGCAAGCTGTAGCCTCTTCTCTATTTTGAGTAGTATGCTTTCCATTTAATGGGAAGATTGTTACAATTGATCAGACATCATTAAAAAATATGAGCATTAATGCATCGTTGGGAGCTTCTATCCAAATTATTGATCATTATTAGCCGGCAACTGGGAGTGTGGGTGTAGGTATGTATCCATCCCTTATGGGGACCTTTAGTTGTCCTGCACTTATTCTTATGATCTGATCTAGTTTCGGTGGAGCTTCATCATCACTGAATTTGGTGTCTTTTCACACTACCCATATGGAAAATCCTTGGATTCTTCCTTCACTGAGTCCTTCGAATGGACCTATCGAAACAGACATGTCGTTGACTGCAGCAATGATAGCATATCAAGTGAATCTTGATTATGTTGCAAAGCCTAGTCCTTCCTCTTCATGGATGGAGGAGGAGGAGCTATATGTGCTGCCTGCATGGGTAGTTGAGTCCTCTCATGCACATGATTTCCTTGATGGTGTTTTTCTATCAGATGAAGCCATTATTGAGGCCATGTTTGGGGTTGAGCCACCTTGGGAACAGTTACATCATAGATCCTATTTTCTTCCCGAGCTTGACCATTTAGAGCATGAGGACTTTAGGGAGATTCTTAGTGAGAATATTGGTAGTCTCGTGGTTCTATTGAGCTCTCCTAGTTAGATGGCTGATGGGAACATGGCGAATATATCTCCTACTATTCCTATCAATATCTCTCATGATCCTAGCAATATTGAGAATGTGTACATTGGGGTGGACTATTCCCCTCATGAGATTAAGGAGTTTACTAAGCTGTTCAAAGAGTTTCATGACATATTTGCTTGGTCATATGAATAAATGCCAAGTATCATCCCTCGTATTATCGAACATGAAATTAAGATCTATCTAAATGTGAAGCCCGTTTGACAACATTTGCGTGCAGTGAATCCTAGAAAAGCACCCGTGATTAAGGATGAGATAGAGAAGCTGTTAAAATCCGGTTTTATCTATCTCGTTCACTTGACGAAGTGGGTTTCAAACCCCATTCCAGTTGATAAGAAGCAGTGAACGATCCGTGTATGCACTAATTTTCATGATTTAAATCGTGCTTGTCCTAAGGATATTTTTCCCACACCATTTATTGATTAAATTTTGGATGAGTGTGCGGGAAGAGAGGTATTTTCCTTAATGGATATATTTTCTGGATATAATCAAATTCAAATTAAACCTGGGGATCAACACAAAACTGCATTTATTTTTCCTTGGGGTACGTTTGCATATCGAAATATTTCTTTCAGTCTTAAAAATACCAGAGCCACATTTCAGTGGGCTATGACCTTGATTTTCCACGATCTCAAATCGATGATTGAAGTCTTTTTGGATGACCTTGCTGCTCATTCTCGGCTGAGAGTGTGTCATCCATACAATTGGAAATTGGTATTCAAAATATGCCTCCATAACCTGGTTAGGTCAAATCCCCATTGTTACGGAGAAAAATTCCTATGGCTTGGGGTACCACAACAAACAGCTAGACTCCAGAAATCAATCTTTCCAAATATGCAATAGAAATAAAATATCTAACACTAAAGGATCGAACCTCGTACCTTATTCCGGACGGTTGAAGTAGATCCCCGTTGAGCTTTCCAATATTCAGCTTGAATTGTTATAGCACGTCCTCAACAACAAGTAAACAATACAACCATACTATATTTCATGGTGTTAGATCTATTCTAGCATATATAATCAATAATGTATAAGCATTTGACATATTCCAATGGATACAATATTCATTCAAATACACATTACTGGACACGAAAAGATATTTCTATTAATATGAATCAGATATTACAAGTGACAACCTCTGACGGCACGTCTGCGAACCGAAGAAACTGAATCCCCCACTTGGGCCTCCACCGCCTCAATCCTCCATCACTTCGATAGCAAGCTCACTAGAAAAAGGAAAGCTTGGGAAGAACACAACAGTGCTCCAAGGGACAAAGGGATGCAGACTAAAGCATAAGTTCTGGTAACAATGGACTATAGTTTCGTTACTCTCAATTCTCTCTTCTGCTTTCAATGTCTCAATGGGTTCCTTATATAGCTTTTCAAAGGGATACTGAAAGGTCGAATTTGTGCGATCTCAAGGCATATGGAAGGCTAGGAGTCATATGAGTCGGATCCAAGTCAAGGAACGCTCCAAAAGGATTTGGATTATGTACACATTCCGATGTACGCGACTATAGAGGGAATATCCGCGTATGTATGCGGTTATCGGGGAAAAGGCCGCGTATATCATTTTTCTTATATTTTTAGCGATGGTCAAGGATACATCAAAAGACAAAAAGTGGTCCATAGGGGCTAATGAGTCTGCAGAGGGACAGGGGAAGGCCATACAATGTGTGATTCACCTAGTGTGGTGAAATCCACTATAACAGATGCCCCCTAATGTATGAGATCAGAGGGGTTATACGATGGCCGAAATACATTATAAGTCCATCCCAAAAGTGAAGTGATGAAGGTACCCAAATGGAAGACCAGCCGCCCAATTAGCATAGTACAATAATACAACTCTGCATATAACTACAAATACATATAGCAATCCCGGATACATAAGAGTACAATGGCCATGAATAGGCATGAAACATGATAACACATATGTGGTCATCGCCATGTATAATATACATAGATCATAATCTCCATGATGAAGATATACAAAGGACCATGATCTCCACAAAGGCTGAAGATATATAATAGATCAAGATCTCCATAGTGGCTGGAAATGTCTGACATATACTGGAACAAATCACAAGAGCTGAAATCTCATGAACACTGGCACGATCAAGGAGGTAGCATATAGTGGATGCCACCAATCTGGAAGGTCTTCTACACACACCGCTATGAGTACATGTCCTACTATGCAAATAGAGGTGTCGAGGTCGAACATAGTAGTCCATCGTCTGATTACTGGTCATTGATGTATACCATTAATAGACGCGATATCACCCACCAATAATGAAAATGGGAATCAAGGTACTAGAGTGCAAACTAACAAGTGTGAATAAATGTGTTAAGTTCGAACACTTGAGAGAATCCATCGATCAAGGGACATTGATGTATTCCCAAAACTGTCGATGGCGAGAGAACCTGCCACTGATGACTGCAAATCTCAAGGCACTCAAAATGACTCTAGACTCCAATCCCAGAATAAATGATCTGAAGTCGATGGGATGAAATCCGCTGGAAGGAGGGCATTAGGGCACCCCCCATCATCCAACACGAGGTACTCAGCAAGGTTGTATAATATGGAAGAACTCAATCATAAGGTGCATGAACCAGTAACTGTACCGGGAATGGACGACATGCAAAGTCAAGATAACTTAGGAATGGCCGACTCAGGTTTCAACTTCCTTCGAACAAGAGCATAACGGCGTATGGTGACTGAATGAAGGTAGCATAGACTCGATATACAAACTGGGACATCTCTATGACATAGGAGGCTTCAATAGAGGCTCCATAGGGACTGGAAGCTTAACCAGTCGGTGGAGATAAAACTCAGATAAACGAGTACAGCTCCTAAAGTCAAACTATAACCCAACCAATGGATGTGATATACAGTGCTCAATTCGAAGGCGACACGACTCGGCAGCTGCCAAAGATAATATCTTTTCTTGTCCGTCTTTTTGGTTTTTTTATTTTTTTGGTCTTTTTCAGTTATTTGAAAATCTTGAAAAAAGAATAAACTAGCTTTATAGTTACAAACTAGGAGGAGACGAGTGTCATGAGGGCAAACAAACTAGTTCCAAGCAGTGGAACATACCTATGCTCAATGAAATAATACATGTGTAGGATATCGACACTCGAGGGAAAATCCCCTCCCGGTAAAAAAGGGAATCAAGCTGCGAAAGATATAAAGAAAGGCTCTGCATGGCTAGACTTGAGACAAGCTCGGGCTATATGGCTGAAACGCAATGTCAGGGGAGCCGGCATAAAGCTCAATAAGATAGGAAAATCTCATGATAATGCATCCACAACTTGATACAAGGGAGTCTGGGGGATCACGGCCAGCATAAGATCAAGAGGAGTATGAGGCTCTTGCTAAATGTCATGGCAATACTATACAACGGACTCCCACACCCTAAAGGGGGAAACATCGGCATGGGCACCAAATGCAAATAAGGCGCTAACTAGGGTACCCATGTAAGGTGAGGCTCTACCACCCATATTATGCCACTTCTATAGCAGCAAGAAGGTTCCATGACATAATAGAGTGGGTTCGTACCTAAGGATATAGTGACATGGTCATAAGGTCATGCAAAATGCAAACGGTGGTGAGCCTAACCTATATGCCAGTGTAGACATTATACCTAAGATCAGTACGAATGGGTCAATCCAAAGGCTAAAACGGCACTGAAAATGGTCTTCTACATCACAGATTAGGTCAGAAACGGTCCAAAATGGTTAGAAATGGTCAAAACTATAGGAAAGGGGGTAAAAATTTTCAAATATTTGAAATTTTTTCTATAAACAGCAAAAAATAGAAATCATTTGAAACTTTTACCCATTGGAGCTCTGATTTTCAACTGCAAATTACAGGAGATCCAACCGGCAGAATTCACAACCGTCTCTTCCAAGTATTTACTCATGTTCTCTGCTTGCATTTCAATATAATTTTTACAAGTTTTCATGGTCGAATGAGTTTTTAAAGGCCAATCTTACATGAGCGCTGCGGCCCACGCGGGTATCGAGGCTTTTTCCACGTATAGGGCTGGCTATACGTGTAAAAGGGGCTGGAAACCGCATACATACGCGGATGTTTGCAAAACAACCGCGTATGATGCCGCGCAAAAGGATTTACATGAATCTAATGGACATTTGGTCAATTTCTCATGCAGGATGGTGCTAGAGTGGTGAGAATGCGAGCATGGTGACATAGAGGAAGCAGTAAGGGCTGACAGAATGGCTCAAGAAGCTCTAAGAAGATGTGGACTCTACAAGTTTTGGTGCCTAGGTGGCTTGAGGGCCAAACCAGGACTGCTACAGATGCTGGTAGACTATTGGGATCTAGACTCAGAGTCCTTCCGGATAGACAGCATGTCCCTCACCATTGAGGTGGAGGATATCTATTTTATCATAGGTCTATCTAGATGAGGGGAGATGGTGAACCTTCGTGCCCGAGGAGGGCCAGGTCATGGGCTTATTATCGATGAGTACATAGCTGTGTAGTGCTACCTAGAGACGGAGAAGGTGGGGAGCCAAGTTCCCACCAACGCTATACAGGTGCTGGGCCTAAAGGCCATACTACTGATGCTGGGCAGGATAGCAGGCTTAACATCGCTCCATCAGGCCTCTCGACCACTGATGTTCTATGCGGTGGAGTGTATGACACCGACCATCTATGACTGGAGCACTTCACTATTGAGCAACATGAAACATCAGCTTAGTGAGTGCAAGGCAGGTAGGATACAGAACTTCGAGTTCAGCAGCATCTTGAGCACGTTTTTCTTCGAGCGTGTTCTAGGATTGAGCCCTAGAGTGGATGTTCCTCTCCACGGGGTTCGAGATCCGGCCCAACGGCGTTGGGAAAACGCGATGCATAGACTTGGGGGTGGTAGGGTGGCCAACCCTTATCCAGCAGACTTTTTTCCATGGTGGCAACAACAGATTATTGCCATAGAGGACTACCCTTATGCAGGGATAGATTTCCGGGGAGATCCGTACATGCCATTACCACCAGGATCAGCATATGGAGACATAGGTAACGAATCTCGACCCTTACTCTTTTAAAAAAATTTGAATTATTTAATTTTTTTGTGTTTTCTTGATTAATGGAATCAAAAAGACATGGTTTTGGGTGACAATACATAATGACATATACCATTCATGTGCAGATGTGGGACCATGGTGACCAGAGGGCTTCCCACGTCATAGACGGAGGGGAAGAGGAGACGATATCACTAGTGTGGATGCAGAGCGAACGCTCCAAAGCATCCATACCAACTTTGTACGACTGACTCACAGGGTTCCCATGGTGCAAGTCAAGGACTTGCCTGAGGCTATGCAAAGACAGGTGGTGGGTGTACCATGCGCATGGGTGCATTTATTCCGTCGGCTAGCTAGAGCCGTGGTGACATATCATGATCACAACCCTCTTCCACCTCCACAGGACTAGACACCTGGGAGTGTATCTATTTTGTACTACCATGTATATGATTGTGGATTTCAAATCCCCAATTTTGTATTATGACACTATGTATTACCACATTTTTGATATATAAAAAAGTTTTATGGTGATTGGTTTATTTATTTACATGTGAAAAAATTGTGTTTATGATTAATTTATGATGAATGAAACAAATGCCAATCTAACACATAGTTAGCATATGAGTCAGCAATTTGATTATAATTTCTTGGAATGTGTATATATGTTATACTCTCAAACTAGCGTTCTAACAATCTCACACGTAAGAATCTCCTCAATAACGTCGGATCTCTAACATGGTACAAACCATTGAGCTGTGACACTACTAACTCTGAATCAAGACGTACCTAAAGAGAGAGAACGCCATGTGAAATGGAATCCCGTAGAAGCTCGATAACGGCACTATATTCAGCAACATTGTTGGAAGATGGCCGTAGACATACACCTCCTGAAGACAGTACATGACCCATAGGAGTATAAATCACCCAAGCAGCTGAGGCTGAGTGTTGAGTGTGATGACTTGCACCATCCGCGAATCCTATGTAGGTGGAAGATTCCATTGACATCTGCCACAAGAAATGGAAACTAATCACAAACCCAATCACGATAAACAAGACCTAACTATGAAAAAAAGCTATACAATAATATACAACAAACAACCTTGTCTAAAGATTATGCATAGTATTTTTTGAGATAGAGCCCATTTCTAGGCTCCGCCAAGGCCGTCCCTTCGTAATCCACTAACTCGTAGGAACCCTTCTCTAACACACGCTTGACCACGTAAGGACCACGCCACATAGGATTGAACTTCCCTACCCCCAAGGGTTCTTTCGATTGATCCCACAAAAGGACCAAGTCTCCCTCACTAAACACTCTCGGATGGACAGACTTATCGTATTGGGCCTTTACGCGACGCTTATTAACCTCTAGAGTCACCAAGGCATCTCTACGCTACTCATCGAGTTGCTCAAGGTGAACCAAACACTCCTCCAAAGGCAAAGTGTCTGGTAAGAGTTCCACGGCTAACTTCAACGAAGGAATCTCGCATTCAACTGGAAATATCGACTCCACTCCATGAACAAGCTGATATGGAGAAAAACTAGTGGCAGTCTTTACCGCGGTTCGATATGCCCACAAAGTAGGGTATAACATAATATGCCAATTCGTCTTGCTTTGTGTGATGGTTCATTGGAGAATGGACTTAAGTGATTTATTCACTGCTTCAACCTGTCCATTCGCTTGAGGATAGTAAGAAGAGGAGTGCTCTTGCTTATACCCTAACTTGGATGCAAACTCTTCCATCATATGATTCTGAAAGTGTGAGCCATGGTCAGTGACAAGCTCTCTCGGAATCCCGAACCTAGAAATGATTTGGTCGAATACGAAGTGAGCGGTTGTCTCACCGTAGGATTTTACTGTAGGCATTTCCTCGGCCCATTTCATGAAGTAATCAACAGCCACTATGATATGATGGTGCCCCCCAGCCGAAGCTGGGTTGCAATCCATAAAATCGAGCCCCCATTTGGTGAAGGGACCGACGGTGATAATAGGGTGTAACGGGGCAGGCTTCGAGCGCATATTACGTGCGAACACCTGGAAAGGGTGTCACCTCTTGACCGCTTCAATACAATCCTTGAAGATCGACGGCTAGAAATAACCCACTCTCAAAATCTTTTGAACTGTAGAAATCCCAGATAATTGACCACCACATGCCCCTCCGTGGAAATCATTAAGCACTACCTCAGCCTCATCATGAGTTAAACAATGTCGTAAAATGGAATCTACTCCACGACGGTACAAAGTATTGTCCACTATGAGGTAGTTCTTGGAGACGTGATGTAATCGATGTTGCTCATCTCGCGAGAGGTGAGTAGGGGTCTTCTGCGTTTGCAGATATACTATGATATCCCCGTACCATGGGTCAACCGTTGAGATTAAGAAAATGTGTTCATCAACGAACGTATCTTCACATACCAACTCCTCAGCCTCGCTCGAAAAATCCGATATGAGCTCTGCAAAGATTAAAGATTTATTCGATTTTGTTGAAACAAATTCGAGATCAAACTCTTGCAGGATGACAATCCATTTATTATATTTTCCCCCAATCATCCTACGTGTGAGGACGAATTGAAATGGATTGACATGGGCAACAACCAAGGTCTGGTGAAGGAGAATATAATTTCTCAAACGATGCACCACATGTACGGTAGCTAAGGCAAGCTTCTCGACATGAGAATACCGAATCTCTGTGTCAATAAGGTTTCGGCTCAGATAATATATGACATGCTCCTGGAGCTCCTCATCCTCCTGAACCAAAACCATCCCAATCGTCTCTAAAGATGTGGCCACATATAATAGGAAATCATGGCTATAATCCAGAGGACTAATCACTGGGGCCGATGCTAGGGTTCGCTTAAGCGCATCAAAGGACTCCTGGGCTCACACATCCCATTCAAAGGGAGTATCCTTATTCAGGAGATGCATGAAACCTCTAGTCAAATTGGAAAAATTGACAACAAATCTTCGTAGGAAGTTTTCCATGCCTTGCAAACACTGAAGATGACGAATATTTCACGAGGGAGACAACTGAAGTATTGCCTCAACCTTCAAAGGGTCGACTCTTATACCCTCTTTCGAAATGATAAATTCTAACAAACGACCTGATTTCATGCAAAAGATGAACTTATGAGGATTTAATCTAACAACATAATGCCGGCATATTTCGAACACCAATCTCAAGTGATAAGAATGACGCATCCTCATGCGAGAATGAGCAGCGAGGTCATCCAAAAATACTTCAATAATGGACTTGAGATCGTCAAAAATCAAGGTCATCACCCGCTGAAACGTAGCTCCGGTGTTTTTAAGGCCGAAAGGCATTTTTTGATACGCAAATGTTCCCCAAGGACAAATAAATGCGGTCTTATGTTGGTCCTCGGGTTTAATTTGAATCTGATTATATCTGAAAAAGCCGTCCATAAAGGAGAACACCTCGCTACCCGCACACTCATCCAAAATATGATCTATAAACGGTGTTGGGAAGTTATCCTTAAGATAGGCACGATTTAAATCATGGAAATCAGTGCATATACGGATCGCTCCCTGCTTCTTATCCACCAGAACGGGGTTTGAAACCCACTCCGTCAAGGGAACGGGATAGATGAAACCAGCTTTCAATAGCTTCTCTATCTCTGCCTTTATGGCGGGTGCTTTCCTAGGATTTACCACACGTAAACGCTGTCGAATAGGCTTAGCGTTGGGGTAAGTCTTAATCTCATGTTCGATAATCCGAGGGTCAATCCCTGGCATCTCATCATAAGACCAAGAAAAAATGTCACGAAATTCCTTGAACAGCTCAGTATACTCGCGAATCTCATCTTGGGAACAATCCGCCCCAATGTAGACATTCTCAATTGTACCAGGATTGCGAGAAATGTTGATAGGAATAGTTGACGATATGTTTTCCATGTTTCCATCAACCATCTGACCAAGAGAGCTTAATGGAACCATGGGTCTACCAACTTTCTGACTAAGAATATCCCTATAATCCTCATGCTCCAAAAGGTCAAGCTCTGGAAGGAATTATGATCTATGATGAAGTTCCTCCCATGGTGGCTCAAATCCTGACATAGCCTCAATAATCTCTTCATCTGAAGGGAAAACCATATCAAGGCAGTCGTGGGCATGAGAAGACTGTACTGCCCATGCTGGCAGCACATAGGGGTCTTCCTCCTCTGTCCATGAAGAGGAAGAACAAGGCTCTGCAGCAGATTGGAGATTATCTTGGTAAGCTATCATGACTGCAGGCAACGACACACTCGTCTCAATGGACTCACTCGAAGGACTCGGTGAAGGAAGAATCCAAGGATCTCCCATATGACTTGTGCGAAAAGGCACCGATCTCGTAGACATCGAAGCACCATCGAAACTAGATCCTATCATGAGGACGAGTGCAGGACAACTAAAGGTTCCCATGAGGGACGGATACATGCCTACACCCACACTCCCAGTTGCCGGCTGGGAATGTTCAACTTTCGTAACCGAAGCTTCCGAAGATGCAGTAACAGGTGGATTCTTGAATGCCATTTGATCAATCGTTACAATCTTCCCATTATGAGGAAAGCATACAACGCGAAACACGGAAGACGCAATGGCTTGCATACTATACATCCAATTCCTTCCCAGTAAGAGATTGTAGTCAAGGGGTGCATCAACCACCTCAACCTCTATCGCAACGGTCTTCCCTCCCAAACGGACTTTAAGGGAAGGAAGGATACCGTGCGGCCTAAATGATCTCCCATCAAAAGCAGTTAACATGGTCATAGACTTTGACAACTCAGGAGAACCAAGACCCTTCCAACAAGACAAAGACATCACAAAAGCAGCAGCGCCCTCGTCAATCACAGTGCACTTGATGATCATATTAAGACATTCTACATGCACCAAAAGGGACACATAGTAGGGAAAGCGGGGCTGATGTCCTGCGGTTTCAAATTTGATCACTGAGGAAGAATCATCACCATTCACACCAAGAGAGAAAAGCAAAGCCTTCCTTTGCGACGGACAACTCTGAAGCACTTCCAATGCAAACATCATACAAGGAGTATGGCCCAAGCCCTCGACAACTGAATAATTCTGGGCGGCTCGAGAATTTGGGTTATGACCTGAACGCTTAAGTACCCCCTTAGGAATGTGAGGTGCAGCCTCAAGTTTATCCGCAGGTTTCTCAATGCGCAAAGGGGTTCCTGGTGGATCAGGTTCTTTGCCTGGGTTGGGTTGTGACGAAGTATAATCTTTCGCACGCGTCACAACTTTCGTGGCACGGACCATATTAATGCACCCATGACCACTAGTTTCAGCTGGATCTTCATCACTAGATTGATCATGGGACTTCGAGTTCATATTCTGGTTATGCGGTAAAGGGTTCGTTAACACAGTTGGGCCCTGTGCTATGAAATTCAAAGCTTCATCCATTCTAGGGCACAAGTAAGTGAGGTGATCATCCTTACATAGCTTGCAAGGAAACTTAACCTTACGTTTATTCTGCTTGTCCCCCCAGCATTTTTACCGTTCTTGTCATTATTATTGGCATTCTCATTTTTATTCCCACCCTTTTTATTATTGTTGTTTTTACCCTTTTTTCTATTTCGTCCGGGTTGCTGGTTACCCTTCTGGTCGGACGATTGCACAGCAAGTACATTCGCCATTTGGGCAGGATGAGACGAAGCCGTAGCTTGTCCCGAGGCAGATTGGTTGATGGACAACTGAGCAACTTGTTTCACAACCAAACCTACAGGTTTCTTACTTGCACTACCCACAATGTCGTCGGCATGTGGTCTAGGTTTGACCTTGGGATCGAAACTAGAATGAGGAGAGTTAGGTATAATCTCATATAACAAACCAGACTGAGCATAGATCAAGTCTAGTTCCTACACCCTAAAGATGGCTTGTTCCTCATTCTGCACTTCGGATGTGGAAACATCCTTCGCTATATATGGAAATAAAGATTTGAGGAACCACTCAAGGAGGAACTCCGACAGTATAAAGGCTTTAATTAATCTCTTCCATCTACGCCACTCCTGAATATGATCAGAAATATGGGTGGCTTTATCTTGCCGAAATGTCAACAAGAGTTCAGTACCAACATCATAGCATACTGGTAGCTGGAAGTGATTAAGGAAAGTCATCGCAAGGTCGTCGAACAAAGTAAAGGCACCCCTAGGTAACTCTATATACCATTTTTCCGCAGGCCCTGTAAGGGTGCGTTGAAATAGTCTCAAACGGACTGAGTCCTGATGCAATGAATTGGAAGAGCACCATAGGTGGAATGCCGTAACGTGTTCAATCGGATCCTCTCCTGGTTTGCCTTCGAACTTAGGTATGTCTGAAGGAAGCTTGGTAGGGACAGCCGGCTAAGCTGGGTCATGAGCCACAGGATCGTTCGTAAGTCTTGATAATTCAGGTAAATTGAGTGTCACGAGGAAAGGGAGCCTAGGATGATGAGGTCTATGGACCGCTCCCTGGTTCATATAGGATTGATTACCACCATGACCTTGGCCATAGTGACCTCCTCCTGTATGACCCGTATAGGGTGGTGTGGAAGTACCATAATGAGGTGGAACTTGACTAGTAGGAGCTACAAAGCCGTAATTAGGAGAGTAAGCAAGTTGTGAATACCCACCTCCATAAGGTGAAGAGACCTGTCCATACTGCGTCCCATAATAGGGTCCATAGGTCACCGCTTACAATGTCCCATGTGACACTCCATAGGTAGGGATATACATTCCGGAAGTAGGAATATACATACCGGAAGTAGGGATATATGTCGTGGAAGTAGAAATATGACCTCTAGAAACATGAACATAACCTCCCGAAACCACGGGTGGTATGTAGGCTTGAGACACAATTGGTCTAGTAATCGCAGTACCGATCTGACTCATAGCTACATGCTGACTCGAAGGACCACGTGAGTAAGGTGGAGGGTTTACATTTGAAGAACTCAGAAGCGAGGACGAAGGAATATCTGTAAGAAGATATGTACTAGTGCCTATCGTCACTTGTCTGGAACCTGGTATCCCTATCGGATCATTAACTCTAGACCTAGGAGGTATATAAGATGGAGCTTCCACCACTGGGATGGAAGGTGCAATGTGACTAGTACTCCCAAACCTCTCCGCAAGGTAAGGCATGGGATTTCCCCCAGGCATAGTGCTAGGCTCAAAATCGGATTCAACATGAAATGTCAAATCGTGCATAGGAAAACCAGTCGTAGCATAACTACCATAGCTAGTAGTGGCAGGTTCAAAGTGAGTCTCGGCGTCTTTCGGCATTCCATACTGGTAATGTCTCAACGAGGGGTCAACCCTAGAGTGACTAGGTCTATCATGCATGGTTCCTATCTCCAAAATCACAGGTCCTAACTTAGTTAGGTCGGGTGAAGGGTCATAAGTATGCGTGAATTCCCCATCGTCAACGCGAATGGGAGGAGGTGGCTCAGATGTATCCTCTGAATGATCTCCCATGGTGTGTGAATCAATGTGTGACATGGTCCGCCTAGACGGTCTAGGTCCCTCTCCCAAAGGAGGAGGAGAAGTAGAAGGAGAAAGTCCTTCTAAACGACGAGAACGGCACGGAACCGCACCCGACTCCACAATGACTCAAAAAATAGCAAAGACTCTCTATTTACGTCAACCCTAGGCCAACTAGCATGCACAGAGAAATCACTATAAAATCTAAAGCCAAAAGTAAGAAAACAAGGGCTGGATAAGTGAGCTCCTGAATGTGGTCGGTATGTCTCGCCTAGGAGAGGCTTGAGAGGCCCTTGTCACCACAAGCGGAGGTTTGAAACCAATTATTGTGGCCCTCAGCTTCAACGCGTAAAGTGACTATGCTGTCCGACCCCAACCTGGCTGGGACACATGCAGAATAACCTCTACACGTACCCCCTCGATATCCTAGGTAAGGTCACTAAGGTCACCTCAATATAATCAACGCTCAGGCAGACATTCGCAGGAGGGATTGATCGTATGGACAGGGTAGCAAAGCCCGAAACTCCCGAAAGAGCCCCCAGATACGAATACAATCCTGGCTATATCACTGGTGCTACACAGTTATCGGCCAGGGGTTATCCCAATCAACAACCACTCACACTTCCTAGTGCTTGACTCCCTTTTGAGAGGAGCTTCCTGAGAACGTTGGTTATACCAAGGATTTCACACACTCCCTGTACAGACACCTAGTTGTTGTTGTTTAGTGATCTTGGAGAATTAACTTTCAATGAACTATTCCAAGATCCTAAAACCTAAGCTTGTTGGTGCACCCTAGAAAAGAAAAGAGTGTAATTCATTTTATTTAGTGTTGATTTTAGTTGGCTTTATTACTCAAAAATAGGATATGGTCGTGCAACTAATGGTGTTATGACGCAACAAGAATTAAAATGCACACCTAACAATGAATGCAAATGCATTGTGTCCATGAAAATAGGGTATGCGTACTACGTGTAATGCACAATTTCTTCTTCAAATGCTGAATGAAAATTTCCCTATATGAAGTCCTAACTATTACTCTAAAGCAAATCTAGATCTAGTGCAAGTACAATGCAAAATGCAAAATGCAATGCATGATGATAAGCAAATGTTTTTGGATTTTTTGAAAATAAAGATATACAAAAAGCAAAAGAATGATTCTACCCACCCCAGACTCTGCAAGCACACATAAACAACATTCCAGCAAAGCACTAAGGTAAAAGGACTCTAATGCACTAATCTCAAACAAAAAATCAAAGATGCCATGACAAGAACTTTCCTAAAAGAAAAAAATTAGGCTAAAAAAAAACCGTTTCTGGTCAGAAACAGAGGTATTAACAGACTCAGGAAGTGCCAAAGGAGACTTAGCAACTAACAGAATTCACCCAGTAATCCACTATCTTCCAAAAAAGGTAAAAACCAGGGTATACGCGACTGTGCGCAGTGAACCCGCGTGTATACGTGAAAATCCCAGGGGAAACCGCATGTATACGCGACTGTAAGTGACAAACTCATGTACAGGAAGAAAAATATGCACAAATTCAAGGTAAACAGACAGGCTGAGACTAAATTCACACCAATCAGGCTCTACCAGGCATACATGCCCCCATACCCGACACAGAAACAAGAGAGAGAGAGCAATTCAAATACATTGAATGCCAAGAAATCAACCCCCAAAGGACAATTACTAGGAACTCCCCAGCGGAGTCGCCAATTCTGTTACGGAGAAAAATTCCTATGGCTTGGGGTACCACAATAGACAGCTAGACTCCAGAAATCAATCTTTCCCAATATGCAATAGAAATAAAATATCTAACACTAAAGGATCAAACCTCATACCTTATTCCAGACGGTTGAAGTAGACCCCCGTTGAGATTTCCAATCTTCAGCTTGAATTGTTATAGCACGTCCTCAACAACAAGTAAACAATACAACCATACTATATTTCATGGTGTTAGATCTATTCTAGCATATATAATCAATAATGTATAAGAATTTGACATATTCCAATGGATACAATATTCATTCAAATACACATTACTGGATAGGAAAAGATATTTCTATTAATATGAATCAGAGATTACAAGTGGCAACTTCTGACGGCACGTCTACGAACCGGAGAAACTGAATCCCCCACTTGGGCCTCCACCACCTCAATCCTCCATCACTTCGATAGCAAGCTCACTAGCAAAAGGCAATCTTGGGAAGAACACAATAGTGCTCCAAGGGACAAAGGGATGCAGACTCAAGCATAAGTTCTGGTAACAATGGACTATAGTTTCGTTACTCTCAATTCTCTCTTTTGCTTTCAATGTCTCAATGGGTTCCTTATATAGCTTTTCAAAGGGATACTGAAAGGTCGAATCCGTGCGATATCAAGGCATATGGAAGGCCAGGAGTCATATGAGTCGGATCCAAGTCAAGGAACGCTCCAAAAGGATTTGGATTATGTACACATCCCGATGTACGTGACTATAGAGGGAATATCTGCGTATGTACGCGGTTATCGAGGAAAAGGCCGCGTATATCATTTTTCTTATGTTTTTAGGGATGGTCAAGGATACATCAAAAGACAAAAAGTGGTCCATAGGGGCTAATGAGTCTGCAGCAGGACAGGGGAAGGCCATACAATGTGTGATTCACCTAGTGTGGTGAAATCCGCTATAACACCCATAAGTGCATCTTTTGCGTGAAGTCTGGTCACTTGTTAGGGTTCATTGTTTCCAAGGAGGGTATAAGAGTCGATCCCTTAAAGGTTGAGGCGATACTTCAATTGTCTCCCTCGTGCAATATTAGACATCTTCAATGTTTGCAAGGCATGGAAAATTTCTTATGGAGATTCGTGGTTAACTTTTCCGATTTGACTAAAGTATTTATGCATATTTTAAAGACGGACGCCACCTTTTGCTGGGATGAGCAAGCCCAGGAGTCCTTTGATACTCTTAAGCGAGCCTTAGCATTGGCCCCCATGCTTAGTCCACCCTACTATAGCCATGAATTTTTTATTTATGTGTCCGCGTCCATGGAGACGATTAGTATGGTTTTGGTTCAGGAGGAGGAGGAGCTCCATGAGCATGTCATATATTATTTGAGCCGGAACCTTATAGATGCAGAAATTTGTTATTCCCATGTTGAGAAACTTGCCTTAGCCACTATTCATGTGGTTCATAGATTGAGACACTACAATCTCCTTCTCCAAACCTTGTTGGTAGCTCATGTCAATCCATTTCAGTTTGTCCTCACTAGAAGGATGATCGGGGGAAAGTATAATAAGTGGATTGTTATTTTGCAAGAATTTGATCTCAAGTTTGTTTTGGCAAAATCGAAGAAATTGTTGATTTTTGCGGAGCTCATTTCTGATTTTACAAGTGAGGAGGAGGAGGAGGTTTATGAGGATACATTTGTCGATGAGAATATTTTCCTTATCTCAACTTTGGATCCATGCTATGGGGATTGTTAACAACCTCTAACTAGTAGAGTGTCGAAAGGAGCATGGTAAAGAGAAATGATGGTTACTTGAAACTTTGGTTAAATATAATAGTGTGAATGTATGATAAAGGGCGCATAAACAATGAAATTATCACATGATCCAATGGTATAGAACGAGGAGGTGAAGATCGATGGCTTATAATAGATCCACTCTATGAAGATGCATGGAATATAAGGGCATACGGAGATAGTTAACAGGATGCGAAGATCAACAGTCATGAAGCTAGGTCGGCGAAATATACTATCAATAAGAAGTCCGCTCCATAAAGTTGCGTGTTAATTAAAACAAAAGGGCTCAGCGGAATGTGTACGTGTAATATTATCCAACGACTGGAAAATAAAGTGAAAATGCATCGACGGTCATCATCGGATCTGAAGGATAGAGTTGCACGACAGTTAGAGTAGAAAAGCAGTAGCAGAATTGAAATCGTGGTACACGTGGCAACTTGTGGTACATTGCGCGGAGAAAAATGGTTTGAGGGAAACCACCAAAGGGAGTCTCCGGAATGGAATTCTATATAAATTGGAGTTGACTTGTTTGAGGAATTATTTTTTATTATGCCGGGACAAATGAAAAGGACCACCCACCACCCTTTCACAGTCAACCTCGAGTATATGCAGTTACAGTCGCAGGTAAGTCTCAAATACTCGATCTTTATCCGCAGAATTACTGTTTTTTTTCTATATTATGGATAAAGAGAAAGGTTTACAAGGGTTTAACCGAATTCTGGACGAAAGAGAAGAATTCCTGGTTGAAAGAGATAAAGGAGTATATGATCCATTCCTGTCTATGGGAAATGTATCTGTTATTAAAGAAAGATTATGGCGATATAATTCATAGGGAAATGACATTTTAAATGCTTGTAAGTCGTTTCTGTATCATTTTGCCATTGAGCAGACCCTACACTTTCCTGAGTTTGTCGAGTGGTGTGCAGTTAATTATTTGTCTTCTGATAGAGTTATTGTAAGCCGTTCTACATCCAGGATATTGTGTAAAATTGATGCAAAGGCTATCCGTGAAATCCTGAATTTGCCCAATAATTACCCCGATAGTCGTGAGTCTGTAAACGAGTCTATTTTAGCTGAAGTGTACAGAAATTGTGAAACTGAAGTTCGATGTAAATTCTTGTCTAGCATTCTTAATGAAGGTCATTCACTGGAAGATCTCCTTTTTCGTATCATATTCACATCTTCAAGGAGGAAATTCAATTGGTTGTGTCTTTGGTTTGTCAAGTTTTAGGTCTAGATGATGACTGTCATGTTGGTGAAGTTGTCCTGAGTTTCTTATTAAAAATGAGTTCAATTAGTCCTGAGTCTGAGTCTCAGCCGGTCCATGTCTTCAGTTTGGACGAATATCTAGTAGAAGCTATCCATATCCAATTGGTCGAGTTTTCAAAAGTCAGGTTTTTCAAGTATCAATCATATTTGTTGAACATGTTACTATGTTAGAATGTAACTGAATTGCAATTCTTGAGTACTATATTCTCTTCAGATTTGCCTAAGCAAATCAATATGTTTGAATTTGTAAATTCTATTATGTCAAAAATATATAAGATTCTTTTTGATGAAGTATTACCCTGAGTGTTGGAAGAAATGAAGAGTATGATGCAATATTCACCTGAGGATAGGATCGGAGATTGGTTCTTGTATAACGAATTTACAGTTTGAGAGTATATGGTTTCACTGGAGATCCTTACAGGCTGCCTACTTTCCTTACCCCCAGGATTTTTGCATTGGAATACATGAGGCATAGATTACATGCAGAAGAGGAACATTTCGTGGCTTTCAAGAAATCTTCCAATATCAAGTTCCCTCTTAAAGTTGGTTCCTTTATTTTTTAAAACAAGGGTGCCCTAGTGTTTGTAGAGAAATTATTGGAAAGCATGGATTTTCAAAGGGAACAAAGGGTCAATTATGATACCTATCATATAATTTCTCTAAGAAAACAAGAAAATAAAAATAATCCATTTGACCATCAAGTTGTTGAAGGTCTGAATGAAGTAGACAATTTGTTTTACTTTGTGCAAATCCCAGGATCTGACGAGAATACAAGCAGTGGATCAATTGCGGTGTCTCAAATGCTAGATAGTTCTAATATTTTGATTAAAAGAAGTTTTTTTGAGATTGAAAGTATGGAAATAGATGAAGACAATTCACATAAGAAGACCAAAATTTCTCAAGATGATAAAATTTCAAGCGAAGTAGTTTCGGATGAATTTAAAAGAGTTGCTGTGATTCCTAAGAAATCTGTATAGGTGAATCAATTTTCTTTTGAAAGTGTAGATAATATAGAAACAGGTCTAGTTTTTAAATCTAAAGAAGAATTCATGACTAGCTATGTGGAAAAGCAAAGACAGTCCCTTGAAGAAACCAAGAATCTACTCCCATGGCTGAGAAGTCTGAATAATCCAAAGACTTCCCTAATTTCTACTTGGGACATAGAAAGAAATACTTTAAAACTAGCTATGGTAAGTGATAAGAAAGTGTCCGAAATGGAAGTGAAATTAGACAAAATCAGTGTACCAAATAAAATACAGTTGCATAAACAAACGGGAGATATTATTTATTCAGATTTATTACATGCTATGGTAAAAATTAACAAGCTACAATTTTTGGTTGACAAATTCGAGGTCCAATTAAAAAATGAGAAGGTTGAGGACAAGGCTAATTCTATTCAAATAAACAAATTACAAGCAGATATCGTAAGCTCAGGGGATGAAACAGGGAACACTCAAGCCATCAGAAGACTTTTAGAAGAAAAAGACTATTCCCTCCAGGTACTAAAGAAGAGGTTGAAAATCCCGAGTACAGAACATGTTCAGTCATCAGAACTATTAGCATTGTAGGAGGAGAAGGACAAGATTCATCAAGAGATGATGGAGTACAAAGGCAAGATTATGAAATTGCAAGAAGAAAAGGACAAATGGGAAATAGAATGAAATGAGTTAATAGCACAAATTTCATGGCTGAAAAAAGACCAAAATGAGGAAAAATAAATTATGGAGGAACTAATGAGCCAGACTCCCACTGATGAAGATTTGGCTATTGTAAATATTGAAAAACCTTTAAATGATTTTTCTGCTGATGACTTACTAGTGCCCATGTCCCAAGTCAGCTTGAAGGATGTAGAGATAAGAGAGTTAAAAGAGGAAAATGAGAAAATCAAATCTGAGCTAACCAAAATGACTGAAAGCAAGAATAAGATATTACATGATAAAGGTCAATTACAAAATAAGCTTAATGAATTAAAAGAAAGGAACATGGGAAAGGGTCCTCTCCAGGGAGCTAAACACATAATCTGGGATACATTATCTCTGGAAATTACTAAGTTCAGACATTATTTGAACTTCATTGATGATCAAAGTACATTGGTTAATTTAGCCAATCAAAGAATGAAACTAGCAAATGAGACCATGGAGAGGAAGCCCCTTGGCATAGCTCAGAATGCATTGAATTTCTTAAATTCATTAACCTATCAAAAATTACAAGATATAGGAGTCAAAGACATAGTGGCAATGGTACTGTGGTCAAAAAGGTTTATTCATAAACATCATCTTATGAAGACAGTACAAGATAAGGCTGATGATATGACCTCATGTATTAATGATTTCAAGCATGCTTTTAAAGAATTATTTGAAGATGGCCTTCCTTCTTTTTGGGATGAGGAAGGACGAATTTTTTCTCAAGAACATTATCACATCCTTCTAGTGCAAAGTCATATGGATCACTCTAAATTTGATGATTTGGTAAAGGGACTGACGGGAAAGGTCATCGTAGATAAGCTAACAGAAGACTTTGAGATATTGCCGAAATTTCTGATCATCAGAGAAGGGTTGCTTACTGTGTCTTATGAAACCTATATGGATTTGGAAGTGTCCATTCAAGAAACAATTGAGTACGATATCCCAAGCGCAGAACAATGGAGAGCCGTGGAAAGATTTGGAAAAACAAAGTATATTCTTCATCCGTGAAAACAGGTGTTGCACGCTGTGGAGCTGCTTGTTCGAGCCTTGTTTCTGAGTTAATTTTAATTAAATGATCTGTCAGGATCGAAGCAGGTAGTTTATTCCTAGTTTTTAGGAATATAGTTACAAAGAATTTGATTAAGCAGGTTATTCAATTATTAAATCTTCTTGGAAGAAGAAATCATTTTATGTATATATTTGCATTTACTTTATGTAATGGGGGTTGGAACCCATTTGTTGATGAATGTTTTTTGAAGACATATAATTTTTGAAATAACAAAGTTGAATGCATGTGGGGTTATCAGATATTCTTGTGCTATTTACATTACAGTCTGTATTTCCTCTCCTTTGTGATCGTTTTTCCAGTGTTGCATTCCATTTTGTTTTCCTCGTATCTGAAATGTAGTATTGAATGGTTGGAATTCATACTTGTTATGCTCTTATTATTGTTTCAGATATTTTATAATTGTTTCTGCTAAATTTAATATGGAACTCATCTTCTGATGCTCTATATTGATGTACTGTTCATTATTTCTTCCTTTCCACCTGAACTAAATGAATGACTGTGATTAAGTGGTTATCTCGCCTTTGATAAAATCTCATGCATACGATTTTTGGGATACCTTTATGTATATGTGACTCCATTGCCCAATGGTTATGTGTATAATTTCAACCGTCTATATAATTTTTGAGTGTTGATTTTATATCTGGCCTTGTTAAAATTATATTTGAGAGATCCCTCTCTAGAAAGGAAAGACAGTTTCTTTCTGAAGTGGTTTTTGTTGTTACCTTTGGAATTTACCTTTGCAACCTGGGTACATTTTGAGTGTTAACAGGGATATCATCATATATTTACAAACATTGAAGGTCCCTACTCACCTTTCACGGGATGAGCGACGACGATTACATCATGTATCTAAGAACTACCTTATAGTGGATAACACTTTGTACCGCCCTGGGGTAGATTCCATTTTACATCCTTGTTTAACCCATGAAGAGGTTGAGGTTATGCTGAATGATTACCATGAAGGGGCGTGTGGTGAACATTTATCTGGGCTTTCTATAGAACAAAGAATCCTGAGAACGGGATATTTTTGGCCGTCGATCTTCAAAGATTGTGTCAATGTGGTCAAGAAGTGCCACCCTTGCCAGGTGTTTGCATGCAATATGTGCTAACATCCTGCCCCATTACATCTGATTATCACCTTTGGTCCCTTCACCAAGTGAGGGCTTGACTTCATGGATTGCAACCCATCTTTGGCTGGGGGGCATCATCATATTATAGTGGCTGTTGATTATTTCACGAAATGGGCTAAGGCTATGCCCATAGTTAAATCTAACGGTGAGACATCCATGCATTTCATATTCAACCAAATCATTACTAGGTTTGGCATTCTGAAAGATATTTTCACTGACCATGGTAGGCATTTTCAGAATAGAATGATGGAAGAGGTGGCCTCGAAGTTAGGGTATAAGCAAGAGCACTCCTCTTCTTATTACCCTCAGGTGAATGGACAAGTTGAAGCAGTGAACAAATCACTTAAGTCCATTCTCCAATGAACTATCGCACAAAGAAAGATGAATTGGCATGTCATGTTATATCCTACTTTCTGGGCCTATAGGACCGCGGTTAAGACTACTACCAGTTTTTCTCCATATCAACTCGTACATGGAGTGGAGTTTGTCTTGTCGGTTGAATGTGAAATCCCTTCATTGAAGCTAGCTATAGATCTTTTACCAGACACCCCCACATTGGAGAAACGTTTCGTCCACTTAGATCAGCTTGATGAGCAGCACTGAGATGACTTAGTGGCTCTAGAAGTAAATAAGCGTCGCATCAAGGTCCAATATGATAAGTCTATCCATCCAAGGAGGTTTAGTGAAGGTGATTTGGTTCTTTTGTGGGATCAAGCTAAAGAACCCTTGGGGTTAGGGAAGTTTAATCCCATGTGGCATGGTCCTTATGTAGTCAAACATGTGTTAGAGAAGGGCGCCTATGAGCTGGTGGATTATGAAGGGACAGCCTTAGCAGAGCCTATAAATTGGCTCTATCTTAAAAAATACTATGCATGATCTTCATCCAAGGTTGATTATTCTATATTATTGTACAGTTTTTTGCATAGTTAGGTTTTCTTATGGTGATCGATTTTGTTGATTAGCTTTCATTTCTTATGGCAGATATCAATGGAGTCTTCCACTTACATAGGATTTGTTGATTGTGCTAGCCGCAACACTCAACACTCATCCTCTGCTACTTGGGTAATTTATACTCCTACGAGTCAGGTATTGTCTTCAGGAGGCATATGTTTACGGCCTTCTTCAAACAATGTTGTTGATTATAGTGCCATTATTGAGCTATTATGGAATGCCATTTCACATTGTGTTCTCTCTCTTGAGGTACGTCTTGATTCACAGTTAGTAGTGTCACAGCTTAATGGCTTGTATCGTATTAGGTATCCGACATTATTACGAATATTCTTACGTGTGAGATTGTTAGAACGACAATTTGACAACATAACATACATACATGTTTCAAGAACTTTTAATCAAGTTACTAACTCATATGCTAACTATGTGTTAGATTGGCATTTGTTTCATAGACCATAAGCATATCACAAACATACATTTTTACACACATGTAAATAAATAAAATTGATCATCATAAAAAAATTCCGTTAAAACATCCAAAATGTGACATCATAATACATAAGTGTCATAATACAAAAATGGGGCTCCCAAGCCACCAAAATATAATACATGGTAGTACAAAAATGAAGCACTCTCAGGTCTCTAAGCCTGTGGAGGAGTAGGGGGCTTCTAATCATGGTAGCACACCATGGCTCTAGCTAGTTGTTGGAATAATCGAACCCATGCTCATGATACACCAACCACCTGACGCTGCATGGCCTAAGGCAAGTCCTCAACTTGCGCCATGGGTACCCTATGTGTCAAGTGTACAAATTTTGTGTGGATTCTTTGGAGCATTAGCTCTGCATCCACACCCATGATGTCATCTCCTCTTCCCCTCCGTCTATGACGAGGGAAACCGTCAGGCCACCGTGGTCCAACATCTACATACACATGACATATTGTCACTATGTGTCATCACACCAATATGTCTTTTGAGTCAATATATCAAAAAAAACAAAAAATTAATAATTCAAAAAACTTTAAAAAGAGGGTTTGGGATTTCTTACCTATATCACCGTATGCTGCTCCTGATGGTAGGGGCATGTCTGGATCTCCCCGAAAATCTATTCCCACATAGGGATAATCATCAATGGCAACAATATGCCACCACCACCATGGAAATAATTCAGCTGGGTAGGGGTTAGACACCCTACCTCTGCCCAGTATACGCCTAGCATCTTCCCAACATCGTTGGGTCATATCTCAAACCTCGTGAGGAGGAACATCAAATATAGAGCTTAGCCCCGGTACACACTTAAAGAAGAATGTGCTCAGTATGTTGCCAAAACCAAATTTTCACACCCTGCCCATCTTGCAGTCACTAAGCTGATGCTTCATGTTACTCAATAGCACAGTGCTCCAGTCATACACTGTGGGTCTCATGCACTCCATTGCATTGAACTTCAATGGCCACGAGACCTGGTGGAGTGATGCTAGACCAACTATCCTATTGAGTGCCAATAGTATGGCTTTCAGTCCTAGTACCTGGATGGACTTTATCGGGATTTGACTCCAAACCTTTTCCATGTATGGAAAAAATTATACTACAATGTGCTCATCAATGGTGAGGCCACCTCCGGGCCCGTGAGAGCGTAGGTTCACCACCTCTCCCCATCGGGACAATTCTCTAATGAAATATATGTCCTCCACCTGTATAGTTAATGACATCCCGTCGATATGAAAGGACTTTGAGTTTGGATCCCAGTAGTCTACTAGCATCTGCAGGAGTCTTGGTTTGGCCCTCAAGCTACCAAGACACCAACTTGTATAGCCCAGATGCACGTAGAGCTTGTTGAGCCATTAAATCACCCCAAACAACCTCTTCTACATCTCCATGTTCCCTCTCCCTCCATTCTAGAACCATCCTGCACATTAAAAGTATTTTTTGGTCAATATTTACCTTAAAACACCTTGTGCGTGGCTGCATACGTGACTATTTGCAAAACAGCCGTGTATGTATGCATTTTTGGGAGGTTTTTCCCCGTATATCCATCCCTATACATGGAAAAATCCCTGATATCTACGTGGGCCAAAACGACCATTTTAGATTGGCCTAAAAATCAAAATTGACCATGGAAATTGAAAAAATTTGCATGAAAATGGAAGAGGAGGACATGAGAAGTTACCTAGAACAAACGGTGTCAAATTTCATCGGACGAAGCTCCTGGAATTCGCGTTGGAAGTGTTGAGCTCAAATGGGTAAAAATTTCAAATGATATGTAATTTTTGAATTTTTTACTATTTATAGAAAAATTTTGAAATTTTTGAAATTTTTTACCCGCTTTCTATAGTTTTGAACCGTTTCTGACCATTTTGGACCATTTCAAACTAATTTAATGATGTAGGAGTCCATTTTGAGCGTCGTTTCGACCATGGTTTTGACTTGTTCATGTCGCTTTCAGGTATTATGTCTAAACTGGGATATAGGTTAGATTTCACATCCATTTGCACTTTGCATGACCTTATGACCATTTCATTATAACCTTAGGTACGAACCCATTCTATCTTGTCATGGAACCTCCTTGTTGTTTTAGAAGTGACATGATGTGAATGGTAGAGCTTGACCATACATGGGTGCCCTAGTTAGCTCCTTTTTTGCATTTGGTGCCCATGCCGACATTTTTTCCTTTAGGGTGTGGGAGTCCTTTGTATAGTATCGCCATGTCTTTGTGCAAGAGCCTCATACTCCTCTTGATCTTTTTGCTGGACTTTTTTCCCAGGACTCCCTTATGTCAAGTTGTAATTGCATTATCATGAGTTTTTCCTGCCTCATTGAGCCTTATGCTAGCTTGCCTGACTTTGATTATCAGCTATATATCCCAAGCTTGTCTCATGTCTAGCCATGTAGAGCCATTTTATATATCTTTTGTAGCTTGATTCCCCATTTTTACCGGGACGGAACTTTCCCTCGAGTGTCATTATCCTACAAATGTGTCCTTGCATTGAGCATAGGTATGTTATGCTGCTTGGAACTAGTCTATTTTCCCATTGACACTCATCTCCTCCTAGTCTATAACTATAAAGCACTTTTATTCTTTTTTAAGCTTTTCAAAATATTTGAAAAAGTCCACAAAAAAAATCAAAAAAACAAAAAGGCGGACAAGAAAAGATGTTATCTTTGGCAACAGTCAAGTCGTGTCACCTTCGAACAGAACACTATATATCACATTCATTGGTTGGGTTAATAGTTTGACTTTAGGATCTATACTCGTTTATCTGAGTTTATCTCCACCAACTGGTTAAGCTTCCAGTCCCTATGGAGCCTCCGTTGATGCCTCCTGTGTCACAGAGATGTCCTAGTTTTTTATATCGAGTCTATGCTACCTACATTTAGTCACCGTTCACTTTTATGCTCTTATTCAAAGGAATTTCAAACCTGAGTCGGTCATTCCTCAGTTCTCTTGACTTTGCATGTTGGTCATTCCTGGTACTGATACTGGATCGTGCACTTTATGATCGAGTCCTTCCACATTATACAGCCTTTTTTAGTACCTCGTGTTGGATGATGAGGGATGCATTAATTCCCTCCTTCCAGTGGATTTTATCCCATCAACTTCAGATCATTTATTATGGGATAGGAATCTAGAGTCATTTTTGAGTGCCTTGAGACTTGCAGTCATCAGTGGCAGGTTCTCTTGCCATCAACAGTTTTGGGAATACATCAATGTCCCCTGATCGATGGATCCTCTCAAGTGTTCGACCTCAACACATTTATTCACACTTGTTAGTTTTCACTCTAGTACCTTGGTTCCCATTTTCATTATCGGTGGGTGATCTCGCGTCTATTAATGGTATACATCAATGACTAGTAATCAGATGATGGACTACTATGTTTGACCTCAACACCTCTATTCACCTAGTAGGACATGTAATCATAGCAGATTATGTATAAGACCTTCTATATTGATGGCATTTCATATATGCTACCTCCTTGATCATGCTAGTGTTCATGAGATTTCAGCTCTCGTTACTTGATTCTAGTGTATGTCAGATATTTCCAACTATTATGGAGATCTTGATCCATTATATATCTTCATATTTCATGGATATCATGATCCTTTGTATATCTTCATCATGGAGATTCTGATCTATCTATATTGTATGTGGTGATGACCACACATGTCATGTTTTGCATCATGCCTATTCATGGCCATTGTACTCTTATGTATCTGGGACTGCTATATCTACTTGTAGTTATGTGCAGAGTTTGATCATTGTATTATACTATTGGATGGCTAGTTCTTCCACCTGGTTCTTCATCACTCCACTTATGAGATGGAATTATAATGTATTTTGGCCATCGTATCACCCCTCTGACCTCACACATTAGGGGGCATCTATTACAACTAATTTTACCACACATGGTGGATCACACCTTTATGGCATTCCCTGTCCCTCTGTAGACTCTTTAGACTCCATGGACCATTTTTGTACCTTTGATGTTTCCAAGATCATCCCTAAAAACATGCATTATTTTCTATACATGACTTTTAAACCTATTCTCACGTACATACATGGATATGACCCGCAAACCCGCGTACATCAGGATGTGTGCAAAAGGCCAAATAGTTTTGGAGTTTTCCTTGATGTGGTTCCAAGTCACTTGTCTCTTGGCCTTCTATATGCCTTGAGATCACTTGGATTTGATCTTCCATTAACCCATTGAAGTACTATATAAGGAACCCTTTGGATACATTAAAAGGGAGAGGAATTGAAGAGCAAGAATGTTGATGAATATGTAACTTCAGAATGTATTCACTTGTATTTCTTATATATTGTAGCCCAATGTTTATTCCAAGATGTATTTGTAATGTAATTGAGTCATGCCATGCCCCGATGTTTTTATTGGGAGGATCTATAATGTAAACAAGTCATGTCAAGTTATTGTGGGTAACCCTCCTATTGATCAAGGGTTAAAGTCCCCATAGTTCCAAGGCACTAGGGTTATTAGACTCTCCTAGAGAGGTCTGCCCTAGTAGGGTTTAGTCATGTCAGGAATTCATATAAATGGAGAGCTATCCTCTCTATTTAGCACACACTCACTCACACTCAGTTTTAGCACATAGTTGAGGAAGAGAAAGACACTAGGGCAAAGAAGAAAGAGGTTATTGATGTCGGGAGATCATCTTACTGTTTTGGGGTTTTACTTTTGGTGTTGATTCTATCTCTAAGGAATTTGCAGGGTTTTCTCCATTTATGGTTTCCCCAAGGAAAAACATTGTGTTCATTGTCTCTTGTGTTTGATTGCTGTACTTATTGTTCTCTCAGTTAAAGATCCTAACATAATGCTAGATTGAATGATAAAAACTAACATGGTATCAGAGCTAACCTTAGAAGAAGACACTCTGCAGCTGCAGGAACTAGGGATTCCTACTTTATGGATCTTTCTCCATATATTTTTAGCAAAATAAGGTTGGAATAACTCTCCTCCCTAGGGTGCATCTTTTTGTTGAAGCAGAATCCAATTCTGAGGTTTTTTAGTTTTGGACCCAACACTACTACAGGAAATTAGGGCTTATCACAGAAGAGAAATTTTTCAGTGAGCCTAGGCCTAGATTGATATCCTCCCCAAAATAAAAGTTAGGGATCAAATTCAAAGCATTTGGTTGGACAGAACTCTGGAAAAGCAAAACCCTAATCTGCTCCTGAACCTACATTGCAGGATTTCAGCTCCAAATCCATATCCGACATCTTGACCTAGATAGATATAAATATTTTGTATTTCCATTTGAGTTTCTCAGTTAAGATGTCTCATCATACCAAGCTTGATGAAAATATTGAGGGAGCTAACAACTTCCAAGCTTGGAAGTATAGGATCTCCCTAGTCCTGGAAGAAAATGAGTTGGATTCCTATATCAATGGTAGGTTCCAATTCCAGAGGTAGATGAGGCTAAGGCCTTACATAAGAATAATTTGGTTATGGCAAAGAGGATCATTTCTGATTCAATCAAGGATCACCTCATACCACAGGTTCCTACCTAAACACACCTAAGGCTTTGTTTGATGCCCTAACCAAATTGTTTGAAGGGAAGAACATAAACTGGAAGATGACTCTGAGAAACCAACTGAAGAATGTAAAGATCCAGAATGTTGAGACCATCCAGTCTTACTTTACAAGGGTCTCTTAGATCAAGGAACATATGGAAGCAGTAGATGAAGAAGTAGAGAATGTAGAGGTTGTGATGACCACATTGAATGGTCTCCCTAGATCATGGGTCTTCTTTATTCAAGGGATATCTGCTAGAAATAAGTTATTCAAGTTCAGTAGACTATAGGAAGAATTCTCTCAAGAATAATCTCGGATAGTAGCTCGAGAAGAGAAGATGCGAAGTGAAGATCAAGCTCTCACAATACACTCTAAGAAAACCAAAAGAAGTTCTCATCACTCCAGAGGTAAGAATTTCTCTAAAAATAACTCTAGAAAAGACATGTCTAGAATCAAATGTTATACATGTGATGAAGTAGGACACTTTGCAAGAGATTGTCTTAAAAGATAGAATAAGAAAAAGAGAAACAAGAGAAGACCTCATGCTCATGCTGCAGAGAATGATGAACCATCCAAGAAGAGAACCAGATATGAAAGTGAAGACTCTTCTAGTGAAGAAGAATATGTCTTGATTTCTACTCTCACAGGAAACATCACACATGGAAGCAACGATTGTCTTATAGACAGTGGGGCTTCCAAACATATGACAGGATTCAAAGAGTCCTTTGTAAAAATTTCAGAACATGAATCACCTCACAAGGTGAATCTTGGAGATGACTACCAATATCCAATAAAAGGTAGTGGGGAATCCTCCTATAAACTAGACTCTAGAAAGTATATGAAGATGTAAGATGTATTGTTTGTACCAGGTCTCAAGAAGAACCTTCTCTCCATATTTGCATTAGATGCAAAAGGAATGAGGGTTTCATTTATAGATGTTCAAGTCATCATGTGGCCAAAAGGAAAGACTATCGATGATGTGGTAGTGATTGGAGAACAAGAAGGAGGATTGTACAAATTAAAGGGCCATCCAGAACAAGCATTGGTCCATGACACAGTAGAGCCAAATGAGCTTTGGCATAGAATACTTGCACATGTGCATTACAGAGCACTACCACTGGCAAGAAAATTTGTTGAAGGTCTTCCAGAAATTCAAGCAAAACATGATGGGTTCTACAAAGGATGTGCGAAAAGAAAGAATACAAAGAAGACATTTCCAAGTAGCGAGAGCAAGGAAAAAGCAATATTGGAAATAATACACTCCGATGTATGCGGTCCTATGTCATCAAGCTCACTAAGCAGGTATGTATATTATGTTTCTTTTATTGATGAATTTTCTAGGAAGACATGGATTTAATTCATGAAGAACAAAGATGAAGTATTTAGCAAGTTCAAGGAAGTCAAAGCCTTGATCGAGAATCACACTGAAAAGAAGATCAAGACCTTTTTATCAGATAATGGCGAAGAATTCACTTTGAATGAATTCAAAGAGCTATGTAAAGACTCAAGCATTAAGAGGGATTTGTCCACTCCTTATAATCCACAACAGAATGGGATTGCATAAAGGAAGAATAGAACTATCATGGAAGCTGCAAGAGCAATGCTTCATGATCAAGATCTTCCTATGCATCTTTGGGTAGAAGCTTCCAGAACAATAGTGTATGTACAGAACCGTACTCCACATAGAGTACTCAAGAACAAGACTCCTGAAGAAATATTCTCTAGCAAGAAACCAAAAGTCAGCCATCTCAGAATATTCAGCTGTCCAGTGCACATACACATTCCAAAAGAGAAGAGAACTAAATTAGATCCTTTAGGAAAGAAGGGTATATTTGTGGGATACTCTGAAAGCTCGAAGGATTACAGAATATACTTCCCAGGATTCAAGAATATTGACATCAGTAGGGATGTGACATTTGATGAAGACACAGCTTACACCAAATCCGGAAATAAACCTACTGAAGAATTTGAAGAAGCAGAAGCACCCAGAACTCATGATACAACCATGAATGAAGAAACTCAAGAAGAAGTTTGAGAATTTGAAGAACCACAAAGACCTGTAGATCCACCTCCAAAGAAGAATTCTCATAAGAGGAAACCTGCTTGGTTATGAGAAGTTATCCAAGATGTAGAAAGATATGGGGCTACAGAAGAGAATCACGGAGAAAGAAAGAGGACCAGATCCTGCTCTGGGTATGTAGCATTACTATGTGATTTCATCGATAAAGAACCTTCCAATTATGAAGAAGCAGCAGAACGGAATTAATGGAAGGATGCTTTGAATGAAGAGTATCAATCGATCATGAAGAATGATGTTTGGGATGTTGTCCCAAGACCAGAAGGGAATTTAGTTGTAAATTCCAAATGGATATACAAGATCAAGCATGCTGCAAACAGTAGAATAGAGAAATATAAAGCAAGATTTGTTGCTTGGGGTTTCTCCCAGAAAGAAGGAATAGATTATGAGGAAACCTTTGCACTTGTATCCAGATACACTTCCATCATATCAGTACTTTCTCTGGCTGCAGTGATGAAATGGAAGATACACCAAATGGATGTCAAGACTTCTTTCTTGAATGGTGCAGTGGAAGAAGAAGTGTATGTGGAGTAGCCACTCGATTTCGAGACACATGACAGGGAGTCTCATGTATGTAGATTGAAGAAAGCCCTGTACAGTTTGAAATAGGCACCTAGGACATGGTATGATAGAATTGACAGCTTTCTATCAAGTTTGGGATTTACCAAGAGTAAAGCAGATTCCAACCTTTACTACAAGGTTTAAGATGGCAACCCAGTGATGCTCCTAATGTATGTAGATGATCTGTTTGTCACAGGTATGGATGGGTTGATTGCTGATACGAAGAGAAAGCTTGCCGTCGAGTTCAAAATGAAGGACTTGGGTATGATGCATTATTTTCTAGGTATGGAGGTGTGGCAGAGTGCAGATGGAATCTCCCTTGGACAAGGGAAGTATGCAGTAGAGATCCTGAAGAGGTTTGGGATGATGGACTACAAGGCCATGACCACACCTATGGCATTGAACCTGAAGCTATTGAATGATGGTTCATTAAAAGTAGTTGATGCCATGATGTATTGTCAGATGATTGGGTCCTTGATGTACCTGATGAACACGAGACCAGATATTTGCTTTGTTGTGAACACCTTGAGCCAGTTCCTGACAGATCCAAGACATGTTCACTTGACTGCTGCAAAGCATATTCTGAGGTACCTGAGGGGTACAATTGATTATGGGCTCAAGTAAGAGGTGAATCAGAAGATTAACCTAGAGGGTTATGTTGATTTAGAATGGGCAGGCAGCGCCATTGATAGGAAGAGCACTTCAGGATGTTGTTTCAGTATGGGATCGGGTGTGATCTCTTGGTTTAGCAGGAAGAAATCATGTGTGGCACTGAGTACAGCTGAAGCAGAGTATGTCACATCTTGTTCAGCTAGTTGTGAGGTAGTATGGCTGAGGAAGCTACTATCTAAATTATTTGATCTTTAGATGGATGCTACTTGTATACATTGTGACAACCAGAGTTGTGTGAAGTTGTCATAGAATCCAATGTTCCATGAAAATTTGAAGCATATCGAGATCAAGTATCACTATATCAGGAATATGGTGCAGAGGGGAGCAATGAAGCTCCAGTATGTTGTGACGAATGATCAGATAGCTGATTTGTTGATGAATCCATTGGCCAGAGTGAAGTTTGAGTACTTCAGGGAGAAGATTGGTGTTCTCCAGATCGAGGTCCCTTCCAAGGGGAAGTGATGAGTACGGAAGCCATTCTGATGAGTAGGTCAGATGTAAGGGCTGGGCCATTCTATCATGGTGAGAGGATTGGTTCCTTCCATGTCAGATATGAGTGCTAAGAAATTATGATATGACTATAGGATTGGTTCCTACATGATCAGATATAAGGGATACTGCCATTCTTGGAATGGAGCTTCCTGGTGAGTTACCAGGAATACTTGGTCTAGGACTGAGGGCCTTTCTGTGACGATTGTAAGATGTAGTCTTACATGATCAGATGTGAGCGCATGGCCATTCTGATGTGATTGAGGGATGTGTTCCCACTTGATCAGATATAAGGGCTGTTTCCATTCTGTCATGGTGAGAGGATTTCCTCCTTCCATGGAAGATGTGAGTGCTAGCCATTTTGACGAGCAGGTCAGATGTAAGCGCTACTGCCATTCTCTAGGAGAATGGAGGCACCTGTTCAGTTGCCAGGTAGCTCAATCTAGGACTGGGGGCCATTCTGATGTGATTGTAGGATTGGTTCCTACAAGATTAGATGTAAGTGCATTCCATTCTAACGAGTAGCTCAAATGTAAGTGCTGTGTCTTTCTGAATAGTAGGTCAGATGTGAGTGCTGGCCATTCTGATGAGTAGGTCAGATATAAGGGCTACCAAAGACCTACAAGGAAGTAGGCCTACAACCAACATGAAAAAGGGTTGTCTCTGTAGAACTTCCTATGATGAGAAGAATCATGAGATAACACATATGATGATGACCTGGTGATGATCCATATCGAGCTATGATTCAGATCTAGTTACGATGTCTCCGAGATGATCCAAGTCGAGTGATGATCTAGATCCAGCAGTGATGATCTAGATCCAGTGATGATGATCTAGATCCAGTGATGATCCGGATATAGTGATGATGACCCTGTGATGATCCAGATCGAGTGATGATCTAGATCAAGTGATGATGATCTAGATCGAGTGATGATCTAGATCCAGTGATGATGACCCTGTGATGATCCAGATCTAGTGATGATCTAGATCCAGTGATGATGATCCATATAGACTGATGATCTAGATCCAGATGAGTATGATGAGAACTTGACGATGACCCAGATGATACAGAGAAGAAGACTTGTGCTGAAAAATTGTGTCGAGAGAATACCTTCCTAGTTAAGAGGGAGTTTTGATGAATATGTAACTTCGGAATGTATTCACTTGTATTTCTTATGTATTGTAACCCGATGTTTATTCTAGGATGTATTTGCAATGTAATTGAGTCATGTCATGTCCCGATGTTCCAATCGAGAGGATCTTTAATGTAAACAATTCATGTCAATTCACTGTGGGTAACCCTCCTATTGATCAAGGGTTAAAGTCCCCACAGTTTCGGGGCACTAGGGTTATTAGAATATCCTAGAGAGGTCAGCCCTAGTAGGGTTTAGTCATGTTAGGAATTAGTATAAATAGAGAGCTAGGCTCTCTATTTAGCACACACACTCACAGTCAGTTGTAGCACATAGCTAAGGAAGAGAAAGAGACCAGGGCAAAGAAGAAAGAGGTTACTATTGTCGGGAGATCATCTTACTGTTTTGGGGTTTTACTCTTGGTGTTGATTCTATCTCTGAGAAAGTTGTGGGGTTTTCTCCATTTATGGTTTCCCTAAGGAAAAACACTGTTTTCATTGTCTCTTGTGTTTGATTTCTATACTTGTTGTTCTCTCAGTTAAATATCCTAACATAATGCTAGCTGGAATGATAAAAACTAACAAACAAAACTATATTCCATTGTTATCGGAGCTTATACTTGAGTCTACATCCCTTTGTCCCTTGGAGCACTTTATGTTATTCCCAATATTTCCTTTGCTTGTGAGCTTGCTATCGAGAGATGGAGGATTGAAGTGGTGGAGGCCCAAGTGAAGGACTCAGTTTCTCTGATTCACGGACGTTCCGACAGAGGTTGTCACTATTGTAATCTCTGATTTATATTAATAGAAATATATTTTCCTGTCCAATAATGTGTATTTAAATGAGTATTGAATCCATGGATGCCTTTAAATGCCTATATGTTATTGATTATATATTCTAGAGTAGGTCTAACACAATTATATATAGCATGCTTGTCTTGTTTGGTGAATGTTGAGAGAGAAAATTGTTAATACAAGAAAGAGTGGAAAAGCTTAATAGGGATCTACATCAACCATCTGGAATAAGGTATGTTTCGAGATCCTTTAGTGTTAGATGTTTGGTTTCTCTTGCATATAGTAAAGGATTGATTTATGTGGTTACTCTGTCTATTGTGGTACCCCAAGCCATAGGAATTTTTCTCCGTAACAAAACTGGTGACTGTTACCACCTAAGTTGTACTTAGTGGTTTTTATCAAGTGAGCCTAGTGAACCGGACAGGGTTAACTTGTTCGGACTTCAAAAGACCTGTGGAAGTACTTCTGGGAAGTGTTTGTTGTATCATATCACATGTTCATACCCCATGGGAGAATTGTAATAAATTTTCTAGCATGATAGTGTCTGTAAAAGACTCGGTCTCTTAGACTTCATTTATCAATCTGATCATCCCAGGGTGTTTTTTCCCTTGGTTATTATTGGTTGTTGAATAAACGACTGATAATTTCTAAGTTTTTCACTCCATACCTCCAAAGTTGGGGTGGTCGGCTTGGAATTTATGCCTATTGAGGTTATTAGAGTCTATGTGTCAATGTATAAGCATGATAGACATCATTTTTGAGTCATATGAACATGTCTAAGTCACCCTAGGTGTTTTTCAATTTTTCAATTTTTTAGTTTTTTCAGTGTTTTTTATTACATTTTAATTTTTCCAAAACTTAGGCTATTTTTTAATAGCTTAATTGGAAAAATTGATTTTGTAATAAAAGTGGGCCAAATAATCGGTTTCAGTCATGTAGGTGCTAATTTTCAAGCTAAGAGCACCATGTAAACCCATGGACCCACTGTTTCCTAGTTTTGAGTGATTTTCCATCACTCAGGTCAGAAAGCCCCAAAAATCAATTATTAATGATTTTAATTAATAAATTGATGAATAATGGAGCAAATCCAAAATCATAGATCAGTGGATTCTTAGCCTATTTGATTGAAATCAGTCATATCTGAAGCAGATTTACTGGATCTGACAAATCCTTGACTGAAGGAGGTGATCAAATCAGATCTAGAGTTGATCTTGAGCATCCTTTATGGGGAATTTCTCCCTCCCTCTCTCCTCCACACGTTTTTTGCTCATTTGGATGAGTTTTGGTGGATTCTTCAGTCAACAGGTTGAGGTGTAAGTCAGATCAGCCCGCTGATTGACAGTTGCACTCAGTGAGACTCAGATCTGGCTCAGCTAGACACATATCAGGCATTGATGGACTCTCCTTCAGCTGATTTGATGTGTCTCCTTGGGATTTGCGCCCCCCCTAGGCTGGATGTCTTGTATTTTGTATATATCCAGGCACAGCCTCCTCTTCCAAGCTAGTTAGAACTGGGATTGAGGTGCTGCTGCTATTGTATTGTTGTAATTCTGCATTTGAAATAAAGAAAAGATTTGGAGGCAATACGGTGTGGTGCCATTACATGTGTGGATGATTATTGCCATTGTTTTACTGAGGTAACCTGTATCTGTGGTCAATTTTTGCTCATTTCTTGTAGATCTATGGTTAAGATTGGTAATTAGCTTATTACAATCTTGATAGGAAAGGTGTTGTTCAATAAGTTTATTGAATGTCACTCTCCTTTGATGCATGTTTAGAGATCTAGATTTAGCATGTCCTATAATCTTATATGCATGTTATCTTGAATCTCTTTGTATGTACTAATCGGATCTCATAAGTTTCTTGGCAAGTTCTTTGATTTCAGCTGAGTTGCAGGTTCACACTTTGGAGAGGATGCTGATCTAGTTTGTTTCTTAATTCTCTTCAAAACCTTCCAAAAGGCATAGTCCCTTGACATTCCACTTGAAATCTCCACTGTGGATCTTCAAGGAAAACAACACTTTTCTCCTCTTCTTCCTCCCTCAAAATAAACACTTTACCCGGTTACTTTTTTCAGTTCATAGCTGTGATTTCATTTGGATCTGTTTCACCAAAGTAAAATATACATAGATCTAATATTTCATAGCTCATATCCTAGATCTTGCACTTAAAAAATTTTCATGAGTATCCTAGATCTAGCTGTAGGGAAATCGTCATTTTTGCATGAATGTTAAAGAAAACTTGTAGATCACATGCATTAGATTTCTCGTCGCTGTTATAAAATTTAATATTTTGCAATATCAGTGCAATTTAATTGGCTGCACAAACAGCAAGCCAAGATCCCAAGGAAAGCTTGCTTTCCTTGGCTCCTTTTTCACCGGTTTAGCTAGTTTAACCGCATTATTTTTGAGATAAAGTAGGTTGATCCAAAGGTACTCTTAAATTTCCTTTGGGCATATGTTATTTTAACTTGCTCACTTTCCTTTATCATTTTTGACAAAAATAAAAGGAATCTTCTGTCCGAAGTGGTCTCAGGAGCATTCAAATCCCCCCAGGGGTCTCCCTTTTCGCTAAACAATCTTAATTTTTTTTTGCAAAAATGTAAAAACTTGGTTTCAACCTGTATAAGGAACAAGAAAGTTCTTATTTATCATTTCTTTGATATTTTAACCAATGTAATAAAATCATTCTTTGAATAGGTTCTTTCAAGCCCATTCCCCATCCCCCTGGGGGATTTGCGTCCGTGTCCTTTTCGTCGCTTTTCACTTATTTCTTTTCAAACTAGTATTGATATAATCTGTAGGGTAGTATAATATATTTCATTATTGATTACATACTCCATATCTTACATTTCAAAGTAATCATAATACTTACCCCATGATTTCCCGAGTGACCCGGAAGGGGAAAGAGATTCGTGGTAGGATTAATTAAGAAACTAGAATTGTGTATCTGTTTGCTTTTTGTTATATTTTTTTTATCAGCAACTTTAAAATTAACCCCTCCTTGATTCCCCGATTGAGATCCACTTGGATCGAAAGAGGTTCTTGGAGGCTTTTCTTTTAAACAAGAACACACAGCTTAAAACTTATTAAAATTTACAAGACTCCAGTGTGTATGCTCTGCACTTGGCTGCGGTTCATCCGATCAATCAAGCTGTATCAAAATCACTTGGGTGACTAGTATAATTAGGACTCACTCTCCCCAACTGACAAACCATCAGGTGAAAATCCAACACCTCGATCAAACCTTTACGGTGGCAAAATACCCAAAGGAAGCGGGAACTTCTGAAAAGTGACCTTGGGGTGCCAATCTCTGTCACATACTAATGGGTGCATTACGAACAATAGCCCTAGAGACTCCATTTCATCCCACATATTCCTTGCACGTAGCCGTGAAGGTTTAGTTTTGGACATACTCCAAGTACTCTTGGGTATATCTGGAGTCCCCCTTTTGCCTAATTTAATCAACTCATACTTTAATTTTAACCTAAAATATACCAATATGTAATCGCAAAACATTCACTCCAAGCACATGCAAGCACATTGATCTTATTGATTTGACTCCATTTTAAGGCACTGGTCATTTTTGCTTCATATATATATTGTGTATCGGCTTTGTGCTTTCGTGTGTTTATTTTCGTATCTCGTCATCTTTAATTGTCTATAGTTAAAATATTCAAACTCCTAAGTAACTGATTCAGTTTAACATCATCACACTAAGTAATTCTCCTTAGTAACTTAATAGGGTCTACCCCCCTTGGCTTCGTTAGGAGTTGAGCCTAAACGGAGGAGTCAAGAACAAGGTGATAGCCTTGACTCGAGACTTGCCCCCAAGGACACATCGAGTGGCTTGAAGATTTCTGCCACGTGAACTGGGTGTGTGAAAGGTGACAACACATTTTGGCGCTGTTGCATAGGATAAATATTTTTATTCCCGAGTACGACTTAGCTTAACTTTTTTCTAAACAACTAAAAAGATAAAAAAAATAAAATTGATTGATCTAGTCTTTAAAAAACATAAAAATTAAAACTCGATCCATCTGGTGACTCCACTGTCTAACATCCCTTCAAGAATTTCTACCCGAAGAAACCGCTGACAGTTATGCAATACTCTCCCTGATCCCGAGAGGTTTATTAGGGAAAGATTGAATAGGAAGACTTCTCGTAGAAACCTTGAAGATTTAGGAGACCAATCCCTCTCAGATATCTATCACATATTTGTAGAGAGTAATGTTCACTAATCTCAAGAAATGATGGAATTTTACAAACCCCTTGACTTTTCTCAGATAGAAGGTAGTTCTCATTACATTCCGAATGATGCGATTAAGAATCTCCCCATATTTCAGGGCAATAATGCCATCACTTCCAAGTCTCACCTTTGAAAGTTTGAAAAGTACCTGGCCAGTTATTACAATGATGCTGCCCATGACCATGATGATGTCAAAATGAAGCTCTTTGCTTTATCCTTGGAAGATGATGCTGAAGAGTGGTACTACAACCTAGATGATGATTCATATAAAACTATTAGTGAATTCCTATAGGGTTTTAAGAAGAAGTGGGGGGAAAAGAAAGAACCAAGACATCTGCTTGCTGCCCTCCATAACATAAAGAAGATGGAGAATGAAACCATTGATGAATTTAATACTAAGTTCAGGCATGTGGTTGCGGAACTCCCTAGAGAAATCAAGCCAAGGGATGCCTCCATCCTCATATATTACATTGAATCTTTCACTGGTGATTTGAGGTACCAGCTAAGGGACAAAGAGTCGGCCGATCTAAAAACTGCTCAGGAATTGGCCAAGAAAATAGAAAAGAATATGCAGTCTTCAGGAAAATCCATCATTCCATGGCGTAGACCCTGTGAACAATTCCACCAAGAAAGCACTTGTTATGTTGCAAATCAATTCATGGAACATGGACTTCCCGAGGTCAGTAATCAGGAAACAAATTCAAGCGAGCCTGATCATATATACATGGTAGGCCAGGCCTACCCTTTGTTACCATCTAAACAATACAATCCTGAGGATGAAACCATTGCAGAATCTTATAGTGAAACTTATGATGAAAACTGTAATATACATGATGGGACTCCTATGTGTTCTCCATATAATGATGACAGTCTGGAAGGTTTACTACCTTGTGACCTTTTCTCTGAAGAAGATAAGTATGAAAATGAGGACAAGTATAGCTTGGAGCATGATACAAGTGACGAAGACTCCCTTATCCCCGACAAAGATGTTGATGAGGAATACTGGACATTCATGGAAAATCCAGTCTATGACATAAATAAAGAGGAAAATAATGAACCAAAAACTTTTGATGGTTTTGTTGATGGCATATCTAAGGAAGAGAGCATGGACCATGTGGCCTTGGGAAACTTTGATATGAAAAAGGAGCATGCAGTTTATCCACATGATCAGTCTCAGACATATATCGATATCAGTAATGAAGACAAAGAGAACTCGATATCGGAACCTGATATCAGCAATGGGGAATCCATCACATTTAACATAGATGATGGTGATGACTATTGGGATTTTTGTGGATATCTTATTAAGAATCCTATCTATGCTATATCCAGCAAGGGGAGTGTTTGTTTACAGATTTGTGGAAGTCCAATCTACTATACTTCCATAGAGGGAAGCATGAATCTGGAGACCTTGGAAAATCCTAGTATGGAAAAGCAGCATTCAAAACTCTTATATGATCATTTAGAGTCATATCATGCAGAGCCGCACAAGGGTATCAGTTATGAATACATGGAGAAGCAGTGTTGTGAAAAGACGGATGTGATGCAGTTATTAGAATATCAGTCTCAACTATCATCTTCACATATAAAGTTTCCTCATGACTTGGAGCTGCTTGGGGCTTATACAGTGAATTATCATCCGGTAAGCCTTGATGATCAGTATGGTGGTGTAGTCAATCTGCCTCATCATTCCAATTTGTACATCAACCCTATCCAATCATGGATAGAAGTAGCCTACGCAAGCACTTACTAGTTTGGGAGGAAGTTTGACGACATTTTTTATGCCTATGATTTCCCATCCATCCTGCCCCTTCCAGATCATCACGTAGGTTTGCATTTTCTGAATAAAGTATCCTTACTTTGGCTGGTAACCAAAGACAAGGAATTTTTTTTATGTTAATAAAATGCTTAGGTGGTTACATTGGATTTCTGATTACACTTAACCTTTTTTTATCATGCTTAGAGTAGGAAAATAAGCTCCTTATAAAAGAGCATTTGATTTCTGCATTTCTATTTTTAGCTATAATAAAACTTTGCTTCTTTTAGTTAGTTACATTTATTTTGTTTAAATAAATCAGTTTAATGGTTCATTCAGTTTTTTTATAAAACTTGTGCTACTAAGGTTTTTCTTGTCAAGTTGAGATGTTTTTACAGGGTATATCAACCAGAGATTCTGGTGTTCTCGTATCCTCTCCTTGCCTTAAAGACCAGATCAAGCACATGTCCCACAGTTGGAGCCAGAATGTTACCACCTAAGTTGTACTTAGTGGTTTTTATCAAGTGAGCCCAGTGAACCGGACAGGGTTAACTTGTTCGGACTTCAAAAGACCTGTGGAAGTACTTCTGGGAAGTGCTTGTTGTATCATATCACATGTTCATACCCCATGGGGGAATTGTAATAAATGTTCTAGCATGATAGTGTCTGTAAAATACTCGGTCTCTTAGACTTCATTTGTCAATCCGATCAGCCCAGGGTGTTTTTTCCCTTGGTTATTATTGGTTGTTGAATAAACGACTGATAATTTCTGAGTTTTTCACTCCATACCTCCAAAGTTGGGGTGGTCGGCTTGAAATTTATGCCTATTGTGGTTATTAGAGTCTATGTGTCAATGTATAAGCATGCTAGACATCATTTTTGAGTCATATGAACATGTCTAAGTCCCCCTAGGTGTTTTTCAATTTTTCAATTTTTTAGTTTTTTCAATGTTTTTTATTAAATTTTAATTTTTCCAAAACTTAGGCTATTTTTTAATAGTTTAATTGGAAAAATTGATTTTGTAATAAAAGTGGGCCAAATAATCGGTTTCAGTCATGTAGGTGCTCATTTTCAAGCTAAGAGCACCATGTAAACCCATGGACCCACTGTTTCCTAGTTTTGAGTGATTTTCCATCACTTAGGTTAGAAAGCCCCAAAAATCAATTATTAATGATTTTAATTAATAAATTGATGAATAATGGAGCAAATCCAAAATCATAGATTGTTGATGTATATGTAACTTCGGAATGTATTCTTATGTATTGTAACCCGATGTTTATTCCGGGATGTTTCTATTATGTATTTGAGTCATGTTGTCATGCCTCGATGTTCCGATCAGGAGGATTAATAATGTAAACAAGTCTTGTCAAGTCATTGTGTAAGTCCCCACAGTTTTGGGGCACTTGAGTTATTATACACTAATTAAGGTGTAGGCTCGAGTAAGTAATTGTTGGTTGGGCCGACATAATTAAGTGCACTTCAAGTGAACAGAATAATATAAATAGAGAGTGAGAGTCTCTCTATTTATCACTTGTACATCACATCACTTACTCTCTCAAGTGTGGCGCACTAGTAAACAAGGAAATATACTGGGACTAGAAGACTACTGCTGTCGGGAGTGCATCTTACTATTTTGGGGTCTTACATCTTGTGGTGATTCTATCTTTGAGGAAGTTGCAGGGTTTTCTCCATTTATGGTTTCCCCGATCAAAACTCTTTGTGTCTCTTGTCTCTTGTGATGTGCTTATGTTTTATTGTTGTGCTTGTTATTCTCTCAGTGAAAAGATCCTAACATAATGCTAGCTTAAATGTTGAAAAACTAACATGGTATCAGAGCTAACCTAAGAAGAAGACACTGTGCAGCTGTGGGAACTAGGGCTTCTTAGTTTGTGGATCTTCCTCCATATATTTTCAGCAAAAGTAAGGTGGAATTACTCTCCTCCCTAGGGCGCATCTTTCTGTCGAAGCGAAATTTGATTCCGAGCATTTTCAGTCTTCGATGCGAAAATTAGGGCTTTCTATATGTTAAGTCAGGAACTTGTTTCTTCAAATTTTATGTTTGATTGTCATTTTTATTTTAGCTTGCATATTTGCTTGAGTTTACTCTTTTTCTTACTGTGAAATTTTTTAGATTTTTAGTGAAATTTTCAATTTTTACCTTTAGATTTTTATTTAGTTTTGTTCTTTTAAGCTTTTGAAGGGTTCTAAAGGTCAATATATTGAATGGTGGATTCACAAATCATACTCTGAGCATAGCCATCACTCAAGCAGCTTTTAAACTCTATGCAAAATGACCAAAAGCTGTAAAAAAGCACCAAAACAGTGTTAAAATTATTCTTGTAGCGCTGGAGCCAAAAAATTACAAAGGCGCGCTACAGGAAAATCGTTTTTTGCCAGAATGGTCATTTTTCAGTCTGATTTTTTGAGGATTTCACTGCTAAAGTGTTAAATAAATCATTGATCACATTTGATATATGTTTTGCCAAGTTTTTGTTCATGTAAACAGGCGCCAGTCTCATGTGAGGAAGATTCTGGCAACTGTTCTGGCAACTAAATGCAAATTTCTGGCAAATGATGAGAGTGAGCGAAATAAGGCAAGACTTTCAGGGAAGACGTTCTAAATTAAATATTATGGAGCTGGATATGTTTCTGTGTGTGTTCCTGAGCACAGTTAATGCACTTTTATTTTTGCTCGTTTTACCACTCCTGGGAAAGCACTTTGCTGAAGTATTATCTATAAGCATAACAGGATTGGTGCTTCTATTCTTTGCACTCGGTTCTTTATCCACAGACTCTAATGTTGGCTCTATAGTGAATGGAATGATTCCAAGAGTAAAGCGTGAAAGCCTTTACACAGCTGTGGCCCTTCTCGGTGCAAATATTATGCCTCACAACTTTTACCTCCACTCTTTCATTATTTAACTCGAGTCCATATTCTACTTACAAGGAGCAGCAATGGAGGGCATTTTGCATAGGAATTCATTGAAGTTTATGCTGGGATTTTTCACCGTATGGACATGGATATCACAGTTGGAAAGCAGTGGCCTACCCTTGCCGGATTCGGTGCATGTTATTCAATCAGAAAATTTTCAGAAATCAGTGGAAAGCATTGCTCTTTTGCCACTATGGTCAAAGAAGGTGTGCTGAAAGATGTTGGTGAAGAATATGCAAAACACAATGCAATAGAGTGCAATGTGTTCAGAGGTTCAGAGACCTGTTTGGTTGCACCAGATTACTCTGATTACATAAAGTCCTCTAATTCTAAAAACAGGCCTGTTGACTGTGCTTTTAAAGCCTTCCTTACAAAAAGTTCTTTCTAAGGTCTATCATTAGTATTGCAACAATATGTTGGAGCAGAAAGAATTATGGATTGTGCTGTTTGTCAAGATAACTTTGAGAAGTTCTGGTGTGCTGTCAACACTCCTCCCTATGGGAGCCAAGGCTGGAAAAGAAAAGGCTGTAGAGAAATTGTTCATTGCTGGTAATTTCTTTGATTTCTTACAAGTCACCAGAATTGCAAGATACAACTTACATAGCACTTCACCAGCTGATACTTGGAGAGAGAGAAAAATGCTTTTCAACAGGGTATTTGGCACAGAATTCTGCTCTATTTTTCCTGTTTTGAGTGATTGAAGTAAAATGCAGACCACGGGTTGATAGAGAGGAATTTTTGGAAACCAAAAGATGTTTTTGTTCATAAGATACCCATATACAAAAACCTCTCTCAGTTTTGCAACAGCTATCAATTTTTGAAAGATCCAATTTAATCTTTGCAGCCTATTTTTCAGGATTTTTAATATTTTCCTGTTTTAGTGTTCATCTTGCGAGGAATATTATGATTGATTGGAGATGAATTTTTAAAAACCAAGAGATATTTTTGTTTATCACATACCCATTCACAAAAACCTCTCTCAGTTTTTACACAGGTGTCAAGGTTTGAAAGATCCAATTTAATCTTTGCAGCCTATTTTTCAGGATTTTTAATATTTTCCTGTTTTAGTGTTCATATTGCGGGGAAGATTCGGATTGATTGGAGATGAATTTTTAAAAAAAAAAAGAGGTTTGTGTTAATCACAGACCCATTCACAAAAACCTCTCTTAGTTTTTACACAGGTGTCAAGGTTTGAAAGATCCAATTTAATATTTGCAGCCTATTTTTCAGGGATTTTAAAATTTTAATATTTTCCTGTTTTAGTGTTCATTTTGCGGGGCATATTCTGATTGATTGGAGGTGAATTTTTAGAAACCAAGAGAGGTTTTGGTCCATCACGGAGCCATTCACAAAAACCTCTCTCAGTTTTTTCACAGGTGTCACCAATTGAGAGATATGGAGGCTTCTTTGACACCTATTTTCCAGAAATTCGCCATATTTGCCAGGAATCCGATTTGCTATTTTTAGTCAATTAGTTGAGTTAGTTAGTTAATGTAACTGCTGGGTAGTTTCAATTTCGACCTAATGAAAGGGAAATAGAACCACTTATTTGTAATTATAAAGGAGGGACAGAAGGACTGAAAAAAGGGTTCTGCTTTTGGAGCATCAGGAGGTCTGCTAGCTGATCATACTTTCAGGCTTATTCAGTGATAGGTACTGTACTCTTCTATACATTTACTGATGAAACTATGAATATATGACTCTTTCCCCTTTTATTTGGTCTGTGTTGGCTTTGTTGTGAGCTTGTTTAGCTTCCTAGTTGACAATTTCAGTGCTGGTTGATGTGTATTTTCTAGTATTGCTTGTCCATTATGTGTGAATCTCAATACAGGCTTTTTATTGGATCTTTGTGATATATATGCATCTTTATCAGTTATATGTGTATGATTTAGTTATGTTTATTTGCTGAATGTATTCCCTGCATGCTCTTGAAGTTTACAACCACAAATACATAAACAAAACCCTAAACCCTATTTTGAATTGAGTTTTTCTCTTAAGATTGTGTTGGCTTGTTCCCCTAGCCTTAGGAACAATTTCTGGCACAAACATCTTTGGCGCCGTTGCCGGGGACGAAGCTGAAGCATATCTTCCCTGGGATACTCATCTATTTTTCTGGTTTAAGCGGTGGAATTAAACCAGCATCCTGAAGGCTATATTTTCACCAGGTTTGACAGAGTGGCTGCTAGAAGAATTAGAAGGTTTCAGTCATGCCTAGCTTTATACAGCCTTGATTAATTTGAACCACTGTCATCCCTTTCTCTTTCTGAGAAGAAGAAACAAAATCTGTCTTGACAAATTGATTGGCGACTCCACTATTTGAAAATGTACGGGCCAATGTCCACAATGGCAGCTCAAAATCCACCTATGGATATGATGGACAGAATGGTGGCTCGAAGGTTTGCACCATTAAATTTTTCTGATATTCCAGGTTTTCCAAATTCAGTACCTACTATGGATGTTTGGGGAGATTGTCTTCAAGGTTTAGAGAAAACAAAGAGGATAATCCATCAGATCACCTCATCAAATTTCATCAATGCATGGTCCAATTAAATATCCAGCATGAAGATGTGCTCATGAAAATG
>LPNX010062523.1:75836-144646 GCA_001517045.1 Pseudotsuga menziesii | reverse complement strand
TTTAGTATGCTTCCCAGATTTATGCTTCATGGCATCTCCAAGCTTCTCTGTCACAACCCATTCATTGACACGGCCAGCTTCTAACAATCCAATGATAGTTGGCTTGGTTCGATGCAGAGACATCACATTTTCAAACAAGATCCAAAAAACAAGCAAATGCAGAGATCTGAAACAGCCAACACATCTCATTTAATTAGCTATCCTTGAACAATACAAAAGAGACACCCTTTCTTGTTTTTTCCCATGACAAATGAGAGGGTGATTACCAGGATATATCTTTTCACTTTTGTATGCATTACAAGGAAAGTATGGATGAAAAGAGGCTGAGGCTACTTACTTGGGAGTGCTTACTACATTTAATAAAGTGATGATTGAAGGAATGTAAACAACCCCCCATTTGGGTACTTGGACTTCCGAAACAAGTACAGTTGTAGGAATCACAACACAGTAAAAGGTGAATGTGACAAGGTGAGCCACAATATTCCTTACAAAGAAGAAGGCATAAATGACATGGAACTTATTCCACGCTGTAACTTTCTGCAAATCCAAACATTACAATCATCATCAGCAATGGTTTGAGTCTAAATTTCAACTAAATTCTTTTACCCAATCAACATATCTCAACCGAAGAGAGTTTAGATGATTATTAACCTTATTTCTAAGGATCTCCATGATCATCTTTCTAAACAAATTTGCTGGACCACAAGACCAACGGTGCTGCTGATAGCAGTATGCTTTGAATGTACTAGGTAATTCATTCTTGACCTGAATGGATTCAAAAGTATTATCATGAAAATGGAAGACATTTCACATAAATACCAAAAAGCGAGATCCAATTAGTGATATTCACATAATCCTATGATTCTCTAGCCACTCAATAATTATTAAGTTGGCTAATTTCATAAAATAGTAAAGAAGAAATCCTATCCGGTCAGGTTATGAAAGGAATTTGAAGATCAAATAGTAATTCCTAAAGCAGAATTTAAACGGTTTGAAACTTACAGAAAGATCACCCACGAAAACAAACTTCCATCCCTTCAAACTTGCCCGAACAGCCAAATCCATGTCTTCCATAGTTGTGTGGTCTTTCCAGCCACCAGCTTCATTTAGAGCATTGATTCACCAAACTCCAGCAGTTCCTGAACACATCAACAACATTATCAGTTGTGAATTAATTGACATGGTTCCTCCTATATTATTTATAAAAATTTGAAAAATAGTTTAAAAAATGTCCCTTGACAACTGGATGAATTTGTCCTAGTGGTGTTCTAAATGAAATGACCTTTCAAAGCAATGCAAGTAAGCAAAAAATAAAGAATATTTACTATTCAACCCAAAGAAGGCGTGGGTAGAAGATCCCACTTCTTGTTCCACAGTGAAATGATAATCCAAGGACATTTCCTGCATTCTTGTCATCAAGCATTCATCCGAATTCACTGCAGAAACAACCACCAGGTGTTTCAGAATCCAATCAAAACAAAATAAAATTATAATTCGAAGCAAAGCAAACATGCAAAAGGCTGCGGGTGTGTTGAAGGGGTTTTTCATAGTGGTTTCTTCAGAAAATTCCTCCGATTTTACCAAATCGAAGAAGTTTATTGGGATCAATTTTTATCATCACAGATCTTTTTACCGTACTATGGGGCAAAGCAAAAGAAAACAACCTAGACAGAGATGGATCCATCAACAGGAGCGATATTAAGCAATCCTTATTACAAGATGAAACCTCTCATAGACCCCAGGGTGTCTAATCTGGGAGCAAATTTCCCTTCACAAGATGGAATCAACTCTCTCAACAGAATAGTAAACCTATTATTTATGTTAGTGTAAAAACTACAGGAACAAAATGACAACAATGATGGAAAAATTTTGTCTCTTCTACCCTCTCTGTTGAGGGATTTTTGTATACAATTGAGCAATTTTTCAGAGCAAGAGATGCATTAGGGAGAATTGAGGTTGATGCATAAGTTTTCAATAGTTTTCTTGAGGTCATAATGACCATAAAGTTTGACAGGCTATTTGAGGGTATACATGATAAATGTAGAATCCTGTTCAATAATTTAATTCCCTCTATAGAAGAGAGATGTATGTATAGTGATCTATTTTTGCTGAAGAACATGGAAAGCCTGGTAAAAGAAATGAACTCAAGCAAGGAGGTTAACTTATCTATTAAAGAGCATCTACTTACAAGTGCAACTGATATGGTGGAATGCCTGAGAACAGATCCATTTGGGGCATTCTGTCAGCCTCAGTGTGACCTCTGCAAACCCTCCTCCTTTGCAAACCCTCCTTTGCCTCCCTCTCCTCTGCGAGCTCTGTCCCCTACGGCCTTATCCTCTTCGGCCCTCTCCTATTGTTCACGATATGAAGAATTACCTATTGACCACTGTGTTGAGTTGTGTAGTTTTTTCCCTTGTCAATGGAGTTGCTATGCTTCAGCCAAATAAACATTTTTTAATGCAACCCTGTCAAACCCAATAGATAACAATGAGGGCCGAGCCCAAAATAGTAATGGGGCTTCTCTTCCTTCCACAAATTGATTTGGTGAACTCGATCAAAAGGTATACATCGTTGTTGTCTCAGTATACAAGAAAAAAGTAGATGGATTGGCCTCCCAAGCATGCAAAGATAACGCACATGGCTATGGCTACAGGGATATGCCCATAGATTATTGACAGAGAATACAAATGGGTCTGGTGATAGGGTTGCATGAATTCTAGGATAAACCCACGACTTGCGTCTTTTCCACAACAAAAATCCCAAATCAATTTTCTGTTTTTCATTTAAAATATGAACTCATGATGTAATAGATTTCCACCGTTGATTTGGATCCAAGGGATGAGAGCGCTTGGTGGGTAGAGCGCTATAGTTACGACTCCCATAGCACAAAATATAATTGCAATTGTTATGTATTGGGGGGAAGCTTGCTCCAATATACTATTAGATTTATTTTATTCTTCCACATTATCAAGGCACTTTGAACTAATGACACTCATCTTTGTATGGTATCATTTATATAGAGGGATATCTTGCTAGCATATGGTGAGAGAATCACACTATTTTTTTTTTGACGAAAAAAAACAATAGATCTTCAATATATTCTTCTATCTAAATATCCAACTAACACATCAAAACTAATATTAAATTCATGGTATATCTTAGAAAGTTGCACCATCTAGGCAGTAGAAACCCCATCTTTCGAGCTATCTAGCCAACCATTCGTGGGACTCCTTTTTCCTAGGTGTTGTGCTAGGTGACGACGCCCTCATTCTATATCAAGAGAGCACAAAAAATTTTGATAACAACTTAACATGTATGTGCATGTGCATGTGCATTTGAGAATCATATTTAGGTACGAATATTCTAGTGTCTAGTTGGAAGGTAGATGTGGAATCCCTACATTAATGTCTTCAAATTTCAGTGAGAGTGATGGCTAGTTCCTACACCATGTTGGAATGACTGGGTTCTTCGTCATCATAAGATGAATGTTTAGAGGATGCATTGAGAGATAGACACTAGGATAGAGTGCAAATGCTAAATGAATTGTGAAATATATAGCTAAGGTTAATACCAAAGAGGGGAATCTAAGATCTAAACCAATGAAATGAAGGACAAATCTAATGGAATGGAATTGCTTTCACTACTCCACCAGAATTAGTATTATATTGAATGTGCTTATATCTCTCACATGTTTAATTTTTGCAATATAAAATGATTTGGTTGGTTTCAAGATAGTTTCTTGATGTCCCATCTGCCTTATTTCACTCAAATGAATTTACTTTCATCTTGCAATCTATTTTCTTTTGACCTTTCATTTATATATCGTAGTAGCCTCTCTTTTCTATTTTAGGTTTGTCATTATCATATTTTTTTTATTCATGGAAATTTTTTTTGTAGATTTATTTTTGTTATGTATAAAAACTATATAATATTTATGTCAATATTATACCATGCATAATATATATTTATGTCAAATTTGTCATCATAATAAGTTAATGATTTGGGGATTTCTTTATTAGTGATAATTTTCCATCACCAAAATATCCTAGGGATACTCTTCAACACAACAATTGATGGGACAAAGACATATGGACATCAACAAGAATATACACACATGTGCGACTGTGTTTGTGCTTGTTTAAGCATCATTAAATTGGTAATATTTTGGAACATATTTATTTATTGCAAATAATAAATGTTTGAACACATTTTCACTTTATATTGATAGGTTACAACTATTCCTATTGTAGTATCGTAACATTCTTCATTGCAACACCCATGCCAACATGCTCCTTTGACACAAGGTGGCCAACAAGTAGATCTTGGTGCATACATGATTTCTTCTATAAGGGATTCAGTGTTAGTTTTAGTGACCAGATCTATTGATACATTTTTCTTTGACATAGAAATCAAAATGCCAATGGTATACAACATCCCCAAAGATATATCATCGTATCATCTAGAGTGCAATATCACACACCCATGGTCTCCTAGAAACACTAATGGCATTGTTGTCTTGGGTAACAAGCCTAAAAACTTAAATTATGCCTTCTGATGCGCCGTCGCTTAAGTGACGCTTATGGGGATAGGCGTGGATACAGCGACGGCTAGGAGTCTAGGCGTGGATACAGCGATGGCTAGGCGTGGATATAGCGATGGCTAGGAGTCCAGGCATGGATACAGTGATGGCTAGGGGTGGATACATCGACGCCTCATTCCTGTTACATCGGATTTTACACCAAAAGGTAAGAAACGTGGAAAACCTCCGTGGAAAAATCCGCGCTTTTGTACTAGTGTGAAGATTCGTAATCCTGTAGTAATTTATTTTCGTTTTTGAAAAAAATTGATTGTATTCATGGGTTGCTAATATATACAGTCATGAGTGACCTGCCATATTCATGGGTTAACTGTATAATAGTCACGAATGGTTCACAGGTTGTCTTGGTGACAATTGCGATTTCTTGTAGGTATAGGTTAGACTGCTAGGATTTTGCTTGTTATTTTCCTTCTTATTTCTCATGTGTCTTTAAGGGTTCTTCTTTAGCTTAGTATTGTTGTTGTGGGCATGTTCATTTCACCTTTTCTTGTCAAATCAAGTGTTTTTGAGTAAGTTAGGTCTGATTCTTCTTTTGTGAATGTATTGGGTCTTTCCTTCTTAGCTGATTGGTTTGAATGCTTGTGTTATTTTAGGTTACTGGTGTATATCAGTCCTTTTAGGAAACTAATATACCTTGGATTGTTGTTTTTGTATTCTAAGTGAGTCATGTTTTCCAACTTTTGGATCTATTGGTCTTACCAAGTAAATAGTTCTGTCTAAGCTAGGGCTTGAGTCATCTCTACTTGATTAGCTGAAGATTGTTACCATAAGGATCTGACTAGTATCATTTGCATTTATATATGATCAGATTGCTTAGCTTGCTTAGAGTGCATTCAATTGCATAAAGTTTTTGAATTTTTTGAAATAGAAAGACAAAAGCCAATTTTCATTTGCATTAGTTGTTTTTCACATTATTTTCAGAATTTTTTTTTTTTAAGTCTTGTAGTTTCTCAAAATTGTTAAAAGTTTCATTAGTTTCATTTACAAAGAAAAAGGAAAAAAAGTGCATTTGTTAGTTGCATTTATTTTGAAAATTTATACACAATTTGCTTTCACTTTGTTGAGGCTAAACACTATTTAATCCCACTCCACTACCCTTGAGTAAGACCACCATTAAAAAGAACGTGTAACTTAAAAATTTATTAGTAATCTTTATTTTTATAGGTTTAATCATCAACTAGCTTAGGCTAGGTTTTTGGACTAGGATATTTTAACTGTCCAAAAGAACTTTGATTTTATACATAGTGGCATATATGTAGGTAATTCCACTTCTACAAGAGATAATCTAGAAATATCCTGTCACATAGGATTCAAGCATGAGGCCGCATGAGAGCTCGGTTATGGAGATAACCCTCCACTTGTTCGATCGTATACTAGGATTATTGTGCATACAAGGGTCTTATCAATACCACTTCTTGGGCCTTGTGAGGTGATGATATTGGTAGGATTTCAAGATTAGATACTCTTCTCATGCACATCGATCAGTCTCATGACTGTTCCACTAGAATCTCATTGTAGATTTGGTATCCTTAGTTTCCAGACACTAGAATCTTCCACAGGTGGTATTGGAAGGATATGTCTAGTACTCCTAGGACAAAATTGGAAGGTAACTTCGGTTGATAATTTGGGAGGGAGGTTGGGTGTTCCAGCACTTGCACTTAGATAACTCTTCACGAGATGCCAAGTAACCATCCTTCAATCTTCACAGGTTGGACCTGGGACGTAATCATCCCAAGATTTCCTTTGGAAGGTGTATATTGTATCTGGCGTTTTTATGTTACTTAGGAAATTTTAGTATGTGTTGTTTGGTTTGTTTGTGTTTAGTTGTCCTTTAGGTGTTTGAGTCATATTTTTAGCTATTGAGGACCATCCTCTTTGTAGGTTTAAAAGGTTGAAAAACCTTCATCCATCTTTTACAGTGGAGCCTCCATTTCCACCTCAGAGGGAGAGACTTGACACAAACAGATCTTTCAAACCAATCAGTGTTAGCAAAGTTCTAAGTGAACTTGTTGAGGCTTGGAAAATCGCAGGAAACAACAGCAAGGGATTCTCCCCAGTCAATGTTCCCAACTAGCCCGTGACTGTTTGGTATAGGGAATCTGTCCGGTTTGCGGTCCAGCTACAATAGGTCAAAGTAACAAAAACAAAGGTTTTACCGGTTGCGGCCTGGTCCACCGTGTATTTTTGTATTTTTGATTTAAGTATGATATGCATATGCCTAATTAACCATGTAGGGTGATAAGGATGCAAGGGGCAGTCACAACGTGATGCGCAGGTTCTTACCTCTCGTCTTAGAACTCACAAGCATCTCAATCACATATGCAGCAAGAAAGTAAAACTAACTACCTATCTATCTATCTATCCTCGGGGAGCCATATTGTAATTTATTTGTGAGTAATGTATATTGTGCATGCATCATAAAGAGAAATTATAGATAGCTGACATTCCTTCCTACAACACATGAACGATTAAAGACATTTCAACAATTAGATAGCCAATTGTTTTATGAACAACATACATTACTCATGGTGGTAAATCCACAGAATAAACCGGAAATCATTCAAACAAGAACATAGGCTCTAAGAGTTAGAATGATCTCACAGTTAATGGATCAAAAGCTAGAAAAACAAAATAGTTCATCTTTCCGCAATCCACGGCATAACATTTGAAAGTTCCACCAATCTTTCTCCAACAGGCAAACAATAATTCTTTATTGCAAAAAAAAGTAGTTCTTCTTACAATATCTCTTTACATGTATAACTGGGAAAAAGCCCCTAATTCCTTCTAATCCTTCTACATTTATACAAAAAGGGCGAGACTGTTGGGCTGCCCAAAGTGACCTTTGGGATTCCCAACTCTTCACCTCCAATGTTTCACTTTTCTCAAATGTTTTTACAAAATCATTACAAATTACAAAAGTGACCAATATTTTACGAGGAGGGTCCCACTTGGGTGTCCAGAAACTTCTTCCACGCCAAAGCTTCAGAGGCGATGACTTCAAAGGCACAAGGTTCGAGAATCTGAATGTTGATATCAAACTTCACAGCCTGGTTCTTTATAGCCTCAATTATGGCTGCGCTCAACCGAAGCTGACCCTCCAAAAGCTGCACACTAATGGCTGAATGATCTACTTCACTCTTTAAGATATGATCATCCAGGGCTTTAATATGTTGTACTTTATCTTCCTCCTCTTCATATCTCTTTTGCAACATCTCCAAAAATGAGTTGTGGTCCAGGAGAACATCAAGCCTCTGTTCAGCCTCTATTTGGCATCGATTGTAGGTAATAAGGAGCCTCCTGAAAAACTCTGCGCATGCACCTTTCGTCTTTTTAACAGCCTTTTCGAAATCCTCTATGATTTTTATAGCAAACTCCAGTAAGTCATAATCCCGCTTGAGAGCCTGTTTATCCTTTGATGGCAGCTCTGCTGGAGTTTCTTCATTATTTTTTAGCATTGCCATTCTTGCATTCAAGACTTCAAGGACATCCTGAGATCTATCAACAAAGTAAGAGGAGGTTTCCAGGATTTCCTCTAATCGGCCATCTACCTGCAGAAATTTACATCTCTCCTCTTCTATGGCAGTCTGCAGCTGCAGCATCTTGGCCTTTTGTGCCAACACATGGTCTTTGAACGGTTGGAGGTTGACTTGCTGCTCCCTTTCTTCCTCTAAAGCAGTGGCTAAAGAAGAAATATGCTCCTGAAGCTTTCTCTCTTGTTCTTGAGCTTGCTGCTCATTTTCTTCCAAGGTGGTCTTTTTCTGCTCTAAGTCTCCTATCTTTCCTAGGAGCTGCTCTTTCTCCACTCGGAGCTCTTGATACTCTCGCTGCACTTTCTCCAGACACTCCTGTGTATTTTCCATAACTTGTCTCTCCACTTGGAGGAGTTGCAGTACATCTTGTGAATACCTCATCTCCCTTTTCATGTCCTCATATTTCCTTTTCATCTTGTTGCTTTCCTCTCTCTCCTTCCTCAATGTGTCTTTCAGTTGAGCAGAGGATTTCTTGGATAGCTCCAAGTCTGTCATAATCTTGTCCACATTATCCTCCAAATCTTGGATTAATGCAGCTCTTGCTCTGATGGTGAATCTTGGATCTCGGTCTGTCCCAAATACAACATGTGTATCCGTTATCATTTTCCCGGACAGACCGCCTGTTTCAACCTTCCTTTCTATTCTCTTCACTATCCTCTTAGTCTCCCTATCATAGAAAATAGTATTGAAATGAGGTATCTCTTCCCCTTTCTTCTGTACAAAAGGGATAAGCTTGAGTGTGGGGACCATAGTTGTGCTGGCAGCCGGTACTTCCGAGTCCTGGACCTCGGGGTTCTCTATGTCCTAAGTTTGTCCTCCAGCTGTGTCAGAGGTTGACTGTTCTGTCTCTGTCTGAGTCAGCTTTAGCCTCTCTACTTCTTTCTTCTATAGCTCCTCATCCAGCTTCTTTTTCTTTTCTTCTTCTTCTTTGCTTGCATCTTCCTCGGCTCTTCTAGCTGCCTCTTGCACAGCTTTTCTTTTCTCTTCTTCTTCTCCCTGCAACCAACCTGCAGCTTCTTGTGCCAAGCTTTGGGCTTCCTCATTTCTTCTCTTGTCTTCTTCCTCAACTTTTGCTTGTTCATCTCCCTTCCCACCTTTGGTGATTATCTTATTCTTGAACCTTCTCCTCAAGGCTGTCATGTTCAATGCACTTCAGAAGACTGATTCTTCTCTATCCCAATGGTGGGTATACTCAAAATGTATGTTGTTTTCTTTACAATGTTCAGCTACTTTACCGCGGGAGTCACTTCTATGGAAAGGCATCTCGCCAAAATGAAACCTTTCCAACTCTTCTACAAATTCATCAGCTTTCTTCACTCTGGTGAACCTATAACTTCCTAACTTGAAGGACAAAGGAGGATAGGAAGCCTTCTTATGCTCAAACAAGAAGCTCCCTATCCCATCCAAGAATACTTGCCTATCAGCCTCCTTGTGAATGCTGTAGTCAGCTGCATATTTGGGCAGCAGGGAGGGTGCTCTTGAACCTCCAAACATCCTGAAGTAAAGGACATCCTCAGTCAGATAGTAATCTGCATATTCTTCGATTACTTGCAGCGCCTCCTTTGACATGCAATCACACTCCTTTAGGAAAATGAGTGTATATAAGGGCATGATGAAGTGTTCACAGACTTCTCGATAATGATTGTGGTACTTGTGTTCCCACAGTGGTTTATAAGCAGAATAGACAGGCATTCTTTCCCTGTCCCAGATGCACCTGAGGCCAGGGAAAGGATGATTGCACAATATATAATCGAAAAATATGGAACTCATATAGAATTCAGACCTCTTTTGGGACACTCCTCCCAAGGCTGAGGCCAAGCAGGCAGAGAGACTATTTGATACTATGTTGGCCCAGTTGAAAATGGTCCCCTGGGTTGCAACATAAAAAATGATTAGCATCGATTCCAATTTGAAGAACCTGTCATGAGCTCTTCCAAAAATCCTATTAAGCATTAAAGCTATGAACCTGTATGGGGCCGTTAAGCTTGTTGTATCATATTCTCCCGTAGCCCTAGTTTTGAAATGCTTTCCTGATAGTAGCATTCTTTTAAGGGTCTCCACAAAGTCCATTCTAATGTTGTTCAACCAATCATCAGACATAAATATTTGCGCTTCTGGCAGGTGGTAGGCCAGAGCGACATATCCTGGGCTATATGCAGCATAGCCCTATTTTTCAACATTCTCCTGGATCATTGTGGTCACATCTGCCCGGGGAAGAATTCAACCAATTACTTCAGAGCATGGGAACAACTCTGGTCTGGTGGTAATCTTCATCGGGGAAGATCTCTCGATATTGACATATATGCCCTCTTCTTCTAGGCCCATATCCAACACCTCTCGACGCGTGATTATTCTATAAATCTCTCCCCACTGGTACTCAGGCTCCACACCAGATATACACCTGGTTTCCTCATATATGTATTCATTTTTGGTAATAACCTGCACTTCAGGCTCTTCCTCGACCACAGGGGCCTTCTTCTTTTTCCTCTTCAACATTTCAAGTTTGAGATCTTCCTGCCATATATGAACTTATAAACATTAAGCCATTTCCAGAGAAGTTGCAACATTGAAACATCAGAGTGTTGTATTTCACTTCATCTATGTTTAGCATAACAAAAGTGATTAAATGAAGCAAATATGTGCATGCATATAAGCTGAGATGGCTTAACTAACAGGATTCTAATGAGAAAATGAAAACTACATTTAAATGAAGAAACTTCAGACTCGCTGTGGGTGCCATAACCATCGCGCTGCGTGGGAACAACAGAGGAAAACTATGCAAGCTCTTTTAGCGGCGCGCTCTCAGTAAACAAAAATGAATGTCTAAGCCATCTAAGGTCAATATAACTACATGCAGTGATAAATCTCCCTCCACCGGCTTGGGTTCGAAACTGGCCGCGAACCGGTCGCGCGGAACAACATGGCGAAATACGGCTGGGGTTTAAAGGATGTGGGTAGCACAAAATGGGACAAACAGTCCAAGCCCCATAGGGAGAGGCCATCGAGAACTTACTCCTACGCAAAACATCATCACATAGGGCGGATTGGTGCAGACAGTGTAATGACCATCTGCACGAATCCCCCTCATTCACTAAGCACAGGGACGCACAACAAACGACGGTGGGGAAAAAATACTCTATGGGTCGAAATGCCCCCCCACTGATAGCTATGCTACAAAATCCACAATATATAGGAGCATAACTAACAGGGCAAGGGAAAACGACCGCACCCAAAAAACTAACCATGCGGAAAAACTACCAAACTCCCAAACGGAACGGGATAATGAAATAGAAGCCTACCTGGCACTGCTGAGTAATCGATGGAAGAAAGGTGGTCAAGCCTCCACAGTTGAGCCACCTGGACGGAGGTACCGACAACAGGGGTCTGACCAAGCTCTAGCAGATGACATCACATGATAATGACAGCTTGCGACAGTTGAAACGGCAATAGAATAATAACACGAACAAGCCCGACCCCATACGTATATATAGTCAACATGCGCGGAGGGTAAAATATAAAATCGGACGGCGGAAGCCAAACGGATTGGAAGTCGAAAGTGTAATCCCTTCCACAATGCCGGGTGGATAGATCACTAAGTCATCCATGGAGACGTACGTCGCGGAACCTCAGAAGACTAATCGTTGGGACATTGGAGTGATAGCGGGAAAGGGAGCCACAATGGTGGAGACACAAAGGATAAACCCTTCTACAGCACCAAATTTGAATCGAAAGTGAAAACACTAAAGATCGGAAAGGGTAGCGCTTTTGGCAGCCACAACGACGGAGTCACAAAGGGTGTGACCTTCCACAACGTCGAGGTTTAGAATGACTAAACTACCGAAAAAGATAGAGTTTTCCGCAGCCGCAACGGCGGAAGCCCTCAACTCAAGGATTGATGAAAATAACACAGTGGGGTCAAAAACCCAAAGCAACGATCGGGGAACTACATAGTTTGCCGTCCGCAATTGCGGAGGAGGTTGTAATAAAAGTTTCGATGTAAAACCAAAAAACAGTCAATGTGAAAACGAACATATCAGAAGAAAAGTTGAATTCAAGACTCGTTATTTCTCCACAACGGTGGGAGCACCAACCAAATAAAGTTTCGATTCAAGCATGCTGGAAACGCATTTAAAAACAACGATAAAGTCTGGACAAACCGTGGATTTTTTCAAGCATTAGAGGAAAATAAACAAGTGATAGATCAATCCAAGCATTAGAAAATCATTCTAAAAAAATCATTAGATCAAATCAAAGAATAAAATCGAACTAATCCAAGCAACAGGAGGGTCCTAAATTTTTTTGGAATTTTGGGAAATTGTTGCAGCTGCAACAATTGGTGACTACCTGGTGAACCCATATTTCTGACTTAACTTCTTCCCAGTAAAAGACTGTTTAGCTCAAAATTGAAATCTTCTAGATGTTTGTATTCCTAAGTTGACCATCTCATACATTTAACTCATTGAGAAACAGTTCATTGGGGAAGGTAACATCAGAAATATTTGCAAGTTTGAATAACTCTTTCGAGGCCAAATAAGTGAGATTCATTTTACCTTTGTCCTTAGGTAGCTTCAGGCTTGGACACCACATGATTGTAACATGTATTAAACAACATTATCCCTTTGTTCCTCATTCCCATGCCGACTGCACTTTTGTGCCTTTTGAACTTTATTTCTTGTGATTCCTCCATTTTCCTTTCTTTCTTAATTTTATTCAGGCTCCTCTATCCATAGTGTCCTTTTGTGTGAGAGAAGAATTTGTTTTTCATCTCACAGATGGAGAGGAGCTTTTGGCAATTTGAGATTCATGCTTTTGATACTTTGCTTTCATAAGTATTCTTTCTTTAAGGAGTTTTGACTCTTGATAGCTTTTAGCTTTTCTAAAATCGTGGCATGGGATCATTTATATATGATATACTGTTTACCTTGCTTCCTTTCCATGGGTCTTTTGTTGTTTCCCCCTTGGACATTTTAGATGTGAAATGGATGGAGCCTCGAAATAGTATTCTAGACCTCTTTTACTTCTGAGTTATTTATAGGGGTTAAGTAAGACTTCAATGAACGTATGGCCAGTTAGGAACACTGCTACTAGAAGACACTCTATGTCTCAAAGCATAGTCTTTTGCTCAACATTTCAGTTAATTAAGAACCCTGATGTTTCCATTGCAACCAAAAGTTTGACTCTTTATTCGACCAACAAAAATAGCAACCAAAACTAAACGAAAAACAACATCAAAGCTATAAATCAAAAGAGAATAGCCTCAAATCAATAAACAAAGAAAATAGCATCAAAGCATTAAAGAAAAATAAATCAATTTATTTGTGTACAAAGAAAAAGAAAAGAAAAAAAAATTTCCCACTCCTGAAAATATTTAATCCTAGGGAGTTAAGGGGTGGGATGGATTATAGACATGAGATATATAACCATGGTCTAGCTGTGCTATTTTTGAAATTGAACACATGTCTACTATCCTACAGTCATCCTTCTCAACCCGAGGAAGTTGAAGGAGCTCAGGCTGAGTGTCAATCATAGAACTGGCCTTTCTTGAGGTATGATGTTTTAGCTTAAGCTCAGTCAGATAATTTCCCAGGACAGAATCAACGGATTCATTACCTTCTCCTAGCTTAGTGATAGTATGCTTCATGTAAGGTTCTCTCAAAATTTTTATCTGATTTGGGGTACCCTTGAGAGGTAACAATAAATGAGACCAATCTGAAGCGAAATAACCTTTCAACCTGGTAGACCAATCTCAGTTGAGAATAATCCCATATCCACCCGGTATGTAAGCCACCATAATGTCAATAAATTGACATATCTTGTTATTTACAGAAAAGCAAATGAGGACATTTTTCATCTCTCCTACTTGTTAACACCCAAAAAGGGTTCACTACCTCATCTACCCCATTACATGGCTCATTTGTCCATTTTCCCACCATATTTCCATCAAAAACCCATAAAACCATGCAAAAAGCCTCCAAAAGGCCATAAAACCCTCTTTTCCTCTAAAAATATCCAAAATTCCTCCAAAAAGCAAAAATCTCCAAAAAGGAATAAAAATATAAAATAATGAGAAAAATGAGGAAGAAACCCTAACCCTAAAAACTGCATGGTTTCCAACTATAAATAAGTGATGGAGACCCCTTATTCAACATCCACAATCACAGTATCCTGCCTCTGCCAAAATTGCTCGTGAAACCCTAGCTCACCATTAAGAGCCCCTTTTGGCCAATTTCCACCATTGGAGAAAGAGAAGAAGCAGCTTGAAGCTCGGATCCATCGACTCGGATCACCGCAAAGGGATTCACCAACCTTCCATTGAAGGTCAGATTAATAAAAGTCATTATTTACTTTCCATTGTTTTGCTTTATGAAAATGTTTAAATTCAGTTTTTAATTCTGTTATAGCTTTTAATCCATACATCATTGAACTGCTACTAAGGAATCCATTGTCCTTAGTAGGTACTCATTCATACAAGCTAGGTGTAAAACCCTAGCAACAGTTTTGGCGACTTCACTGGCTTTTTAATTTTTATTTGTCATTTTCCGTTTTGTACTTTTGGCTGTCGTTTTCGGCCTCCGTACATCGCAATTTTTCTCTCCACAGTCGCGTCCCGACCGTGCCTTTTCAGCCCTTAGCCGCGGCCCGCCCGCACCTGTTTACTTCAAACCCACGGTCCGAGCGCGGCTGTTAGCTAGAAACCTGCGACCTGCGCGTGACTGTTGCCTTCAAACCCGCGGTCCGACCGCCGCTGTTAGCTAGAAACCTGCGTCCCGACCGCACCTGTTTACTTCAAACCCGCGGTCCGACCGCCGCTATTAGCTAGAAACCTGCGTCCCGACCGCACCTGTTTACTTCAAACCCGCGGTCCAAGCACCGCTGTTAGCCAGAAACCTGCGACCTGCGCGCGACTGTTGGCTTCAAACCCGCGGTCCGACCGCCTGATTTCGTCCCATACCCGCGATCCGCGATCTGATTTTTTGCACTTGTTACCGCACCGGAACCCAGTCACTTTGCTTCCATATTTCCTGCAGCCCTACAGCCTTTATGTCCCATGTTTACAGAATTGTTTAAATTTTTTTTAGCATTGTTTATTCAACATTATTTCAGCATTGTTTATTCAGATAAATTTTGCATGGTATAAATTTTTTCATTCAATTATATTGTTATTTCGGAAGTTGCCCTGGCACTTCTCTTTTGGGTTCATAACCTCACAAGCATACAATCTGTCACCTAAATCAAGTGAGACTTAAAAAATACTTAACTCAACCAACATTCTAACCCCACTTGGGGAACATAAAAGAATTTTTGTAGTTAGGTAGGATCAAGGGGATAGGCTTCCAATAACACCCCTTGGTTATTAACACTTGAGACATAGTTGTTGTCCTTTAGGGAACCAAAATCCCCTAGTATTTTTTGACACGGTCACAACCAGATTATCAGGAGGCCTCTCCCTTAGGAGGGTTGAAGTCGTGAGATTGGTTCCGGAGGTCTGAGTGGAATACCAAACTCCATTCAGTAACTAAAGGGCTACCTTTCGTAGTTCTCGAAATATCCCTGTATAGGGAATATTGCGGTTAAAGGACCAAGCGGAAGATTTACCTTTCTGGACGTGTCATGAACGAGGTATCTTAGTTGCCATACTTCTAGGTTTGAGTACCCGGTGTCCCTCCCGGTAGGGGGATACTTTAGCCATTTGACTTTCCTATTTATATTGTCTGACTTGGATTTCATCACCTTGCAGAGGATATGCTTAGTTGAGTCATAATACTTTTAGTTAGGTGTTTGCAGGCTCCCTTACCTCATTTTGGTCTAGTGAGTCCATCGTTTTTTATTTTTTAGGAAACCTATTGCTTATTGGTATTCTGACCACTTTTGTTGACGCTCTGCCTATTATAGCACGCTGTTACAGTGGGTGTTTTTGAGTTAGTTTTTTGGCCTGAGCACCGTATTTTTTGAGCTCTCCTTCTGCACGCTCGGTTGCATTAGGGTTTTTTGAGCTGGTTTATAATTCCCTCAACCCACAGAGATTTGACATCCTTTATCACCATTGCTTCCCCGAGACATTCTCGGCACCTCAGAGGTGAGCCCCCACAGCACGGATCAATTCATACCACTCATCGTAGATCTCGAGCCTTGTCACTTGACTTCACTCGTCAGCGGCATAGGACTCCATCACTAGATTCTGACGCCCCTTATTTTACCTCAGACTCGGAGCCTGAATCCGAGAACACCCTTTACACCGCCCCTACTAGCCCCATGGCTGGCGTGAATCCCACTCCCTTAATGGGAGGGACCGTTGGTGGCACATCCACCACTACACCAGTTATCACACCTATCATGGGTATGCCCTCCACGGGAGGCCCATCTACCATTCCCCTCACTGTACCTATTCCCATGGCGGGAATACCTATTCCCACTCCCTTAGTGGTTCATACTACCCATGTTGGTGCAGGACCGTCCCATACCACCTTAGTTCCCCCACTTGGGGGTAACCTCCCTCACATGACCCCTCCACTTGGGGGCATGGGCCCCAACTTGATCCAACCCACAACCATGTCACACCCTTAGTCTAGTTTTCCATACATGGCTAGCCTCAACCTACCTGACCTAGCCAGATTAACCAACGACCCCATTTGACACGACCCTGCGTGGCCCCACATGCCTACCAAGCTCCCCTCTGACGTCCCTAAGTTCGAGGGTAAGGCAGGTGAGGACCCACAGAACCATATCATGTCCTTCCATCTATGGTGTTCCTCAAATTCCATAGTAGACGACTCCATTCGCCTCCGTTTATTACAGCGCACTTTCACTGGCTCTGCTGCCAAGTGGTATATCGAGCAACCCCATGGAACCCATGTCACCTTTACGTCCCTTGCCTCGAACTTCCTATAGTTCTTCCAGTTACCTGTCCACTATGACGCGGGCATTGAGATCCTCCTCTCTTACAGACAGAACACGGCTACCCACATCACAGATCACATTCACGAATGGCGGCGACGCCGTAGCCTATGCAAAATCAAGTTAGATGACCGAATCTTCCTAGATTGGTTCCTCAAATCCCTCCTTCCACTCATTGCTAAGGATGTGGTAGCCGAAAGACTCCAGTCAAAGGAAGAGGCTATCCTTAAATCCCAGCAGTTTGATCTCATTTACGCCCAGTCGGGTTATCTTTATACCATCATACCTGACCCCCCTCGCGGCGATCCCTCCCAGCACGATGCGCCGAGGGCATCCCACGTTGCCGACGGCATCATTGGCCGTCTCTCTTCGCAGCCTCAGCCATTTTCCATAGCCCGTCCTCCCCCTGGCCCTGAACCTTCGCGGGCTACATCACAATCCGGAGCAACCAACTCGTATACTCAAATGCCACATCAACACCATTCCCATGGACCCTCCTGTCCACCTCAGGGTTTCGGCCATATGAATTCTGCTTATTCCCCCCCGATCGCACCTCAGCCCTACTATCATCAGCAGGCTGCACCAGCTCCTGCGCCACCACAAGCCCAACCTCATTATTATCAGCCACAGCCAGCCCCTGTGGCCAACCCACAACCCGCTCCACAGCACTATCAACAACCCCCTCAAGTCGCTGCACCAGTGCAGCCTCCACCTCCATATTATCCACCGCAGCCCGCTCCTGCACCTGCACAAACTCAGAATCCACCTACTACCCAAGGGCAGGTTTACGCCCAAGAAAACCCACCGCTAAACCAGAACAACCAATGCAACGAGGGCCAACAAAACCGCGGCAGAGGCCGCAATCATGGGAACAACCAATAGACCGAGCCAGCTGGTCAACACCCTAATCCCCCCGCTAATAATAACGCGGCCCCTACCAACCAAAACCCTGATCGCCCGCCCAAGCAGGCTAAAAACCCTAATTTGCGAACGAACTATCCTTGTTCTGTTTGCGGGGTCTATGGCCACTACACATATTTTTGTCCACTTATGGAGCGAGTTCAACAACTTTTGGCTGCTGATAGACTACGCCAAGGACAGGCGGCTCCTCAAGCACCACCCAATCCCCCACAACCTCAGCAGCCACCTTTGGTGCTACAAAACCCCTTACCAAACCAAGGCTTAGTGAACACTGAACCATTGGCTCCACCTCCAGCTAATGCGCCCATCCAACAAATCACTTACGCGGCTCCTGATCAACCCATATTTGACTCAGGTACCCACCATCTATTGATGATGTCCTCCGATGAGGTCAACCTCCAGACTCGACGGAACCAATATGGCTCCACCCCGGAAGCCCCTCCTGCCAATAACCCCGCTAACGCTCATCCCACTGATCAAGCGTTACGTATACCTCCACCTACACTAGATGGAGCTCCCAAAACAACCCGTTTCCCACTTCGCTGTATCAACAACAACCCCAATGCGCGGGCTGCGTCTAACTACAACATTGTCGATGATTTAGCCCAATCCCCCGCAGCCATGTCTGCGTTAGAAGTCTTGAAAAACTGCCCTTCGCAGCGTAAGACTTTACTCTCAGCCATTGGAGCTATCGATCCAAATGATTCGCAGTTAATGGCATTTGATTTGGACCAATCCGAACCCCGCCTGCCTTCCAATTTATCATTCCAAGTTTCTGTCTCCATTCGGAATTTTGTCGTCCATCGATGCATTATTGATGAAGGTGCCTCTACATGTGTCATGCCCATCTCCATCTGGCAGAAAATGGGATCCCCCCCTCTCCAGCAGTCCTCTACTGCGTTGCAAGCCTATGACGGCCGTTCAGCTCAACCACAAGGCCTATTGACCAATGTCCCCGTCCAGCTGGCTGGCAAAACCGTCCTAATCAACATCGAGGTTATCAATGCCCAGCTTGATTATAACCTTTTACTTGGCCGCAGCTACATGTATCCCATGCGGGCAGTCGCTTCTACTGTTTTTCGTATCATGATGTTCCCCCATGAGGGACACGTGGTCACGGTTGACCAACTTACTTACCACGATCCCAATGCCCCTGCGGTGCCCGAAAATGTTCTCCCCATGGTGGAACAACCTATCTCAGGTGCCACCAACACAGTCGTTTCTTCTATAGGGCCCGTGCTCCCCATGGTTGAACAACCTATTTCGGATGCCACCACCTCATTCGTGTCTTCAGTGGGTCCCGGCGTTTACTCCGATGCACCAATGATCTCAACCTTCCCATCTATTCCACCCCCGTCTCCTACCACTGAAGTGTCCGACCTATGTACCCTGTCCCACATCACGCGGACTCCTACTAATCAAACACCTTTGTTGCCTAAACCCCCTTTGGTACTTAGTCACATTGGTACTACACCCATTCATACCATTCCTTTCCTCTTCCCTCCCTCAGGAGTGGCTAGAGCCCCGGTCATGGCTACCCTCAACCTCCCTGGTTTAACCTTAGGATTACCTGTTTGGTATCTTTCGCCTCCCGTTCGTCCCCCGACACCAGATGTCGTCCTGCAATCGGTGCAACCCATCATCACTACTAGTCAACCACCTCCCGGTGTCGCTACCCCATCACCCTCCGCAAAACCTCCCCCTCCTCTTACCAAACCCACTGGGGGCAGAGGCCCCCAACCTTGCACTGATGTCCCACCTGCTAAGAAAGTCAAAAACCCCCCTGTGTTTCGTGCTCCTCCCAAATGCGTGCTATGCAATGAGTTGGGCCATGCGACTCACCTATGTCCTCAGTTACCAGCATTAAAGAAGTACATGCAAATGCTCGACGATGACCCCACCATCCCGGTTGTCCATCTAGATCCAACCCCTACGCCTCGCGACAAATCCCTGCACACTAATCACTCCTGTGCCTTATGCGATGTTTACGGGCATTACTCCCATCACTGTCTCGATCTCCCCGAGTACAGAATAGCTCTCTATGAGATGAAAAATCCGGATCTTGAGACGGCACCACTCACCATTAAGGAAATCCATTCCCCGGTCTCTTCCCCTTCCGAAGAGGTTAATACCACTCTCTTTGAGATAAACAATCTGGATCTCGAGATGGAATGCCTCACCATTAAGGAAATCCATTTCCCGGTCTCTCCCGCTTCCGGAAAGGTCAATCCCGTTGTTTTTGAGATGAACCATTTAGATCTTGAAAAGCCATCACCCACCATTGTGGAGATCCACCCCCCAGACTCTCCCTCTTCCGAAGATATTAATACCATATATATGATCTCTTCCATCCCTACATCCCCGCCAATCGATTTGATGACCCAAACATTCCGTACGGATGAGGAAATTCTCGAAGCTCTCATTGCCTCGGATTATCCTTGGGATGACATGCACCATCGTTCCTACTTCCTCCTAGATGAATCTTCCTCTAACACTGCTACCCAATTTACAGTCGAGTCCAAAGACTTCCTTCCCCCCAAGGTTGACTGGTTCAAGGACCCGATTCCTTGCTCCTGACGCCTTCGAAGAGGGTAACATGGCCAACATATCACCTGTCATCAAAATTGATATTGCTGCCCCCGGAGGCACCCCCGAACTCATCGCTTTAGGAGCATCTTGCACTAAGCAAAAGATCGAGGAATACAAAACACTCTTCAAAGAATTCCGTGATGTCTTTGCCTGGTCCTATACCGAAATGCCTGGTCTTGACCCTACCATTATAGAGCATCACATTGACACATGGCCTGACGTACCCCCTGTTCGTCAGAAACATCGTCCTATTCATCCCTCAAAACTCCCAGCTGTCAAAGCAGAGATTGAGAAGCTTCGCATGGCAGGATTCATTTATCCTATTGCCTATACCACCTGGGTTTCAAACCCTGTTCCTGTCAACAAGAAACAAGGCACCATTCGAGTATGCACTGACTTCCAAGACTTAAACTGTGCCTGTCCCAAAGACAATTTCCCCACGCCATTCATTGACCAGCTCATTGATGCGTGTGTGGGGCATGAAATCCTCTTGTTCATGGACAGTTTTTCCGGATACAATCAGATCCAAATCCGAAAGGAAGACCAGTACAAAACCGCTTTTACTACCCCATGGGGCACCTTTGCCTATCGCGTCATGCCTTTCGGCCTAAAAAATGCTGGTGCCACATTCCAGCGGGCCATGACCTATTGTTTTCATGATTTGGTCCATATCCTGCTCGTCTACCTGGATGACCTTACAGCTCGTTCCCGAAAACGATCAGACCACCTTCATGACCTTCGGCAAGTTTTTTTGCGTTGTCACAAATATCATATCCGCTTGAACCCACACAAGTGTGTTTTCTGCGTTGCGGCAGGCCGATTGTTAGGCTTCATCATTTCCCAGAAAGGAATTACTGTTGATCCCCTAAAATTCCAAGCCATCTTAGACCTTCCTTCTCCTCGAACGCTCCGACAACTCCAAAGTCTGCAAGGGCGATCCAATTTTCTTCGACGCTTCGTTCCTGATTACGCCAAAACCGTCCACGGTTTCTTGCGCCTGCTCCGTACCCACATACCCTTTGTCTGGGACGTGCAAGCAGAAGCTGCATTCGAAGACCTCAAGAAAGCTCTCACACAAGCCCCCTTGATTTCCCCTCCGGATTTCTCTCAAGACTTCATCCTCTACGTCTCGGCATCTGAACATGCTGTGTCCAGAGTCTTGGTTCAAGAAGACACCTCACGCCAAGAGCATGTCATTTACTACGTCAGCCAGACCTTGTCTGGCCCACCCCTACGTTACCCATATGAGGAGAGACTAGCCTTAGTCGTGGTCTTTTCCGTCCAAAAATTGAGACACTAGATTTTACTTAGTCATACCACAGTTGTCGCCGATTCTAACCCCATGGTATATCTCTTAAACCGGCGTCTCCTGCAAGGTCGTGTGGCTAAATGGGTCATTATCCTCCAGGAATATGACCTCACATTCCGAACACCTAAGAGCACTAAAGCCCTTGCGCTTTCCCAGCTCATCACTGATCTCCCCTCCTTCATCCCGGCCCCACCTATCTCCGAGGAGTTACCCGATAATCACTTGTTCACCATCTCGTCCGACGACCCGTGGTACGGTGATATCTTGTTATACCTGCGCACGCAAAAGTTCCGACCCACCGTCACTCGTAATGGACTTCGTTGTATCCGTCATCAAGCCTCTCTCTACCTCCTCATCAGAGATGTCCTTTACCGGCGAGGAATCGACACGATTCTTCGTCGTTGCCTTACACACGAGGAAGATGAACAGGTCCTTAATGATTGTCATAGCGGTGCCTGCGGCGGCCATTTCTCAGGGATGGCCACTGCCCAAAAGGTCATCCGCGTCGGATACTTCTAGCCTACAATTTTCACTGACTGCATCACTGCGGTCAAGCATTGCCATAACTGCCAAGTTTTTGCCCCCAAAGCCCGGACACCACCTGCTCCGTTACACCCAGTCGTCACCGTTGGTCCCTTTTGTAAGTGGGCCATCGAATTTATGGAGTGTAGACCCACATCTGCGAACGGCCATAAGTACATCGTTGTCACCGTCGATTACTTCACCAAATGGGTGGAAGCCATGCCCACCTTCAACTGCACTGCTGATACTGCTGCCCGTTTCTTTTTCAACCATGTCATCACTCGATTCGAGGTCCCTAAACAGTTAGTCTCAGACCATGGATCACACTTTGAAGATTCCGTTTGGCGCGAATTATCCACCTTCCTCAAATTTCAACACCAGTTCTCCTCAGCTTACTACCCTCAAGGGAATGGTCAAGTTGAAGCTGTTAACAAAATCCTCAAAACCATACTCCAACGTACTGTTGATCGGCATAAGTCCAATTGGCACCATATGCTATTCCTTGCATTATGGGCTTACCGTACCTCCACTAAAACCGCCACCGGTTTTTCCCCGTTTCATTTAGTTCACGGTGTAGAGTCTGTCCTCCCCATCGAGTGTCAGATACCTGCCTTACACATCGCCGTTGAGCTTCTACCCGATACCTCCTCCCTTGAGCACCGTCTGTTATCCCTTGAACAAGCCGATGAAGATCCTCGTGCCACCCTCCAGAACATTGAGGCTGCCAAAATCCGCTCCCAAGCCAGTTATGACAAACATGTTCACCCCCGAACTTTCCACGAGGGGGACCTCGTCCTCGCCTATGACCAAGCCAACGACAAAAAAGGTAAAGGAAAGTTCGAATCCATGTGGCAAGGCCCTTACATTGTGCAGACTTGCCTTGGCAAGGGGGCATACGTGTTAGCTAACTCTGAAGGCCAACCTTTACGCAACCCTCGTAATGGGTTGTACCTTAAACGTTTTTACCCATAACTGAAGCCGCGACCTCATTGGTCCGCATTGTACAGTTTGCTCTCCTTTTTGTTTTTTACCCTTTTTACTATAATCTCAGATTCATCGTCTTTGCATGCCCACAGATGGACCATCTTCCACCTCGTTACATTGGCTACGCGGATGGGGCAAGTCGCTGGTCTCCCAACCTGGATTCTGCAGCATGGGTCTTGTATTCCCCTTCCCACGAACTGATTCACCTTGACGGAACATGTATAGGCGCTGCTACCAATAACCAGGCAGAGTATGATGCTGTGACCGGTCTCCTGACTGCTACCCTCTAGATGGGCATACGTCACCTTCAGGTGTTCTTAGACTCCCAGCTACTTGTCTCCCAGCTCAACAACTGCTACCAGGTGCGTGATCCTTGCCTCTTTAGAAAATTCCTGCGTACAAAACAACTTAGCCGACAGTTTGAATCCATCACATTCACGCATGTCCCCAGAGCTCAAAATAGTGTCGTAGATCAAATGGCCAATAACATCCTAGATTGGCATATCCATCACACCATATAACATCTCCATCATGCATCATAGCATCTCATCCAACCATATAAAAAACCGAAAAGACTGCATTGCATCAACATTTGCATCCATATACATAAACCATAAAACCACATTTGCATCCATAGGGGCACACACGTGCCTAAACATACATAAATCATGTCACATCAAATTAAATACACAAGGGGCATCCACGTACCTAACATCCTAGACTACTTGCATCCACGTGCAATACAAACATATCAAACATCATAAAGCGCATCCACGTGCGTACCAATGATGAAACATCATAAATCGCATCCACGTGCGTACCAATGATAAAAACAAATGGGTGCATCCATGTGCATACATATATATATATATATATACATCAAACCCAAAAACAATATATACATGATCCATACAGGTCCTGAGTGCCCCCGTACTCAGCTATACAACAAATGTATATACATCCTAAAGACCTCATCAGGTACAGGCCGTAACTACAAAACTAGGAGGAGAGTCCCCTACTCTCCCTACAGGGAGTCGTACCCTGCATCACTGTCCGTGTCCGCTGCCTCTGACTCCTCTCCTCACTCCTCCTCCGAGGAGCCCTCGTCCCATTGGGGCCTCCGTGCCCGTGCCCTGTCCGCCAATAGGGCCACCCGGATCACGATCCCTCTAAAATCCCGAGGTGCCCTCATACAATCCCGGACCACGTCGGGATCCAGGCCCCTCCACCCCTCGTCCGTCACTCCCTCTAGCAACCGATCTAGAAGCACCAGTACGGACTCCAGTGTCCGCTCTGCATCTGGACGACGCACATGCCCCGGCCCAAGCAAAGCTGGAACGGCCACAGTACCCCTGCGCGCCACATGTCCTGGCGGTGGCCTCGGATCCACATCTACAAAACACTATTTGTCAGTTACTATATATCAACAATTTATCATATACATAAACTGGACAATGCAAACAAATCATACATACCATCTGGCCCCCATGCCTGTCCTGGTGGCCATGGAGCATCCGGATCTCCAGTGAAGTCCATATCCCTGTATGGATAGTCATCCAACGTCAGTTCTAACTGGAGCCACTGCAAATACAGCTCCTACATGAAATAGCGCCCTACGTCCCCGCCACCACGACAGCGCATCATCTCTCCCCACCGCACCATCCGAGGCTCCCTCAAGCCTCCTGCTCTGACAAGCACCCGCGGCCGCAGGGTGGGAACTCTCTCCATGAAGAAGGCGCACAAAAATGAGCCATAACAAAACCCCTTACTAGACTCCTTTGCCACGGTCAGCTGTCGCTGCACGCAGGTCAGGAACATCTGGCCCCAAGCAAAATATGTCCCGCCCAGCACACGCTCCACAATCTGCATCTGACCCCCAGACACCTTTTCAGGTGACTGGGACCCCAAAATATGCACAACACATGCAGCCATCGCCTGTACTGTCGGCTCCCGTAAATCCCTCACCAAGATTGCATTCCGATGCACCCGAGCGTCCGGCCGACAGAACCGCTCCACCATATCCTCCATATCCAAATCCGCTGACACCCGCGGCTGAGTATATACTACCCTCCCCAGGCAGGGCAACCCAGTCAAGAAATAAACATTAGTGAGGGTGAGATCCACCCTCTCTCCTTGCACTCTGAATGCCAATGCATCCGGCTCCCAGAACCCGACCAACCGGTTCAGCAGCAACCCTGCTGATCGCATCATCGGAACCTTTGCGAACTTCAACAGTCCGAAGAGTCCTAACAGTGTCCGCACCCAGTGATCCTCTCGCACCACCGTCACTATCTCGTCTGGAACCTCTCGCTCCCTCCATAGTACCTGTGGCATCCTGTCAAACACACCACGAAATCTCATCAGGCTCATGTCAAAATAATAAACCCTTCCCAAATCACCGAAACAAGTGAAACAGCGCGGCCTGACCGCGGCTGTCCAGCCTACAGCCGCGGCCTCCGACCGCGGCTGTCCGTCCCACAGCCGCGGTCAGACCGTGGCTGTCCGGCTTACAGCCGCGGCCTCCGACCCCGGCCTCCGACCCCGGCCTTTCGGCCCACAGCCGCGGTCCGACCGCGACTGTCCGGCCCATAGCCGCGATCCCAGACCGCGGTTGTCCGGCCCACAGTTGTGGTCCCTAACTGCGACTGTACGGCCTAAACCTGCGGTCGGCGATTGCGGCTTCGACCCCTAAACCCGCGGTCCACCCACGTGGACCATACAAATCATCCCCTGGGACCTACTACCCCCCCCCAAACCCAAAAATAATGCAGGTATGAGTTTAATAGAATACCTGTACCTCCCGACTCTGCAATCCACCGGTCAGATCGTCCAGAAAAGACAAGTAAGCTCCAGTCCACTGTGCTCATGAATCAAAGTCCAATAGTCAAATGACACATGTCAGGTTGGGCCCACTCACTATTTATAGTCCGGGGACCTTTTCTTGTTTTGGCTTTTCTGAACCCATACGGAGCCCGTTTTTCGAACCGTTTCCACCATTGGAATCAGCACGAGGGGACCATCATGATGGTCACCTCGTTGCATTATTTTTTGCTACATCATTTTTTGCCCATTTTTCAGACACCACTAGTCGTCTCGATTTACGTGCCCCTTCGGCCGTTCTTCATTTTTAATACTTTTTGTATCGCTGGATTCATTTTTTCCAAGCTCGTGATGATGCTTGAGATCATTTCTCGCTCTCACTTGGCACAATTGCAACCTTGCGTCCCTACACCTTGCCGCATCCATTTGCGTGCCACATCGGCCGCCATCAGATTATTTCACACTTTTTACATGAGCCATCCACTCCTGTCATACTGCAAATGTTTCGTGATTTTGCCACCATTCATTCACCCCGCAAGGAGGCCCATCAGTGTTCCCACCACCCTCAGTCCTGGTCACCATAAATATTCTTTGATTGAACACTTCCTCCTTGCCTGACCATTACTTCAGAGTCTTCTTATTTGCTTTCAGACTCCTTAAAATTGAAAGCAACCACGAGCATGTACTGTCGTGGGCTCGTAAAATCCACACGACAGTACCATTCCATCATTTCAGAGTCTTCTTCTTTTCTTTCAGACTCCTTAAAATTGAAAGCAACCACGAGCATGAACTGTCATGGGCTCATAAAATCCACATGACAGTACCATTCCATCATTTCAGAGTCTTCTTATTTGCTTTCAGACTCCTTAAAATTGAAAGCAACCACGAGCATGTACTGTCGTGGGATCGTAAAATCCACACGACAGTATCATTCCATTACTTCAGAGTCTTCTTATTTGCTTTCAGACTCCTTAAAATTGAAAGCAACTACGAGCATGAACTGTCCTGGGATCGTAAAATCCACATGACAGTACCACTTTATATCCACACTTCTTCTCGTTCACTAACCCATGAAGAAGTCGCCCCGCGCCCCTTGGCGCTATGATCAATCCTCTCGGCAGCACCGCCATTAAGGTCGCCTTTGTTCAGAGTATTCTGCAGTATCCTACCATCACAGCTTGAGTCTCCCTCAGCCCATTCACCCTCAGATCCCATACATCTATGATCCCTTTACCACCAGTCAGTCCCATATGCTGCCCGATCATCCCCGCCATCATACTTTGAACAAAGGAAGTTTGAGTCCACCCACTCTACTTGCCCAGTTATTTACCCCAGTTTATCAACCCTGCCATCAGTACTATCACATTTCGGTTTTTTACCTCGCGCTCCTGTCAAGGAAACATCATTGCCTTGATAGTTGCAGGTCTCCCTCTGTCGACGACAACCTCTCTATTCCAGAGGATAGACCTAGAGGCCCCTGTGCCTTGGACCCATCACCATCTGTGATGAGTGCCTACGGACCATTTTGGGAGGACTCATCATTGCCTCTCCGAATAGTTGTTTCTCACATGCTCGACTTCAGTACCTTATTCGCATCGTTGAGAATCGCACAGGATGTATATCCTTTCCATTATGTGTCGAAGACCCCGGATTTCCCCCAACTCTAGGACATTGGTGCGTCACTTGGGAACGGCCAGTTATATGTTCCCGAGGATGTCCGGGCTGCATTGGCTATTGTATTCGAAATCCATCCAGTTCCATGCTTCCTTAAGTACCCAGTTCAGTTTCAGATCAATGTACCATTGCACGTATGACCGTTGTCACTTTGATCCAGCAGCTCATTAGTTCCTTTGGAACCACATTCAGTAGCACTGCTGTCATTCCAGTGTATCAGTTGTTCAGCTCAGACATGGTCATCCCAGTAGTATGTTCTAGATTTGTGTCCCCTCTGGACACTTATGATATACATAGTGGTTTTCTATGTATCCTACAGGTCCCTCTTTTCGGGCCTCACAGTTATTTTTATGTATCTTGATACGAGCATGGGTATGCCCGCCTCGTCCAGATGATCAGATGATTCCTCATCCATTATTGAGGCTATGTACTTTTCAGTCCTTGCAGTTGGTTCGAGATCGATGTTCCGGGCTCCAGTTGGTTTCTTCTCTTCTCCACACCCCAGAAAAAACAAATATTACTTATGATGTCCATCGGCCATACGATGAGCTCCTGCCCTCGCACATCAGGGGGCAATCTGTTAACACCCAAAAAGGGTTCACTACCTCATCTACCCCATTACATGGCTCATTTGTCCATTTTCCCACCATATTTCCATCAAAAACTCATAAAACCATGCAAAAAGCCTCCAAAAGGCTTAAAATGCCTCCAAAAGGCCATAAAACCCTCTTTTCCTCTAAAAATATCCAAAATTCCTCCGAAAAGGAATAAAAATATAAAATAATGAGGAAAATGAGGAAGAAACCCTAACCCTAAAAACTGCATGGTTTCCAACTAGAAATAAGTGATGGAGACCCCTTATTCAATATCCACAATCACAAGTATCCTGCCTCTACCAAAATTGCTCGTGAAACCCTAGCTCACCATTGAGCTACTTTCACCATTGAGAGCCCCTTTTGGCCAATTTCCACCATTGGAGAAAGAGAAGAAGCAGCTTGAAGCTCGGAGCCATCGACTCGGATCACCGCAAAGGGCTTCACCAACCTCCTCATTGGAGGTAAGATCATTAAGCTCAGTCAGATAATTTCCCAGGACAGAATCAACGGATTCATTACCTTCTCCTAGCTTAGTGATAGTATGCTTCATGTAAGGTTCTCTCAAAAATTTTATCTGATTTGGGGTACCCTTGAGAGGTAACAATAAATGAGACCAATTTGAAGCGAAATAACCTTTCAACCTGGTAGACCAATCTCAGTTGAGAATAAGCCCATATCCACCCGGTATGTAAGCCACCATAATGTCAATAAATTGACATATCTTGTTATTTGCAGAAAAGCGAATGAGGACATTTTTCATCTCTCCTACTACTTTGACACCTGTGATATCTAATTGCGTTACTTCCCAAGGTGTGGACTCTAGCTGTCCATTAATCTTTTTGCAAACCTCTAGTGGCATAACATTCACCGCTGATCTAGAATCTACCAAGCAATTATGCACATTATGATTCAGCATTTCTAGGGTCAAAAGAAAAGGCGGGGTGTCAGCTTTTTCTTCCCAACCTGGTTCTATGTCTTCTTCTCCTGGTTGGTTTTGAGTGGGTATATCCTTTTTAAGCTCTTCAGTTTCTTTAGTGTTTCCCTCATTAACACTTACCTGTTCTTCTGCAGGATTGACAGGCTCACTGATTGGATCGGTTTCCTGGTTGACAGTAGTGACTTCAGGTGTTTTATTTTCAATATTGGCATTTATCTGTCTTTTGACATTCGATTGCAACCTTTTAATCTTCAAAATTATTGCATTGTCTCTAATTGTTATGTCCATATCTTTTGTTGATGTAAGTGTGCATTCAACTTTAAGAGAATTCTCTTCTGTGTTGAAAAGCGAGCTACCATTCCATAAGAACATGGTATCATCATCTTGTTTCTGTATGGTCTGGTTTTTCTCTTATTCCTTACTATTGTCTTTAGTCAATTTAGAGTCCATCATCTTATTCATCACCAATGTCATCGAATTTAACCATTGGGGACACTTCTTTTCAGAATGTGGTTGTTGGTGAAAAGTGCAGAAATTATGTCCCCCTACTTCTGCTATGTTCATTGATGGTAAATTTGGTGGAGGTATTTTCCATTGGTTGCTATCCTCTCTTTTTGGGTAGTAGGGTTCGTAAGTTCTCTGAACTTCCCTCTCTTTCTCCAGATCTATTATCCGGTTGGATAATTTTTGAATCATTTTCAGCATTCCCTGATAATCATGTGATTTTTCATCTTTAGGTTTAGACAACAATAAGGCTCTTCTCCTGGTAGTTTTCTCTTCCGGTAGATCGGGATAATCTTCTACACTTTCCTTTTCAGCCTCTACCCTTTCTGCTTCTTCATAAGTCTCCACCAACGTGGGTCGTGCTTTCATTTTGGCAAACATAGCTAATTCAGGTCCTAGGGCAGAGGTGAAATATTCAATTAAGACCTTGTCAGAGGGTCTGTTAGCTTCAGAAATTTTTTTTAGGTATGTTGAAAATCTTTGAGTGAAACTATGTACCTTCTTATTCTTTTATTTTCTTAACAAACCAAGACCTTTCATTAGTGAGGCATGTGTCTTTTGTGTTGAGTACTTACTTCTGAAAGTCCTTTCGAACGTGTCCCAATCAGGAATAAAGTTTGTAGGAAAACTGAAATACCAGGATGTTGTTGCCCCTTTAAGGGTATGCGGGAATAATATGTAGACAACATCTTCGTACTCCCCAGCCCTTAACCCATCTATTGCTAAATATAAACTTTGCAAGTGGTCATCTACAACAGTCTTTTCATCAGGATCAAACTTAGGCAGCAGCTTATCAAAAGCTTGAGGTAGGTTATGCAACATAGGTGTGAGGTTCAAAGGTGATCTAGCTCTCCAAGCTGGTAGAGGATTGGGTTGATTCACATTTACACCATCCATGAGAAAGGTGAACAAATAGGAGTCTGACAAAACGTAAGATGAAACTGGGATTACTTGCTTCAAAGGTAGAACCAAAATCTGTGAGGGCTTGGGTCAGGTCAAAAGATTTCAAATATCTGCTGGTGGGGTAATCTTGGGAAAATAGGTTTCCACGGCCAGCCATACACTGGCGACCCTCCTTCTGGTGCCAGAACTGTTGAGGCCTAGAAAATCGCAGGCAAAAATAGCAAGGGATTCTCCCCAGTCAACGTTCCCAACTAGCCCGTGACTGTTTGGTATAGGGAATTCATCCAGTTTGCGGTCCGGCTACCGTAGGTCAAATTAACAAAAACAAAGGTTTTACCGGTTGCGGCCCGGTCCACCATGTATTTTTGTATTTTTTATTTAAGTATGATATGCATATGCTTAATTAACCATGTAGGGTGATAAGGATGCAAGGGGCAGTCACAATGTGATGCGCAGGTTCTTACCTCTCGTCTTAGAACTCACAAGCATCTCAATCACATATGCAGCAAGAAAGTAAAACTAACTACCTATCTATCTATCTATCCCCAGGGAGCCAGATTGTAATTTATTTGTGAGTAACGTATATTGTGCATGCATCATAAAGAGAAATTACAGATAGCTGACATTCCTTCCTACAAAACATGAACGATTAAAGATATTTCGACAATTAGATAGCCAATTGTTTTATGAACAACATACATTACTCATGGTGGTAAATCCACAGAATAAACCGGAAATCATTCAAACAAGAACATAGGCTCTAAGAGTTAGAACGATCTCACAGTTAATGGATCAAAAGTTGGAAAAACAAAATAGTTCATCTTTCCACAATCCACGGCATAACATTTGAAAGTCCCACCAATCTTTCTCCAACAGGAAAACAATAATTCTTTATTGCAAAAAAAAGTAGTTCTTCTTACAATGTCGCTTTACATGTCTAACTGGGAAAAGTCCCTAATTCCTTCTAAGCCTTCTACATTTATACAAAAAGGGCGAGACTGTTGGGCTGCCCAAAGTGACCTTTGGGCTTCCCAACTCTTCACCTCCAATGTTTCACTTTTCTCAAATGTTTTTACAAAATCGTTACAAATTACAAAAGTGACCAATATTTTATGACGAGGGTCCCACTTGGGTGTCCAGAAACTTCTTCCATGCCAAAGCTTCAGAGGCAATGCCTTCAAAGGCACAAGGTTCCAGAAACTGAATGTTGATCTCAAACTTCGCAGCCTGGTTCTTTATATCCTCAATTCTAGCTACGCTCAACCGAAGATGATCCTCCAAAAGCTACACACTGATGGATGAATGATCTACTTCACTCTTTAATATCTGATGATCCACGGCTTTAATATGCTGTACTTTTGCTTCCTCCTCCTGATATCTCTTCTGCAACATCTCCAAAAATGAGTTGTGGTCTGGGAAAACATCAAGCCTCTGTTCGGCCTCTATTTGGAACCAATTTTAGGTAATAAGGAGCCTCCTAAAAAACTCTGCACATGCTCCTTTCGTCTTTTTAACAACCTTTTTGAAATCCTCTGCGGTATTTATAGAAAACTCCAATAAGTCATAATCCCACTTGAGGGCCTGTTTATCCTTTGATGGAAGCTCTGCTAGAGTTTCTTCACTATTTTCCAACCTTGCCATTATTGCATTCAAGACTTCAAGGACATCCTGAGATCTATCAACAAAGTAAGAGGAGGTTTCCAGGATTTCCTCTAATCAGCCATCTACCTACAAAACTTTACATCTCTCCTCTTCTATGGCAGTCTGCAGCTGCAGCATCTTGGCCTTTTGTGCCAACACATGGTCTTTGAATGGTTGAAGGTTGACCTGCTGCTCCCTTGCTTCCTCTAAAGAAGTGGCTAAAGAAGAAATCTTCTCCTGAAGCTTTCTCTCTTGTTCTTGAGCTTGCTACTCATTTTCTTCCAAGGCGGTCTTTTGCTGCTCTAAGTCTCCTATCTTTCACAGGAGCTTCTCTTTCTCCACCCGGAGCTCTTGATACTCTCGCTGCACTTTCTCCAGACACTACTGTGTAGATTCCATAACTTGTCTCTCTACTTGGAGGAGTTGTAGTTCATCTTGTGAAGACCTCATTTCCCTTTTCATGTCCTCATATTTCCTTTTCAGCTTGTTGCTTTCCTCTCTCTCCTTCCTCAATGTGTCTTTCAGTTGAGCAGAGGATTTCTTGGATAGCTCCAAGTCTGTCATAATCTTGTCCACATTATCCCCCGAATCTTGGATTAATGCAGCTCCTTCTATGATGGTGAATCTTGGATCTCGGTCTGTCCCAAATAGAACAGATGTATCCGTTATCATTTTCCCGGACAGACCGCCTGTTTCAACCTTCCTTTTTGTTCTCTTCACTATCATCTTGGTCTCCCTGTCATAGAAAATAGTATTGAAATCGGGTATCTCTTCCCCTTTCTTCTGTACAAAAGGGATCAGCTTGAGTGTGGGGACCATCGTTGTGCTGGCAGCCGGTACTTCTGGGTCCTAGACCTTGGGGTTCTCTATGTCTTGAGTCTGTCCTCCAGCTGTGTCAGAGGCTGACTGTTCTGTATTTGTCTGAGTCAGCTTTAGCCTCTCTGCTTCTTGCTTATGTAGCTCCTCATCCAGCTTATTTTTCTTTTCTTCTTCTTCTTTCCTTGCATCTTCCTCAGCTCTTCTAGTTTCCTCTTGCATAGCTTTTATTTTCTCTTCTTCTTCTCCCTGCAACCAACCTGCAGCTTCTTGTGCCAGCCTTTGGGCTTCCTCATTTCTTCTCTTGACTTCTTCCTCAGCTTTTGCTTGTTCATCTCCCTTCCCACCTTTGGTGATTATCTTCTTCTTGAACCTTCTCCTCAAGGATGTCATGTTCAATGCACTTCGGAAGACCGATTCTTCTCTATCCCAATGGTGGGTATACTCAAAATGTACATTGTTTTCTTTACAATGTTCAGCTACTTTACCACGAGAGTCACTTCTATGGAAAGGAATCTCGCCAAAATGAAACCTTTCCAAATCTTCTACAAATTCATCAGCTTTCTTCACTCTGGTGAACCTGTAACTTCCTAACTTGAAGGGCAAAGGAGGATAGGCAGCCTTCTTATGCTCAAACAAGAAGCTCCCTATGCCATCCAAGAAGACTTGCCTAATAGCCTCCTTATGAATGATGTAGTCAGTGGTGTATTTGGGCAGCAGGGAGGGTGCTCTTGAACCTCCAAACATCCTAAAGTAAAGGCCATCCTCAGTTAGATAGTAATATGCATATTCTTCGATTACTTGCAGTGCCTCCTCTGACATGCAATCACACTCCTTCAGGAAAATGAGTGTATATAAGGGCATGATGAAGTGTTCACAGACTTCTCGATAATGACTGTGGTACTTGTGTTCCCACAGTGGTTTATAAGCAGAATAGACAGGCATTGTTTCCCTATCCCAGATGCAACTGAGGCCGGCGAAAGGCTAATTGCACAATATACAATCGACAAGTATGGAACTCATATAGAATTCAGACCTCTTTTGGGACACTCCTCCCAAGGCTGAGGCGAAGCAGGCAGAGAGACTGTTTGATACTATGTTGGCCCAGTTGAAAATGGTCCCCTGTGTTGCAACATAAAAAATGATTGGCATCCATTCCAATTTGAAGAACCTGCCATGAGCTCTTCCAAAAATCCTGTTAAGAATTAAAGCTATGAACCTGTATCGGGCCCTTAAGCTTGCTGTATCATATTCTCCCATAGCCCTGGTTCTGAAATGCTTTCCTGATAGCAGCATTCTTTTAAGGGTCTCCACAAGGTCCATTCTAATGTTATTCAACCAATCATCAGACATAAATATTTGCGCTTCTGGCAGGTGGTAGACCAGAGCTACATATCCTGGGCTATATGCAGCATAGCCCTATTTTTCAACATTCTCCAGGATCATTGTGGTCACATCTGCCCAGGGCAGAATCCAACCAATTACTTCAAAGCATGGGAACAACTTTGGTCTGGTGGCAATCTTCATCAGGGAAGATCTCTTGATATTGGCATATATGCCCTCTTCTTCTAGGCCCATATCCGGCACCTCTCGGCGCGTGATCAGTCTGTAAATCTGTCCCCACTGGTACTCGGGCCCCACACTAGATATACACCTGGTGTCCTCATATTGTATTCAATTTTGGTAATAACCTCCACTTTGGGATCTTCCTCGACCACATGAGCCTTCTTCTTTTGCCTCTTCGACATTTCGAGTTTGATATCTTCCTGCCATATATGAACTTATAAACATTAAGCCATTTCCAGAGAAGTTGCAACATTGAAACATCAGAGTGCAGTATTTCACTTCATCTATATTTAACATAAAAAAAGTGATTAAATGAAGCAAATATGTGCATGCATATAAGTTGAGATGGCTTATCTAATAGAATTCTGATGAGAAAATGAAAACTACATTTAAATGAAGAAACTTTGGACTCGCTGTGGGTGCCATAACCATCGTGCTGCGCATGAAGAATAGAGGAAAACTATGCAATCTCTTTCAGTGGCACGCTCTCAGTAAACAAAAACAAATGTCTAAGCCATCTAAGGTCAATATAACTACCTGCAGTGATAAATCCCCCTCCACTAGCTTCGGTTCGAAACTGGCAACGAATCGGTTCCACGGAACAACATGGTGAAATACGGCTGGGGTTTAAAGCATGCGGGTAGCACAAAATGGGACAAACAGTCCAAGCGCCACAGGGAGAGGCCATGGAGAACCTACTCCTACCCAAAACATCATCACATAGGGAGGATTGATGTAGACAGCGTAACGGCCATCTGCACCAATCCCCTTCATTCACTAAGCACAGGGCTACACAACAAACGACGGTGGGGAAAAACTACACTGCGGGTCAAAATGCCCCCCCACGGATAGCTATGCTACAAAATCCACAATATATAGGAGCATAACTAATAGGCCAAGGGAAAACGGCCGCACCAAAAAACCTAACCGTGGGGAAAAGCTACCAAACGCCCAAATGGAATGGGATAATGCAATGGAAGCCTACCTGGCACTGCTGAGTAATCGATGGAAGAAAGGCGGTCAAGCCTCCATAGTTGAGCCACCTAGACGCAGGTACCGACAATAGGGGTCCGACCAAGCTCGAGCAGACGACACCACACGATAATGATAGCTTGCGTCAGTCGAAACAAAAATAGAATAATAACACGAACAAGCTCGACCCCATACCTATATATAGTCAACATGTGTCGTGGGTAAAATATAAAATCGAACGGTGGAAGCCAAACAGATTGGAAGTCGAAAGTGTAATCCCTTCCGCAACGCCGAGTGGCCAGATCACTAATCCATCCGCGGAGACGTACGCAGCGGAACCTCGGAAGACTAATCGTCAGGACATCGGAGTGATAGCGGGAAAGGAAGCCACAACGGTGGAGACACAAAGGATAAACCCTTCTGCAGTGCCAAATCCGAATCGAAAGCGAAAACACTAAAGATGGGAAAGGGTAGCGCTTTCAGTAGCCGCAACAGTGGAGTCACAAAGGGTGCGACCTTCCGTAACGTCGGGGTTTAAAATGACTAAACGACCGGAAAATATAGAGTTTTCCACAGCCGCAACGACAAAAGCCCTCAACTCAAGGATTGATGAAAATAACACGGCGGGGCCGAAAACCCAAAGCAACGATCGGGGAACTTCACAGTTTTCCCTCTGCAATTGCGGAGGAGGTTTTAATAAAAGTTTCGATGTAAAACCAAAAAATAGCCGATGTGAAAACGAACGTATCGAAAGAAAATTCAAAGTCAAGACTCGTTATTTCTCCACAACAGCGGGAGCACCAACCAAATAAACTTCCGATTCAAGCATGCTGGAAACGCAATTAAAAGCAATGATAAAGTCTGGAAAAACCGTGGATTATTTCAAGCGTTAGAGGAAAATCAACAAGTGATAGATCAATCCAAGCATTAGAAAATCGTTCTGAAAAAATCATTAGATCAAATCAAAGAATAAAATCGAACTAATCCAAGCAAAATGAGGGTCCTAAATTTTTTTGGAATTTTGGGAAATTGTTGCAGCTACAATAGAACTAGAACTTAGACTTAATCAGGAAGAAACCCCATCAGTAGAGATAGAAGAATTACACAATTATGAGTTTGCAAGGAATTATAAAACACTTCTAACTAACTTGACCAATCTTGTTATAGTCGAAGTAATTCCTTCTAGTTCACATGTTTCTGGTGTTTCTTTGAGCCCAGATATGTCTAGTACAAGCGAGGGTATGTCTACCCCTACCTCAGACATGTTGGTTTTTGGAGTCTTACCTCCCCAATTAAGTGCTCCAATACCTAGTGCATCTACTGCACCTATTTCACAGAGTGCTCGAGTGTTCAATCCCTCAGTAGCTACCAATGTTGTAGGTCAATCTAGTGGGCTAGTCACTAGGATCCCCAGTGTATCTTTTACTTCTTCTCCGTTTATGAAAAGTGCTCAAAGTGGTCCAAGAGGTTCCACTTCATTTGTCCAGGGTTTCCGTTGAATGCAAGACATATTCCTCCATCTACACCTTATGTAGGCCCATCACCTATTTATGTGGGTATCTCATCCTACACTAGTACATGTGGAAATTTTTCCCATAGACTTTCATTGATATTGCAACACTTGTGTGTTTCTATAGCGACGAAAATGGCTCCTTGTTTTCATGGAAAAACTTCCATTGCTATAGCAACACTTTCCACATTGGTCGTAATTGTGACGAATTCCATTCGTCATAATTCCCACAAAAGGATGACTACTACTGCGATGGACTTTCATTGCTATTGCAAAGATAAGTTACCGACGAAGGCTTGACTTGTCGTTGCTATAACCACAACAAGCAAATTAAAAAAAAAAAAAAGTTTTTGTGACAAAATTTACTTGGTGTAGCGACGACAAGCAAATTTATAAAAAAAACAAAGTTTTTGCGACGAAACTTCATTGGTGATGATGATGATGATGATGCTAATGATGATGACAACGAGGATGATGATGATTATGAGGATGAAGGTGATGATGATGGACATGATGATGATGATGACGATGATGATGATGATTATGATGATGAGGATGATGGTGATGATGATGTCAATGATGATGATGATGAGCATGATTATGATGATGATGATGATGATGATGGTGATGATGGCGGTGATGATGATGATGATGATGACAATTATGAGGATGATGATGCTAATCATGATGCTGATGATGAGGATGAGGATGACTATGATGATGATAATAATAGTGATGATGAGGATGACGAGGATGATGATGATGGCGACAAGGATGATGATGATAGTGAGGAGGATGAGGATGAAGGAGATGAGGATGATGATGATGGCGACCAGGATGATGATGATGATGCTAATGATGATGATGATGATGATGATGATGGTGATGATTATGATGATTATGATGATGATGATGATGACGATGAGGATGACGATGACGATGATGTTAATTATGATGTTGATGATGATACTCATGATAATGATGATGATGATGATGATACTCATGATAATGATGATGATGATGATGATGATGATAAAGTGATGATGAGGATGAGTATGATGAGGATGAGCATGAGTATGATGACGATGGTGATGAGGATGATGATGATGATGATGATGATGATGATGGCAATGATGATCATGCTTAGGACGATGATGAGAATGATGATGATGATGATGATGACGATGCTGCTAATGATGATGTTGATGATGATACTGATGATAATGATGATGATGACGATGATGTAGATAATGACGATGATGACTATGATGATGATAATAACATTGATGATGAGGATGAGGATGATGATGATGGCGAAGAGGATGATGATCATGGCAACGAGGATGAGGATGATGACGAGGATGATGGTGATGGTGACGAGGATGATGATGATGATGATGCTAATGATGATGTCAATTATGATGATGATGCTGTTGTTGTTGATGATGATGATGATGACGATGATGGGATGATGATGAAGATGATGCTAATGATGATTTTGATGATGATATTGATGATAATAATGATGATGATGATGATGATGATGATGATGATGATGATGATGATGATGATGATGATGATGATGATGATGATGATGATGATGATGATGATGAAAATGATGATGACGATGACTATGATGATGATAAAAAAAAGTGATGATGAGGAAGAGGGTGAGGATGATGATGCTGGCAATGATACAAATAGAAAGTAAATGGAAAGTGGTGCAAATTACATCACATTATTGTGTAAGAAATAAAAAGTTAAGCTCCTAAAGTTCCTTTGGCATGGTCATAAGAATATTAAGTTTATTATAGTGTGATCTAGCAGATTAGTGCATACTACATCGCATCATCAAGGAATCAACCTCACCACACACATAGGAACATAGTTGGGCCACAAGGTTTGTTGATTTACAATTATTTTCAAGGTTTATTTTTCTTGAATATTAAGAACTTTTGGCTATGATAATTATCTATGAGACTTCTATGTGTGACAAAATCAAGAGTTACAATTTAAAGTCTATGACCCAATATTTCTGGTCAATGGTCATTTAAAATGTCAAAACCAAACAAAATTTTCTAATGTTATAAAACATGAAATATAATGTTCTAAGCCATTATAAGGACAAATTTTATCTAAATTGTTATTCTCATAATTGTTAGAAATAATAAGCACAAAATAAAAAAAACTATACATAATTTTTTTATCATTAATGTTTGTAATCCCCATAAAAATGTATTAGTTTAAAGGGTCTTTATTCTAAATCCTAATACGAGGGGGGATGTTCATCCTAATGTAACAAATTATGCCTCTAATGCTTAGTTGATAGGATCTCAATATGTGCAAGTGTGATAATTCCCCCATACAAAGGAGTGGATACAAAGGTTTTAATAGGTATTGATATTATAGGAGAGGGATTTTATATTATAACTAGAAGTGATTGGTGAGGGTTGTGCACCCAGTGACCCATAATATCTAATCCATATAACCTCTATCTATCCCTATCACTTATATTAACCTATAATATAACCCACTAAGTATAATCCTTAATATGTATAACCTAAAAAAATGATTACTTGATCATCACCCTTAAATCTTATAACTCTTTAGATGTAGCCACTATCAACTCCACCATAGCTATTATAACTCTAATAATAAACCCCTTATAGCTCATAAACCTTTAAACGCTTAACACATATGACTCTCGACACAAGTAATCTCTAACCCCTATTTGTCACAGCTCGTTTACCACTACAACCACCCACGTTAATAACCATTATGACTCATAATCCATGTACCACTAATAGAAACTATATAACCCCTAATCAATGATTGTGATAACACATATGACCTATATCCCCTAATGTAACCAATAACTATTAAAATGTCTAAGTCATATAAAGTCTAACATTTAAAACATCTAGAATCTAGCAATTTAGTAAACCCCTTATTTCTAACTCTAGATTTACATCCTCCAATTCCTATCCCATATAACAAATTCACTCCCATAAGACAACATTCTTAATTCATATAATATGTTTCCACTAATATGTATAAATTTATAACTCTAATACTAGAAGATTATTTTTCACAACACCTAACTCTTATAACCATAACCATTATCCCTCATAACTGTTATCCTTAAACCTTATTGATTCGAACACCTAAGACTAATAATAATAACCATTATCCCTCATAACCCTTTATGGAACAACTAATACCTAATCCATATCACTTTTATCCCCTATATCCACTTACCACCAACCTATATTAACATATAATATATCATTAAATCCATGTAAACCCTAACCATTATGACCATGAATTCATAACCCCTAACACCTACAAGATATAACTTTAATCCTTAATCCTTAACATATATCTTTAATCCTTAATCCTTAACATCAATACTTTCATTGCTATAGAGACGTTCTTCACCTTTCGTCGCTATAGTGATGTTCTTGAACTTTTGTCGCAATATCAAAAAAATTTCATCAGAATAGCAACGAGAGTTCAAGAACGTATCTATATCGACGAACATCGAGGGAGTTTTAATTTTTTCCAAAAATTAAAACTATTTTTCCACGAAAAAAACTTTTTTAACTTTTTTGTTGCAAAATTTCATGGGAAAATTGAGCCATATGTAGTAGTGAGAGCCCAATTTCCTTCACAATTTATATTTTTCAGAGCTCTAGTCAGGTTTTGGCCACCCCTTTTGGGAGCTCTTCCTTTTCAATATTTAGTGGAGGGATCTCTGTTCCTATCTTTCAAAGTCCAATTTTGGCTGGAGTAGGCCAAACCCCTTATCACACAGCACAAGCTAGCAATACTATGGATTTCAAGTGGAACCCTTTTCATATAAGTTCTGCAACATCACAGTCGATGGTTGGGGAAACCCCACTTTCTCTTTCAAGAGCCTTGGGGAAAGTAATTCCACACCCCATACTCCACAATATCAAACCCCAACTAGTCCTAAACATCCTTTACTAGAAACGTTAAGCTTTCCATACTTGTCTAAATTAATGAATGATCCCATGCATCATAATGTGCCATGGTCACTTGTACCCACCAAACTGCCTTAGACATTCCAAAGTTTGAATGAAATACTGGTGACGACCTAGGTGCTCACATTGTCACATTTCACATTTGGTACTCTTCCAACTCGCTAAACAATGAATCCGTTTGGTTGAAGGTTTTTCAAAGAACGTTAACTCATGTGGAAGCTTAATGGTACATAGAACTCCTGTATACTGCATATGATAGTTTCATGTATTTAGAAACTTTGTTCCTAAATAACTTTAAACTTCCTATCTGGTATGATGTCGGTATGGACTTGTTTTTGAAATTTCAACAAAACAAGGACACACACATCTCTGATCACATTCAGGAGTGGTGAAGAAGAAATAGGTGTATTAAATCCACCATACCTCCTGAATTATTACTGTAGTGGTTCTTGAAATATCTACTTCCTTATATTTCTAAGGAAGTGTCCACATCGGGGGTTACCAAGGAGGGAGAGGAAATCCTCAGGTCCCATCAGTTAGATCTGATATATGGTTAGTCTAGGATTTTATATGAAATTATCCCTGAGGTGCCGAGGTCTACAAATGACAAGGAGAAACCCAATCCTAGACCCCATGCTGATGGTGTGGTTGGTTTATTCAATACTCCACTATATAATCACTAGCCAAGCAACTCCATGAGTTGTTAGTGAAACAATTTTTATTGGAGGCAGCTAAGGTTTCCACTCCTTCACCAAAAAGTGCTAATGTTTTTTCTGCACAATCTTCACAAAAGGGAAATCACTATCCTGGTGGGAAAAAGAAGAAGGGGGAAAATGGTGAGGGTAACCAAAACAAGCACAATCCCATAAACAATGTCAAGGGGGGAAAGAAAGACAAGAAAAAGGTTAGGTTTCCTTGTAAGTTGTTCCAAGGATACCACCTTACTTATCAATTCCTATTAATGGAACAAGTACAAAAGCTACTTAAGAATCAACAACCAACTATCTTGAAGGATCCCTTTCCTCAAGGATAGAATACAACTTCTTCTTTGAAAGATGTTGGGGGTAGGACTAGTACTCCTACTGATCACAATTATATCAATATGGTCTGATCAAGTAATTTCCTTCAAATAAGAAGTAAAAATTACGAATCAGAGGCTCAAGATAAAGGAAAGTATGCTGCTGAAACTTCATCCCCCCTCACCACTGAGAAACCAACTGAACCAATGCCCAGTATACTGAAAGGTGTCTTCAAGAAAACATTTCACAACCCTAATGCTAGGGTTACTTCTAACTATTCTGCAGTTGAAGAGTTATCTCAAACCTCTTGTGCGATGTTGGCATTGGAGGTGTTACATAGTTTTCCTTCTCAAATGGATGCACACTTAGCAGCCATAGGTAGCATCGAATCAGTGAGCATGCTGAAGAAATTCAATCTTTCTGATGTTAAAGTACGCCTTCCATACCATGTGTTCTTGCCAATTGATGTTGTCCATGGAGGTAAAAACATTGAATGAACAATGGTTGATGAAGGTTCTTCCATGTGCATCATGTCGATATCTTATTGGAAAGCTTTGGGATTCCCATAGTTGGTCGCATCGAACACTCTACTTACTGCTTTCGATGGCAGGTATTTCCGTGTGCATGGTATCCTACTAGCTTCCAAAATAAAGTGAGCAGGGAAAGCAGTGTCTGTTGAATTTGAAGTGATCGATGCTCCCTTCGACTATAATCTGTTGTTGGGGAGAACATGGACTTATGCCATGTGTGTTATTCCCTTGTATTTTTTCCAAGTAGTAGTGTTTCCACACGAAGGGAAGCTAGTTACAGTTGACCATCTCAGTTTCACTTCGAAAGGCCATTTGGAAACTAATGGGTCCATGGTACCTTTGATAGATCAATTGAAACCCACGAATGAGAGATTGGGGGCTAGGATGTATACATCTTTGATGGGCACATTCAATATACCAAGCCCTATTAACTACTTAGGTTCAATGCGTGTAGGGAGGTCTATTGCGACAGTTGTAGTTAGAAATAACCCATAGGTCCTTCCTTCACGTCAAGAGACTCAAGTGCCCTTATCTGCAGTGGAAGTAGCTTATGAATTTGTATTTAATGTCATTGTTGATTCCATCATGACTCCTTCTTCAGTCTCATAGGAGTCAGATGAAGCTTATCTTCCTTCCTGGGTGGAGAACTCTACATATTCCTATGATTTATTGGATATGGTTTTTCCTTTAGACAAAGCCATTCTAGAAGCTATAATTGGATGAGAAAATATTTGTGAATACCTTCATGATAAGTCTTTCTTCCTTTCAGAGTTAAGCAAGATTGAGAATCGGGAGTTCCATGTGAGTCTAGCAGAAGGCATTGATCTGCCGATTAATCCTTTACCCAAGGAGGGAGTATTTGCCGATGGGAATATGGAAAATATCTCTAATACCATCCCATCAACATTTATGCAAATCCTAACATCATGGAAAATTTTCATATTGGCAGGAACTGCTCTCGAGAGGAGGTTTCCATTTACACGTCCTTATTTAAGGAATTATGTGATGTCTTTGCCTGGTCATATGAGGAGATTCTAGGAATTTATCCATCTATAGTTGAACATGATATCCATAGTTACCTTGATACGAAACTTGTTCGATAAAATATTAGACCAGTAAATCCATGGAAAGTGGCAGTCGTCAAGGATGAAGTGGAAAAAATGTTGAAAGTTGGGTTCATTTACCCGATTTCTCTAACATAATGTGTATCCAACCCTATTCTAGTTGATAGAAAACAAGGGACTATATGCATCTGCACTAAATTTCATGATTTAAATAAGGCATGTCCCAAGGATAAATACCCCACACAATTCATCGACCAAATTATTGATGCTTGTGCAGGTAGTAAGGTATTTTCATTTATGGACAGTTTTTCAGGATATAATCAAATTCAAGTAAAACCGGAAGAGCAACATAAAAAAAAATTAATTTGTCCTTGGAGAACATTTGTGTATAAGAAAATGTCATTTGGTTTGAAAAATGCAAGAGCTACCTTCCACCGAGAATGAATTTTTCCTTCCCCGATAAAAAGAATATTGTCAAACCTTACTTGGATGATCTGCCTGCCCATTGTTGCAAGAGGAAGGAGCATATATACCATATTCATATGATTTTTGAATGATTTAGACATTATAGGATACACTTGAATCCACACAAGTTTGTTTTCTTTGTCGAGTCGGGGAGGTTACTAGGGTTGATTCTGTTGAATAAAGTAATACAAGTGGATCCATTGAAAGTTGAGGCCATTGTAAATCTTCCTCCTCTTCGTTCTATTAGGAAACTATAGAGTGTACAGAGGAAATCCAATTTCCTTTGATGATTTATAGTCAACTATGAAAAGATTACTAAGGATTTCATGTGCTTGTTAAAGTAAGACACCCCATTCTTGTGGGATGAAACCACACATCTCGCTTTCAAGGCATTGAAAAAGGATTTACTACTGGCTCCTCTATTGTGTCTACTAGATTACACTAAAGATTTTATATTGTATCAGGCCGCATCTAAGTCAACCATAGGAGTAGTACTATTTCATGAATATGATAATCTCCAAGAGCAGGTTGTTTACTACCTTAGTCGAGCATTAGCAAGTCCTAAAATCAGGCACTCACACGTCGATAAGTTGGCATTGGAAACGGTCTATGTTGTTCATGGGCTACATCAGTATATCTTGATAAGGAGAACCATAGTGGTTTCAGATGTGAATCTGTTCCAGTATGTTTTATCCCAATGTATAATCGGGGGAAAATTCAACAAATGGATAGTTATTCTTTAAGAGTTTGACTTGGATTTTCAATGTTCTAAGTCCAAAAAATCCTTAGTATTCACAGAATTTATCTCATAATTCCCTACAGAAGAGATTATAGTGGTGGAAGAAGACTCAATCCCAGATGAGTATATCTTTTTTATCTCAACCTATGATCCATTGTATGGATAATTCTTAGTATATCTCTAGACTCTTAAGTCTCTCGCATCCTTTTCACAGAAAGATCGACGTAAGTTGCGGGTCAACGCGAAAAACTACCTTATCACTGGCGATACCTTGTATCGACGAGGGCTAGATTCTATCTTGCATCGGTGCCTCACCCACAAGGAGGAAGAGAATGTTCTAAATGATTCCCATAGCAAAGCATGTGGGGTTCACTTATCTGGGTTAGAAATGACCCATAAAATTCTACGCGCTGGTTATTTCTATCCCACTATCTTCAAAGATTGTGCGAAAGCTGTAAAGCGTTGTCATCATTTTCATCTCTATACTAGAAAGATATGGTCGCATCCCTCTCCTTTATTTATCATCATTGCAGTAGGTCCCTTCAGTAAGTGGGGGTTAGATTACATGACATGAAACCCAATTTCTGCTGTGGGGCACCAATACATCATTGTCACTGTAGACTACTTTATGAAGTGGGTAGAGGCAATGCCTACCTTTAAGGCTGATGGCGAAATGATAGATTATTTTGTATTCAACCAAATCATTGCTATGTTTGGCATGTCACTAACCATGGAAGTCATTTTCAGATCAACATGATGAATTATTTTACCACTATGCTAGGGTTTAGGAAAGATCATTCATCTTCATTTTACCCTCAAGCGAATGGACAACCAGAGGCAGTTAATAAGAACTTGAAAACCACTCTAAAGTTCACTATCAATTAGAGTAGGTAAAATTCGCACATCATGTTGTACCATTCAATTTGGGCATACCAGACTAATGTTAAGACTGCTACTGGTTTCTCACCTTTCCAGCTCATTCATGGGGTGGAAGCAGTCACATCGATTGAGTGCAAGACACCATCCCTAAAAATTTATATTCGCATGCTTCTTGACACCAAGGATATTGAAGAACATTTGATTCACTTACAAAATATCTATGAACAGTGAAAAAATTTGTTCACTACAAATGAGGCTCATAAGAACCAGGTCAAGAACCAATACAATAAAACCGTTAAACTGAGAGTTTTGTCCAAGGGAGAACTTGTTTTGCTCCGGGATCAAGACAAGCAACCCGTGGGGGCAAGAAAGTTTAAGTCTATGTGGTTAGGCCTCTATGTTGTGCTGAAGGTTTTGAAAAGGGTATCTTATGAATTAATTGATTATGATGGAAGAAAGTTGTCAAGCCCAGAAATGGGCTCTACGTGAAGAAGTATTATGCTTAGGCATGGCACTTTTGTATTAATATTCTATGTTCATGTACAATAGGTCACTATTTTTTTAGTGTTTATTATATAGTATGTTGGTTGTTTCATATGTCATCTGAGTGTTTCATAGGTTTTTTTGACGGCACCAGTCGCCACACTTGTAATTTGGCTTCAACTTCCTCGGTTATCTATGCACCCTCAAAACAACTGGTTTCCTCTGGTGGCACCTGCTTAAGTCCTGCAACTAATAATGTTGCTGAATACAGTGCAGTCATTGAGTTTTTATGGGATGCCACATTACATGGTATTACCCTTCTAGATGTCAAACTTGACTCACAACTTGTGGTTTCCATGGTTAATGGTTATTATCAGGTTTGAAAACCCAAGTTGCTACATTACTTTTTACATGTGAAATCACTTTAAAGATATTTTGAATACATTTCATACAATCATATTTCAAGGAATCAAAACCGAATGACTGATTCATATGCAAATTACATACTCGATTGGAGCATAACACACACATTGTAAAAAAAAAATATATAGATACATTTGAAGCCCATGTACATAACAATAAATATATATATATATTTGTGTAAAAATATGTCCATAGATATAACGATTTTGATTCTAAGATCCTATCATAAGTAAGTCAATATACAAAAAATAGGATCATAATATGTAATATGCCCAAGTCTAGGGCTGATCCTCATCCTCCTCGGCCACAAATGCCTCTACAGCCTCCCTGTAACATAGTATAGCCCTAGTCACCCTTCTAAGAAGGGGTAACTAGGTTAGGGGAACCCCAACCACATACTCCTTTATAGCATGGGAATCCACTCCATCTTGAGTGTAGGGACATCTTGGGTAATCCTGTTCGGCTTTCTCTCCATCACACTTAACACAGCATCGTCCCCAACAACCTTCACAAGCCGCACAAAATTTCTATGATGTTCGTCGGGGTGAACCGGTCCAACATCTGCATATAAACATAAATAACGTCAAACTCATGTACATATGTATATGTAATTTTATGAATAAAATATCATAAAAATCAAATAATTAAAAAGTAAAAAATATTACGATGTCTCCTGATATCGCTCCAAGAGGCACTATGAGTTCTGGATCTCCACAGAAATATATTATAACATAGGAAAACTACTCAACAGCATGAAATTTTCTACTCCATCGGGAGTAGAATTTATCATCATAACCACTCTGTATCACACCACCGCCACCCCGTCGAAGGAAGATATCTCCCCACCATGTGAGTCTAGACTCATGGGGTGGGAATAAAGGTAAGTTCGTTGTGGGAATGAGAGCATGAACCCTCTCAAAGAATAATGCAACTAGTATACTGGCATATCCAAAGTTCTTATTTCGACCCCTCCTGTAGTCATAAAGTGCACTCTATCGCCACATGCATATGAGTCCATGTTTTTAAATCTAGTGCAGATGACCCCACAAATATGGAAACCATGCTTACCATGACCATTAATGGAAAGCTAGAAATCTGTGAAATTGGGACTTGTGTTCCCGATTTTTATGTACCAGGTTGAAAAATGCAGCTGTTGATGTAGTCTTGTATGCTAAGTGGGTAACCTGGATGATCGGTTCCCTTGAGGTTCATAGGTGCCGCCTTGCAAGATAGTCTCATGATAAATTAAATGTCATCTACTCTAAACTCCAAGGCTTCCCCTTGGAGGTCAAAGAGCCCAAGAACGTGTTCCCAATAACTAACCAAGGTCTCCAAAAGATGGAATTGGGAATACATGTTGTTTTCAGTAGAAATTGAAGTGTAGAAGATTCACTCTCAAGCATTTGATCCCATTTTTCATACAAATCTGTCTAAATTGTTGGTAACTAGAATATCTAAAGGCTCTATGGTATACCACAGGATTTGAAAAGCATGCCATTAATGCTTCATCATAAATGTGAAATATAAACATCCATATCACAATTCCCACTTGCATTCACTTTAGAAAAACCTACGACAAGAAACTGTGGGCTCCATTTCTGAAACAATAGTTGGTTGGAACAATAGTGGGTCATGTGTCTAGAAATGTGTAGAGAAAGTAGCAACAAACCCTAGACTTGAAACTTCATAGTGAAGTGGTGTCACCTTGAGGAATTTCTACTTCACCTAAATCTCCCTGATTTGCATAATAAGCCAACAAGAAACAAATGAGGGGATAATCTTAATTTCCCACTTAGCTTATGTTGCAACAACAACCATTTAATGGAACATCATGAACGGGCACATTGGCTCAATTAAATGAACTTTTAAGTATTTTAACATATAGGAGGAAGCCTCACATCCCTATAGGTTCATATTACATCAATTGATCATTTTTGTGCCCCTTCATGCATTTTGAAATCCCTATCAGGCTAATTTGGTAAAACCAAATTTGAAGGAAACTTGCCTTGTGCTGCAACAACAACCATTTATTGGAACATCATAAATGGTTGAAAATTAAAATGAAAACACATCCGTATATGTCTAAAAATCTTTAAAAGTTGGATTGAATTTGAGCCAACATGAAAACACATGTTTCCAAAGCACATAGATGCTACAAGTTTAGAGAGAAATAGATCAAGAAAAGAGTAAAAATGAAAAAAATAAATCACTGTAAGCACAAGGTAGAAACAAGGAACTTCTTGTTTGAAATTCAAGGGAATGTATCTCTTAAAAATTATGTAAGGGTTCGTTTCATACATATATTTTCTCACTCCTTCAAAGTGATAAAGGATTCACTCACAATGCTTTTCAATATTCCTCATGAACTCTTGCAATGATCCTATAATGGAGATGGATCTTTGACAATTAAAAAATTATCTTTGAATAAAAAATAAGTCACTTTTATTTTTCCAAATAAAATTATTCCTTATATATACTAATAAAACTCATATGTACAAGAAAATATTGTTGATACTCCTAGAAACTAACCATCCAAGGTACAAAACATTTTCGTATAGGCTAAGAAAAATAGTAAGGTTCATCCTTATAGTGACATAAGAAAAGAAACAAAAGCATGATGAAATGGCCATCTCACCAACACAAAACATAACATATGGCAGTAGCAGGTAACAGTTTGACACCAGGAAAGGGAGCGAGCCATTTTTCTTTTCGATCTCGATTCTCATGCACTGCTTGACTAGGTCAATGGTGAAAATGTCCCAACCATTCCATGGGAAAATATTTATTGGTTATAAGGGAATTAAATGTCACTGTCTCCTAAATGTAGGTTATAGAATTATTTATTTCTAGTTTTAGGAATAGTGAAGGATTTCCCATGTCCTCATGCAGTTTATGGGGCATAATATCTAGACATGCCAAAGAGGAGCAACAAATAATTTTTTCCATCTAAAGACACTTCCCAATGAAGACTTCTACGATGGTCAATCAATTAATGAGAATGATGACCATTATACAAATGTACTATTGTTGACATAAGTTATTAGGGGGTCCTCAAACAAGTTCTCAAATTGAACCACAACCTTTCATAAATTTGACCACAATACACTAGTCAATATCTATCCATTTTTTTACCTTTACTCTTCCTCACTAAAGATATGAAAGAAATGTTTCTATCATACTAATAGGATATCGATACCTAGATGGAGAGTGAAAATGATTAGGGTGTTGATAAGGTTGACATGTGGTGGAAAAATTAGATTCGGACTTTGGTTAAACAAAAGATGTCGGGTGTGGTTCATGCAAATCATAATTGGATGCAATTGTATTAGTAAAGAGAACATGGGTTGTTGAAGTTTCTTATAGAGAATCACCTCAATCATAGAAATAAACTACTCCATAACTCACAAGAGAAGTGAATGCTCAATCACAACATTGCAGTAGTCTTGTCTTACAAAAAGGTTATCACCAATAGATTGAAATTCCAAATAGGATGAACACCCTTCATAAAATAATAGAAAGTGGCACCTAGAGTTCTATCGTTTAATGACATGATTCATATTCAAGGGATTGATCAACTTCATAAGGAAATATACAATATTCATCATAAGAACCAAACTATAGGAGTGAAATGCTCCACCCTTTTAAGAGTATGCAATGGGACTTGGTCAAAACAAACTAATATTCTACGTGTAAGAATGATGAAACTACTAAAACACAAGCCCTAATGTACAATTAAACTTTCCCTTAATATCATCCATATTTTTACTTATGACTCTTTATAACATCCTAAATATAAACAAAACAAGTTCCACACCTTCTAGGAAGTACAAACAAGAACGAGGATGGTATTCATTTTCCTAAAAGTTAATAATCAGGGAAAATTTTAAGGGAAAAATTTATCCCATGGGTGAAATTAAAGGGGTCACCAAAAAATAAAGGGAGTATTTTTAATATAGAATTTTTTTTTTGAATTTTAATGCTTTAGACCATGTTTTATTAAACCCCAAACCATGTGAAATATATTAGCCAATGGTGTGAGAGAGGGAAAGCAAAATTTATCCCTATGAAATACAAATGAAATCATGTGCTCTCCCCGGATTTTTGGTAATGGAAGGAAACAACAGTTGGTTCACCTTGGACTTGTTTGAAGAGTATGAAATGGGACTTGGTCAAAAAATTAATAGTATACTTTTAAGAATGATGAAGCTACTAAAACACAAGCCCTATTGTACAATTCAACTTTCCCATTATATTCTCCTTTGACAATGAAGAAAAATATTTCGACATAAGATTGCCATTGTTGTGGTTAAAAATATCTTGCATTCCTTTGTTCTTGAGAAAGGGCCCTGTTGCAGCTACAACATTTTCCCAATTTTTTTATAATTTTGGACCCTCCTTGTAAATTTTATCTTTCCTGGATCTGTTTTGGATTGCTGAACTTTGTTGTTCCTTTGCTACTCTTTGAGGTTAAATTGAGTTAAATTGTTGAATGACTATCTTCATCTTCTGATGCTGATGACTTTAACCTGATGCTTTGACTTATGGATGATTTCCTTTTTCACTGTCGAAAGCTTATCGAACTGTGAATTGGGGCCTGTAATCATCTATGTAGCCTCCATTGCGGAAGCTTACTTATGAATTACCCGATCTAAAGCTATGGTTTTTTTTGCCGACACACTTTTTTGTTTTGTTTTAATATCAGCGTTTTTGTTTCATCACCATCGGAGCATCAGTCCTTTGTGTTGCCACCGTTTCGGATGGAAGATTGCAAGCACGTTGACGGAAGCCCTTATTTTTGCCGATCCCATGGGGTTTTTGATTTTTCTCATTTTTGCTGGATTAGTCTTTGGTTGTTTCGATCACCGAAGTTAACAATTTTCACAGAGTCTGTAGTCTATTTGATTCCTGCCATTGTGGCTCCGGAGCGAACTAAGTTTTAGACATGTTGTTTTTCGTTCACTGATAGTTTGTTTTATTTTTGCCAATGGTTCCTTTGGTTTTTGACGATGGTTTGATTTTCATCGTTGTTTTCTATTATTGCAAAACCCTTAGACCATGCATCATCCGCCATTGCAGCTCCTTGGCAGGATAACCGTCCGACTTATAGCTGTTTTTCTCGTCGATGGTTTGTTATGGTTTTCACCAATTTGTTTTATTTGCCGTGGATCCCTTAGCCTGATTGTTCTCCATCGTTGTAGACCCCTAGCAAACTAACCATCCGATGCTATAGTCATTTCGATGTCCGATGCTGCTATCTCTAGTGTTTATTTCATAGGCTTTTTATTTGGATGCAGATCCCATGCTCTGTCCGTTGCCTGCCATTGCAGATTCTCAGTGAACTGATCATCTGATGCTTGATGTTTTTTATTTCGACTGTCGTTAGGGTTTTCCCACCATTTTTTGTGTTGTTACCCTATTTTTTGGGATGGCAGAGTTTTCCTATGGGTGTTGGTTCAGTCGAGGGTTTTTCTGAAGTGAAGAGTACAGTTTAGGGGTTTGGCGTTTGGGAGGTGGTGGTTGCATTGTCTAGATTCATGCTTCTTTCATAGAATTTCTAGTTAGTTCAGTTGCGGTTTGGTTTTAGATGAAGAATTTGTTCTGTTGGGACTATGGTTTTAGTGGGACAACACGCTTAGAAGTTTTCTCGAACCAACGTGTAGGATTTTCTTTGCATTATCATTTTTCTTTTCATGCATTTATATTATTTATAGCTCATTTTACAGAATGCATGTATTAATACAATTTGAGTTACTTTGTCAAAATCTAAGTGATCTAAGAACTGGTCGTTCATTATAGGGTGATGGCTGCTACAGAGAAGATATGTCTAGAAGACTAAGCAGAAAAAATGATCTAGCAGGGAAGGAAGAGAAAGAAAATGAAGAAACAGAGAAGAAGAAATTAAAGGTTGCAGATCTCAGATAGATCGATAGCAGCAAAGGCCCAGGATTGGGGAATATTTCGTCAATTACCAAGCTAGTCCTTTTTATAAAAGTGCGTTTAAATCTTAGTTTGAAATGTAACGTTTGTATGAATCATGAGTACTCACAAAAGACAAAATTGTGAGATTAAATGGTTGGGGGAGCCTAAAGGCCACTGAGGGGCATTCCAAGATTTTGGTTTGTAGTATAAGTATAGAAGAGTTAGATAGAAGAAGGGACTTTTTCCTAGTTATATTTGTGAGAACATGTTGTAAGAAGAACTATTTGCTTTTGTAATAGATAATTACAATTTTTCCTGTTGGAGAAAGCTTTGGCGGAATGTTCAAATGATGTGCAATGGATGTTGTTGAAGGGGAACTATTTCGTTTTCAGCTTTTGTCTATTAACTATGAGATCGTTCTAACTTGTTGAACCTATGTTATTGTATGAATGCTCTCTAGTTTATTTTATGGAATTTCCACTATGAGTAATGAATGCTTTTCATAAACAATGAGCTATCTTGTTGTTCATCTATCTATTCATGTTTATATGTTTTGAAATAAAGAACAACTACCTGTGATTTTTATTAATGCATGAACAGTAATACATTACTCCTTAAATGATAATCTCACTCTCTAGGGACAGTTTAGTTAAGTTAGTTTTAGTTTTCTTGCTATGTGTAATTGAGATGCGAGAGAGTTAAGACAAGAGGTAAGAACCTACGCATCACATTGTGACCGCTCCTCGTATTCTCTATCAATCTGCATTCTTATATAGGCACTTGCATCTCATAACTAAAACTAAAAAACTAAAAAAGATACATGGTGGACCAGGCCGTAACCGATAAAACCCTTCATTTTGGTTAGTTGACCTACGGTAGCCAGACTGCAAACTAGATGGATTCCCCATACAAAACAATAACAGGCTAGTTGGGAATGTTTACTAGGGAGAATCCCTTGCTGTTGTCGCCTGCAATTTTCTAGGCCTCAACAGTTTTTGGCGCTAGAAGGAGGGCCACCAATGCATGGCTGGCCGAGGAAACACATTTCCTCGAAATTACTCCACCAGTGATAGTATTGAAAGCAGTTTATTTCCCAATATGATTCCTGAAGAGAAGTGAAAAGAACACTTGTATTCTATGGACAACTAAGTTGTTAATGATTTGAGAAGACATACTAGGGAATATGTGAAAAGTATTGGAGGATTGCCGATTATACCTGATTTACCCAGAAGAGAGTATAAGAAAAAAGACTGTCCTGTATTGGAAGACTCAGTTTTGGTTGGAAATTTGGAAGAATTGGTAGAAACAACCTTGCAGGAAGTTATTCAGCCTTTGAATCAAGTGGGCCCAAACACACCTTGTTGTTCACCTGTTCATTCACCACCTCATTCTCCACCCAAACTCATGGCAGGAGTAAATGCTAATCAACCACCTAACCCACCAAATCCACCACCTACTTGGAAAGCTAGATCACCTTTAAACCTAACACCTCCTTTGCATGACTTACCTCAGGCTTTTGAGAAAATGCTGCCCAAATTTGACCCAAGTGAAAAGATTTTAGTAGGTCATCACTTACAAAGTTTCTACTTGGCCATAGAAGGACTAAAGGCTGGAGAACATGAAGATGTAGTCTGCAGAATTTTTCCACATACCCTTAAAGGAGCAGCAGCCTCATGGTATTTTGGTCTGCCTACAAACTCAATCCCAGAATAGGATATTTTTGAAAGGATTTTCAGAAATAAATATGCAGCGTAGAAAACTCACGCAGCCCTAATGAAAGGGTTATGCGCTTTGAAGAAAGAAAGAAAATAGAAAGTGCATAGTTTCACCCAAAGGTTTGCTGCTTATCTTAAGAATTTTTCTACAACTGATAAACCATCTGATAAAGTTTTGATCAAATACAATACTTCAGCTTTAGGGCCTGATTTGGCCATGTTTGCCAAAATGAAAGTCAAACCCACATTATCAGAAACTTATGAAGAAGCTGAGAAAGTAGAAGCTAAAAGAGAGAGCATAGAAGACTATCCTGAACAGTCGGGAGAAAAAACTTTTGGAAAGAAAGCCTTATTATTTACTAAGACTAAGGAAGAGCAATCACATGATTTTGAAGGAATGTTAAAGCTGATGTAGAAACTTTATAACATAATAATAGATTTGGAAAAGGAAAAGGAAGCTCAGAAAGCATATAAGCCTTACTACAAGAGAAGAGAGGGTAACAATCAACCTAAGCATCCTCCACATAGTATTGCCTCAATGAACTTAACAGAGGTAGGTATGGATAACTTTTTCACTTTTCATCAATAGCCCCATTCTGAAAAAAATTGCCCTTAATGGATAAATTCGATGACATTAGTTATGAATCAGCTATTGGACTCTAAATTAATAGAATCTGGTGACGAGGAGGAAAAGCATAGTAAACCCACAGAAAAACAAGACGATGATGCTCTGGTTTTATGGGATTGTGTCTTACTTTTTGATACAGAAGAGGAAGAAACAACAGAAACAAATGTGACAACAAGAAGTCAAGGCTTTTTAAGTAAACAAAGATCAATAATCCCGAGAATTAAGAGACTTCAAGAGAACGTGAATAAAACTCAGAAAATCACCACAGCTGATAAAATACCTGAATTCACCATTACGAGTTAGGATCGAAAGCAAATCAACATGCCTGTCAAGCCCATTGAAGAGAAGACTGATGATGTAAAAAAGAATCTCAAAGAGCATAAGATGGAATATGACATTGTGGAAGATATTAAGAGGGCTAAGGAAAATATCTCGTTGTTTCAAATGTGTAATATGCCTCTGCAGAAAGAAAGATTGTTAAAAGCACTGGAGATTCCTGAAGAAAAGCTTCCCACTGACAATCAATCGGAAGAAGAGGAAATTGGTGAAGCAAGTGTGGGAGGTAAGCCAAAATGAAAAACTCCACCATTTCTCCTGACTATTGAAATTTTCAACCATAACATACACAACTGTTTAGTGGACTCGGGGGCATTAGTAAATGTTATGCTGCTTTCAGTCTACAAAAATATGAATGGATAGCCTAAACCATCTACCTGGCAGGTTATTTAGTTAGACAGAACAAATGCGAAGGTAATTGGGGAAATGGAGGATGCTTTGATTTGACTATCTTCAAATGAAAATGTATGTCAGTGCATAGATATTGTAGTAGTAGACATACCTAAAGATTATGGACTTGTTTGAGTCGGGATTGGTCAGCAAAGCTAAATGGGTATTTTGCTTCAAATTGGTCACATCTATGGTTTCCTTATAAGGGAAGTCCCAATCAAATTAAAGTATTAAGAGAACCCCACATGAAGCACACTGTTACTCAGCTAGAGGGTAAGAATGAACCAGTGAATTTTGTATTGGGGAATTACTCCATTGAACTAGAACCAGGAAACTACCAAGCGGAAGAAGTCATCGGAACACCAGACACATAGCCTGATCTCCTTCGGTTTTCACAGGATGATGAATTTGACTGTAAAATAGTAGAATTAGTTTCAGATGTAGTTGTTGATTCAAGTAAAATAGAAGTAGATAGTTTTTGGACACTTTTTTTTTATGGATCTAAAAATTTGGAAGGAGCAAGAGCTAGCTTTGTCCTAATTGATCCAAAGAAGAATAAACATTTTATTTCATGTAGATTAGAGTTTGAATGTACCAATAACACAGCCAAATATGAAGCATTAGTTCAAGGACTAAGAAAAGCAATTGAATTAAAAGTAGAAAATATGAAAGTATATGGAGACTCTGAAATAATTGTAAAACAGATTCAAAAACAAATACATTGCATCTCACCTCATTTAAAAGCTTATCAGAATGAAGTATGGGATTTGCTGACAAATTTTTATGCGTTTAATATTTTATCCATTCCTAGACTTAAGAATGTAGCAGCTGACTTGTTAGCTACCTCGGCTGCAAGGCTTGTGCCTACAAATAACAAGTGTTCTATTGAATTACTTTTCAGGTTTTCGGTTCCAGACATGATTACTAATCTATGAGTTTTTGATGATGATCAAAAAATATTGGAATGTTTAATGAATGATGAAACTTTCAAAGGGGAAATTATCGATGACGAAGAACACCAAGATGAGTTAAAATTTGACAACTTAATTCTTAAATGGGTTAGGAATTTATAGAAGATGTTTGATTTAGACAACAAGTTCAGAAGACCAACAAATGTCAAGACTCATAGCTCGTCTTTGCAATTTGAGCTGATAAATTTGGGATCTGAAGTTAAACCCAAATATGTAAATTTGGGAAAGTGTTTCTCCCCGGGTGAAAGAAATAAGTTCATTAGTTTGTTCAAATAGTACAAAGATGTATTTGCATGGACATATGAAGAACTTAAAACATATGATACCAAGATTATACAACACATCATTCCTATTATATCTGGAGTCAATCCTTATCAGCAACCTTTGAGGAAGATGCATAAGAAAATGGAGCCGTTAATTCAGAGTGAAGTGAAGAAATTATTGGATGCCAAAATTATATTCAAAGTTAGACACTCAGAATGGGTTTCAAATTTGGTACCAGTAAGGAAGAAATATAGATAAATTGAACTATGTGTGGATTTCAGAAACCTAAATCGTGCTTCAGACAAAGACAACTATCCAGTCCCGCCCATGCAACATATAGCAGATGGTTTCAGGTTCTGAGTTATTTTCTCTATTAGATTGATTCTCTGGCTACAATAAAGTGTTGGTAGCTAAAGAAGACAGAATTAAGACTACATTCATAACAAAATGGGGAATTTTTGCTTACAGAAGGATGCCCTTCAGGCTCATTAATGCTGGAGCTATTTTCCACATGGCTATGGATATAGCTTTCTGCGGTCTAAATAAAAACCAAATTCTTCCTTGCAGCACAAATATATTTTAATGGCAACTGCCTACTTCACTAGATGGGTCAAGGCCATTCCACTACGTAAGGTCAATGAAGACGTGGTCATGGATTTCTTGCAAGACGATATTATGACCAGGTTTGGGGTTCCAATTTCCCTGGTTTTCGATAATGCTACTTATTTTTCTTCTATTAGATTAACTGCATTTCCTCATGAAAAAGGAATTAAGTTGCATTATTTTGCCAACTACTACCCCTAAGGGAATGGTTTGGTAGAATATACAAACAAGAATCTGATTAGGATCTTAAAAAAGGCTGTGATAGAAAACTAGAGAAGTTGGCATTTAGCACTACTGAATGCTCTTTGGGCTGATAAGGTCACACCCAAGAATTCCTTAGGTGTGTCACCATATACCCTTGTTTATGGGAAAGAGGCTATACTTCCTCCTAACAATATGCTACCATCTTCCATAATAGACCAAGAGTCTAGAGGCACAGAAAAAGAAATCCTACAACTTAGAATCTATAATCTTTTAAAGGCAGAAGAGTCTAGATCTAGGGCCAAAGACTGTTTTAAGCAGCAACAGGAGGTAGTGAAGAGGTGGTTTGATAAACACAAAGCTGGAACAAAGGAATTTGGAGTGGAAGACTTGGTTCTTAAGTGGGATCACCCACATGATGAGAAGGGGAAGCACACAAAGTTTCAACAGTTATGGGTAGGCCCTTTTCAGATTGCAGCAAAACTTGGCCCTCAACCTATAAATTGCAAGACTTACAGGGGTGGGAAGAGAAATTACCAGTAAATGGTTTGGTTTTCAAACCTTATTTTTCCTGATTTTTTGTTTTTTGTTTTGTGCATAAATAAACTGATTTGATTGTCTATTTTGATTTATTTTATTTCTGTTTTTCTTTAGTTTAGATTTTGATTGATTTCAATAAAAGGAGGAAAACTTTTGGTTGCATGGAGAACATAATAATTCTATATTAACTAAAATCCTTGATTATAATAATGTGTACTATTGTGTTATCTCAAAGAATTTATTCTAGTTCAACAGTTTTCCTGAATGGCTATGAACACTTTGAAGTCCTACTTAATCCCTGTAAAATAACTCAGGATCAAAAGTCTGGAATACTTTTTCAAGGCTCCATCCATCTCACATTTAAAAATTTCCTAGTGGGTGACAACAAAATACCCATGGAAAGGAAGAAAGGTAAACAATATATTATATATAAATAATCCCATGCCAAGAATTGAAATCGAAAAGGCTAATAAGAGTCAAAAATCCTAAGAAAACAATATGTATCAAAACAAAGTAGTGAATCATATGAGTATAGGATTGCCAAAAGTTCTTCTCCATCCGTGAGCTGAAAATTAAATACATATCTCACACAAAAGGAGACTATGGATAGAGGAGCCTAAATAAAAAAATTCAGAAAGAAAGGCATGAGGAGGACTCAAAAGGACAAAAAAGTCCAAAAGCACAAAAAATTGCAAAATGTCAAGGGAATGAGGAACAAATGAATATTTCTGTTTACCATATGTTATAATCCTGTGGTATCCAAGCTGGAAGCTACGTGAAGATAGAGGTAATAAATGAAACCCATATTCCTGGCCTCATAAGAGTTATCTTGACTTTGAGATCTTGGTTTCCATTTTCCTAAATTGGACTATCATCAATGATTAAAAGTACATATATTTGCCATTTGGGAAATCCAAACATCTAGAAGAATTCAACATGTTAGTTTTATTGTTAAAAAATTATGTTACTTAAGGAATAAGTTGTCTAGAGATCTCGGTTCACCAGGTATTCGCCAATTGTTGCAGCTGCAATGTTTTCCCAAATTTTTTAAAATTTTGGACCCTCCTTGTAAATTTTATCTTGCCTGGATCTGTTTTGGATTGCTGAACTTTGTTGTTCCTTTGCTACTCTTTGAGGTTAAATTGAGTTAAATTGTTGAATGAATATATTTATCTACTAATGCTGATGACTTGAACTTGATGCTTTGACTTATGGATGATTTCCTTTTTCGCTGTTGAAAGCTTATCGAATTGTGAATTGAGGTCGTAGTCATCTACACAGTCGCCGTTGCGGGAGCTTACTTATGAATAACCCAATCTAAAGCTATGGTTTTTTTTGTTGACGTGCTTTTTCATTTTTATTTAATATCGGTGTTTTTTTTTCATCACCGTTGGAGCATCAGTCCTTTGTGTTTCTGCTGTTTTGGATGGAAGATTGCAAGCACGCCGACGAAAGCCCTTATTTTTGCCAATCCCACGGGGTTTTTTATTTTGCTCTTTTTCACTGGATTAGTCTTTGGTTGTTTCGATCACCGATGTTCTTGGTTACCACAGAGTCCGTAGTCTATTTGATTCCTACCATTGCGGCTCTAGAGCAAACTAATTTTCGGACATGTTGTTTTCCGTTTGCCGATATTTGTTTTATTTTTTCCCATGGTTCCTTTGGTTTTCTCCAATGGTTTGATTTTCGCCATAGTTTTCTATTATTGCGGAACCCTTAGACCATGCGTTATCCACCATTTCTACTCCTTGGTAGGCTAACCATCTGACTTATAGTTGTTCCACTCGCCGATGGTTTTTTATGGTTTTCGCCAATTTGTTTTATCTGTCGTGGTCCCTTATCTTAATTGTTCTCCCTCGTTGTAGACCTATAGCGAACTAACCATCTGATGCTATAGTCATTTTGATGTCCAATGTTAATGTCTCTAGTGTTTATTTCATCGACGTTTTATTTGGCCGTGGAGCCCATACTCTGTCCATCACCCGCCATTGTAGCTTCTCAGTGAACTGATCATCCGATGCTTAGTGTTTTTGCTTCCGATTGTCGTTATGGTTTTCCCGTCGTTTGTTGTGCTGTTACTTTATTTTTTGGGATGGCATATTTTTCCTATGGGTGCTGGTTGAGTCGAGGTTTTTTCTGAAGTGAAGAGTGCAGTTTGGGGGTTTGGTGTTTGAGAGGTGGCGGTTGCATTGTCTAAATTCATGCTTCTTTCGTAGGATTTCTAGTTAGTTCAGTTGCGGTTTGGTTTTAGATGAAGAATCTGTTCTGTTGGGACTATGGTTTTAGTGGGACAGTAGGCTTAGAATTTTTTCGGACCCAGCATGTAGGATTTTCTTTGCATTATCATTTTTATTTTTATGCATTAATATTGTTTATAGCTCATTTTACAGAATGCATGTATTAATACAGTTTGAGTTACTTTGTCAAAAGCTAAGTGATCTAAGAACTAGTCATTCATGACAAGGTGATGGCTGCTGCAGAGAAGATATGTCTAGAATACTAAGCAGAAAGAATGAGGCAGCAGGGAAGGAAGAGGAAGAAAATGAAGAAACATAGAAGAAGAAATTAAAGGTTTGAGATCTTAGACAGATCGATAGCAGCAAAGGCCCAGGCTTGGGGAAGATTTCGTCAGTTACCAAGCTGGTCCTTTTTATAAAAGTGCATTTAAATCTTAGTTTGAAATGTAACATTTTCATGAATCATGAACACTCACAAAAGACAAAATTGTGAGATTAAATGGTTGGGGGAGCCCAAAGGCCACCGACGGGCAGTCCAACAGTTTGGTTTGTAGTATAAGTATAGAAGAGTTAGATAGAAGAAGGGACTTTTTCCCAGTTAGACTTGTGAGAACATGTTGTAAAAAGAACTATTTCCTTTTGCAATAGATAATTACAATTTTTCCTAATGGAGAAATCTTTGGTGGAATGTTCAAATGCTGTGCAATGGATGTTGTTGAAGGGGAACTATTTCATTTTTAGCTTTTGTCCATTAATTGTGAAATCGTTCTAACTTGTTGAACCTATGATCTTGTATGAATGTTCTCTAGTTTATTCTATGGAATTTCCACTATGAGTAATGAATGCTTTTCATAAACAGTGAGCTATCTTGTTGTTCATCTATCTATTCATGTTTATGTGTTTTGAAATAAAGAACAACTACTTGTGATTTTTCTTAATGCATGAACAGTAATACATTACTCATTAAATGATAATCTTGCTCCCTAGGGACAATTTAGTTAAGTTAGTTTTAGTTTTCTTACTGTGTGTGATTGCGATGCGAGAGAGTTAAGATGAGAGGTAAGAACTTGTGCATCACATTGTGACCACTCCTCGTATTCTCTATCAATCTGCATTCTTATATAAGCACTTCCATCTCATACTTAAAACTAAAAAACTAAAAAAGATACATGGTGGACCAGTCCATAACTGGTAAAACCCTTTATTTTGGTTACTTGACCTACGGTAGCCAGACCGCAAATCGGACGGATTCCCCATACCAAACAGTAACAGGCTATTTGGAAACGTTTACTGGGGAGAATCCCTTATTGTTGTTGCTTCCTATTTTCTAGGCCTCAATATGCCCTCATCATTTTACTTCTAAGAAAGATGTTGAGTTAAAGTCTTCAACATATGTGTAACATATTAATCCTAGAGAAGAAATTATGGAAAAAAAAGACCCTTGGGAAGAGGTGAAATTTTTTATGTATATGCAGAATATCATGAATGAAAGGATAAATATTCTAATCCTTCTACCTCTTAATCTATTACCTCTGTATTTGTGGAGTTTGAGTACAATTATTATGAGTTCATTGCATAAAAATCAATGAAAGTGGGAGAACCAATTATAGGTATAGAGGTTAGAGGATTTTAGAAACAAAGAGTAACAACGTCTCAACCATCACATCAAGATAAAGGGGCCTTAAATATGTACCTATCCATATATCAAAGTGATATAAAAAGCAAAATTAAAGTTGTTGAAGAATCAGGTGAGCTAGAATATTGTTCAAATGATCCCGATTTGAAGAAAAAAAAGACACTAGAACATGGTTCATAGATCATATCGTTGTTTCAAAATGAGATAGAAGTAGAGCTTGAAGGGTTATATGTCAAAGTAAGTATCCTTCTGCAAGAATTGGATCCCTCAAGCACCCAGAATCCAATCATCAAAGTAAATCCATCTACTACTCCTATGTCTCAATAACTTTTTAGAATGGAGGTCATAAAACACTTGAAGTCTTATTAACATTTGTAAGAATTGTTAAATGAAGCAATGATCTTATCATTTCTCACCTTAATGAATCATGAGAAAAACAAATTGAATCTAGTTTTCCTTCAACAGGATCAGTCCTCAAGAAAGAATGGATATGAGATTACTATTGTTTAAGTGGATTTGAATCAAGTATATACCGTAGACATGATTGAATGACATAAACAAATATGAGAGATGGACTCAAATAAGTTTATTCAATCTATTTTTAAGATACAAAAGTTGCAAATTATGGTTGTGGAATTGTATAAGAAGTTAAAATATTAAAGAATAATTAACAAGGATAGAACAACTATAAGAAAGGATCTTGAGGGGAATATTGTTGACTTAGCAAGTGCCTCAAACACATTAGAAAGTGTCAACAACCTATTAGACTCTAAAGGAACATAAATTAAAATTCAAAAATCAAAACTCAAAATTCCATAGTCCAAGAATGTTGAATATATGGATCTCAATTCTAGTCATGAAGAGAAAGAAGTCATCATATTGGAAAAATAAATATTGAAGGATCAAAATTATGATCTCAAATAAAAGTTAAAAGAAGATCATGGAGATGAATTTCAAAGAAAAATTCAATAAGAGCATGGAGAGGAAGTTCAAAAAATACAGTAAGAGCTTTTTGAAAAGGTGTCTCAAAACAAAAATTTGTCTGAGTTATTTCAAATACATGACAGTTTGAATGTTGATGAAAAACTAATTGAATCTAAAAAAATGAGGACAATGTTATTGTCAGGATAAAAAAAAATACTACTTGCAAGACTAAAGTTAATGAGTTGTCTACAGTAGTTCAATTGTTAAAAATAGAGAAGACAACTGAAGAAGATAAGGTGGTGAATTTACATCAAGTTTTTAAAGGAATGGATAGCAAGGAAAAGGAATTACAATCAAATATATCAGAAAATAATTTCAACATTGGAGAATTGATTAAAAAATAGGAAAGAATCAAGAAGTCATCTCAAGGTACTTTGTAGCAAATTCGAGGAAAATGGAATTTTGTTAATTCCAAATATCAGATTTGGAATCGAATTATTGATCAAATCAACAAATTTAAATCTTTTACAAAGTGTATCATTTAATTGGATCTATTTTGGTGAATAATTCACAACTTGATATTAATAAATGCTGGATTGATGTTATTGACAAGGAGGAGGATGCCAACGTGGTCATTGAATTTCTAAATATGATGTCATAGGAGATTCAATTTTCTATGGGGATCAAGTAAAAATAAGAAATGATTATTGAGATCCAGAAACACAAAAAAAGGAATTGATCTTAACCACACAAGAAAAGTGTGTGTTGTTTAACAAGGAATCCAAGGATTTCAAAGCTCATTTTTCACGAATTTGTAAAGTTGTCCTACTATCACCAATACAGACCAAATATCTTTTGTTGCTTGGAGGTGCATATTATTTTGATTACCTCAAATACTGTAAAAGTGTATAGGAAACATTTAAGGATGAAATTCAATCACACTTTTTTGGTAATGGAGGAAAACAACAGCTGGTTCACCTTGGACTTGTTTGTAGAGTATGCAATGGGAATTAGTTAAAACAAACTAATAGTATACATATAAGAATGATGAAGATACTAAAACACAAGACCTATTATACAATTAAGCTTTCCCATGATATCCTCTAGAATTTTACTTATGAGTCATGACCAATTTGAATGTTGTGAGCTCTTTGAGGTTTAAAAACAATATGAATCATTAAGCCACACTACTACTCTTTCGTTCTTTTCCTCAAATGAAATGTTTAGGCCACTTGCTTGCATTTTTGGGAAAATGGATGGGGTCTCCAAGCCCATTGAATTTGAAGAGCCGTATAGATTGAAAAAGGATTCTCTTGGTTTTCTCCCTTCTCTAGTTGGAATGGCCAAATCCCTTGAATTCTAAGTGATCTTAAGTGACTGATCAAAGCATGAGAATATAGTTTCTATATCTCTTCTGTTTCTTTTCATTGCTATTTAAAATTGGTTGGGACCTTCGAATTTTAATATCAACTATATCTAACTGAGCATGGTTTGTCTTTAAAAGAGTTGAAATGGATGAACCCTTCTAATTTTGAGCAGTGTTGTTTATGGTTGAGCAGTGTTGTTTATGGCATTCCATTTGTATATCACTAAGTTTTAAGTGTGATCAAATAGATTAGGGATCCTATAATCCATCTCAATAAGGGGATATCATATGTCAATTTGGCATTTGTCTAGGCTGTAATTAAATTATTATTATTATTGATCTACCCCTTGACTTTTATATACTACTCTTTCTATCCAAAGAAGGCCAGTTTTACCTCCCTTATTTATAGGGAACTGAAGTGGCTAGGTGCTTTGAATTTCAGACAAGGTAATATCTAAGATCAATATAGGTTTCCCTTCTTAATTTTATTTTGGAAATCCATCAAGGGTATGCCTTTAGAGATTCCTCCTTTAGTACAAACAATTTTGTTTTGAGTAACATATGATGCCACCTTCTCTTGGTCGAGTTACAGAAATTCTTATGGAGACACCTTTCCTTTCATTTCTTTCTTTGAAAAATATGCTCAGAACAGAATATTGATTTATTTCAAGTCAAGTTGATTTCATTCTATTAAAACATTACATGGAATGGGGAATCATCTCTCTCTTTGTGGCATATATATGGAAACTGTATATTCTATGACTTTTCATGATATTACATGAATCTGTGCTGGTGAGATGATACAACTAATACGTGGAGCTCGCTAAATATAATTTTGGTAAGACATAAAAGCTCTATTTCTTATTGAAATTATTTTCTAAAGTAATTTTTCCTTAAACATTCAGGAATTATTTGACCTTTCTTTCCCATCAAATTGAATTGTTTCTCATTTTCTCTCTACTCGGAATACAAGAAAACGATATTTGAATTCTCTTATTAATATCATTTAGGAAAATAAATATCGTTCTCATTCTCGTTTGTACTTCCCAGAAGGTGTGGAAATTGTTATGTTTATATTTAGGATGTTATAAAGTCACAAGACGACTGAAGAGTGACCCGCTTACCTAAGTTAAATTAATTTAATGGTGCAGGTGAGAACCTTGGCGCCTGGATTTCCACTTTCATTAGAGGAAATTTCAACTCAAAATGGGCCTCCTAAAAAGAATTAATAAAATAATAGTTAAAATAATAAAATAATATTTATTAATTTTGGAGGAAGAAAAGAAAAAAACTACTTTTTGTTTGTATTTTTGACATATATCCCCGTGTTTTTACTCAAATTTTTATCGAGAGAGCTCGTTGGACGTGGAATTAAATTCTGAATCCAACGAGTGCCCACTTGGCATACTTTTGATGGACCCCGCTACCCCAAAAACAAGAAATACCTGAAAAAATGTGATGATGACATCATCATCATGTTTTTTCAGGTATTTCTTGTTTTTGGGGTAGTGGGGTCCATCAAAAGTATGCCAAGTGGGTACTCATTGGATGATGAATTTAATTCCACATCCAATGAGCTCTCCCCATCGAAATTTGAGTAAAAACACGGGGAGATATGTTGAAAATACAAACAAAAAAGTAGTTTTTTTAATGATACCTATCCCCAAATTTATATTAAAAAAGTGTTTAAGACCTATATGGTATTTCAAATTTAAATCAATTTCATTGGCTAGCACATGATGACATGGAATTTGACTCAAAGTTAAAAGGCCCATTTTGAGTTGAATTTCCTCTAATGTTCGACCCTTTATCTATCGGCAATCATTGCAACAACTTTAGTTATTGTTAGCGGTGGGGAAATGAATCTATTTTTTGAAATAGTCTATGGCCCAACTCGTCAATCCAATCTAGTAAAAACAATAGAGTGGTATTTGGTATTTACATGCCCTACACGTGTTCTCTCTCAACTGCCAAATATCAACTCCATTGGATGGATTTCTTTTATTGGAGTAGTGACTATTGTGACCTACACTACATTTATTTGGGGTTTGTCAGTAAGCAGCCCCAAGCCAATGAGCCAAACATGCCTAGAAAAATAAACTTAGAAGGGAGGACTGTTCATAAAGTCAATCCATGTTTTCATCTTTTGAAATTTGAACTCCATAGGAAAATAAAATATCATGACATAATATAGAAAGGCCAAGGGCAAAAAGGAAGGGAAAAGTGAATTAAAGTAAATTATATTATATTCTGAGAGGCATATCTTGGGACAAAAATGGTCTTCACATAGATTGCAGAAGAGAAATAAGAGAAGAATAATTGAATAACAATATGAGAAATCTTACATTAATTGATTATTCACATTATGGGTGAATAGATAATACAAAAACAATGAATAATTCACATACATACTCAAGTAGTTGAATCTACCAACCTAGAATGAGTCTAGAGATAACTAGGACTAAGAAAATCACCATAATAGCTAACTAGCGCAACTGTAGATCACTAGATCAATTAATCACGAGTTACAATCACTTACAATTAGTTAACTGAAAGGGGTAGGTGAACAAAAGTGCATATACTCCCATGAATCATGCAAAATAGTGCTAGAGACACTAGAAGTTTACTAACTGATGGGGACCAGATTTTAAATACGGATAACTAATGACATACTTGGGTGAACTCCTAGATACTTCTGGTGGCACTCTGAGTGGGTTGCGAGTTGCTATATATAATAGTACGTACGCGAGTTGCTATATATAATAGTCACGTACGCCTTAAATATGTGACTTTCTACATTCCAACCCATGTATACCTCCTCGTGTACACTATTGTTGTCTCTGCAACCCGTGTACGCCTCTTAAAAATGTAAAAAAAATACGTATTGCAAAATTCGGGTAGTTTGGGTAGTTATGCAACTGACTCCTTCAATTGTAACTACTTTGTCTTCAACCCTAACTCTTCATTAAGCATATAAATAGAGGTAGGGAGGTCCATGAGAGGAGACTTGAATCTTTGCATCATTATGCTGGAGGAATTGTGACTCTCTTTGCCCACACCTTTGCCCTGGTGATCATCCCCTTATGTTGCAGAGCTTGGAGTCTGAGTTCCTTTGAGAAGAGAAGCAGCAGAACCAGATCAAGGTTTCATGAGGTGCTGCACTTGAAGAGAAGGTATACTTGTACTTGATTTCAAGATTAATGAAGATGTGATGTCCTTCTTCTTCCCAAATCATTGTTCAATGTGTGATTGAATCTTTGTTTATGATTATATTTTGATGTTAATCAGATTATTATTTCATGTTTCTTTGATTATCATTAATTTATATGTGGTCATGTTGGTTTGAGGAAGGTATAATTAATTTTGCAGGTCTCTTGGAGCAAGAGGAGCGAGAGGATAAAAAGAAGGATTGAAGGGATTCTTGGATCAACCTTCGTTTGTAAAGGTATGAGCTCTTAAACTTGCTTATATATGCTTGCTGAACATTATACATCCACCTTTCAACCCCAGTACGTTATGGCCTCTTAAACCCTAGCCATAGGATACTTTCCTTTACAACAGAACTCGTGACTCTGCTAGGGAGAGCCTTGTCTATTTGGGGTTTCTCTTTATTTCTTCCAGCCTTTTGTAAGCTTTCAAGTCCTTGTTTCAAGTTAGGAACACCTTTTGAGTTTGTTGGAACACCTTTCCTGCCTTCTTAGGTAAGTTTTTTATCCTTTTTGTGCCTTTTGTCATCTGTACATGACTTTCAGGCTAAATAGTTGCATTTCTGTGTTGTATACATGACTTGCAATACCTACAACCCATGTGTCATATGGAACCTACCTTAATGCAACCTGTGTATGCACCTGAATTTGTGTTCTTTCATCATTTTTTATGGTTTTTGGGTGATTTGAGGGATTTTGTAGGGTCTTCAAGGGTCCTCTGCATGTGCATGACTCTTGAGAGGTTGTTTTACCTTTGTTAAGTGCTCTTTGTCTATCTTGTAAGTCTCTTTCAAGTCTTTGAACTTGTTTTTTCTGCCTTCGCCCCCACCTCCCTCTTTGGCTTGACCTTGTTGGACAAGGTACAAAGAAGCCTTTGTTTGTAGGTTTAGATTGATACTTGGGACTTCTTGACCTTTGTTTATGTCAGTCTTATTTCTTAGTCTCTTCATTCCAAATTTTTTGGCTTGTTTACCTTTGTGGT
>LPNX010062523.1:49138-70049 GCA_001517045.1 Pseudotsuga menziesii | reverse complement strand
CTCGATGGATTCTTCAAGTGTTCGACTTCAAGTCCTTGTAATCACACTTGTTAGAATGTACTAGGTACCTTGGGGAACATTTTCATTAATGGTGGTTTCCCTCACATTTGTTAATGGTTCTCATTATTGACCGGTAATCAAATGGTTTCCTCCATGTTTGAATTCAACTCCTTTATAGGCATGGTTAGGATTTGTACCTTTTGGGCGGTTTGGATTGAAGACCCTGGGTTGACAGTAGTGTTGTCATTTTTTGCTATTTCCCAAGTTGCACAAGACCTTGTTACATTTTAAATGGCATTTTGCTGAGACATCTATGCACCTTGTATTTTTGTGGCTATGATCGATTGTTTAGTATGGGTCCACCCTGTTCATTTGTGGCCATGACTCCTTTAGATTTGATATGGAGCCTTTTTGCATATTGAGCAACCATGATAGTTTGATAAATTATACATATGTTGGATCCACCTATATATTGATGGTGATGTTTTGTATATGGACTTGTATGTCCCAAAGATCAGTTTTTTCTGACATTTATCTCTCTTTCAGGTACCTTTGTTCGAGCCTTTTGATCTTGGATTCTCTACTCTCTCCATACTCAACTATTTCCTTTATAATGTATTTCAGCTATCATCTTCCCCTCTAACCTCATATAGTATGGGGCATATGTTATAGCTCAAAATGACACATCTCTTCCTATGACAACTTTCCCATGATTCCGTCACATGACGACACTTCATGAAAGTCACTGAAAAAACACCTAAATTGAAGGACCTATATTATGATTTTTGTAACTCTGTTTTACCTCATATTAGAACTGTTTTAAAGGTATTTCACTTAGCTAAAACTTTCTAGAAGAAACCAAAGTATCAAAATGCCTAGAAATACCCTAGAAATGAGTTTCTTGATGTGTACATGACTTTCCTTAAGGAAACCCGTGTACGTACGGGAGTTGATATATATAATAGTAGCATACTCCTTACATATGTGACTTTATACATTGCAACCCATGTATACCTCCTCGTGTACATGACTATTGTCTCTGCAACCCATGTACACCTCCTGAAAATGTCAAAAAAATACGCATTGTGAAATTCGGGTAGTTTGGGTAGTTATGCAACTGACTCCTTCAGTTGTAACTACTTTGTCTTCGACCCTAACTCTTCATTAAGCATATAAATAGAGGTAGGGAGGTCTATGATAGGAGAATTGAATCTTTTCATCATTATGCTGGAGGAATTGGGACTCTCTTTTCCCACACCTTTACCCTGGCAAGCATCCTGTTATGTTGCAGAGCTTGGAGGCTGAGTTCCTTGGAGAAGAGAAGCAACAGAACTAGATCAAAGTTTCGTGAGGTGTTGAAATTGAAGAGAAGGTATACTTGTACTTGTTTTCAATATTAATAAAGATGTGATGGCCTTCTTCTTCCCCAATCATTGTTCAATGTGTCAATGAATCTTTGTTTATGATCAGATTTTGATGTTAATAAGATTATTATTTCATGTTTCTTTGATTATCATTAATTTATATGTGGTCATGTTGGTTTGAGGAAGGTATAATTCGCTTTGCAGGTCTCTTGTAGCAAGAAGAGTGAGAGGAGAAAGAGAAGGAATGAAGGGATACTTGGATCAACCTTCGTTTGTCAAGGTATGAACCATTCTAATCTCTGAAACTTGCTTATATATGCTTGTTAAACATTATACATCCACCTTTCAACCCCAGTACGTTGATGGCCTCTTAAACACTAGACATAGGATACTTTTATTTACAACACATGGGCCCTGGTAACTAATAAAAATTGTAACCCATTACAATATAAAGGCAAAAATTATTTATCCATGTAAAACGAGGAAAAAAGAAAAACCGCATGGGGAAAATCATTTCCGCAAAATTGGACATCAGATACACCAAAAAATAAACTGCTCCAAATCCAAATCGGTGTGGACTTGACTAGATGTATGGAGGGATATTATTCTTGGGAAGAAGAGGAATATGCTCAAATTTTTTAATGTACCTAAGAAAAAATTACCAAGGGAATAGGCACACTAGCTTTAAGAGACAATAAACACACTAAAATTTGGCTTCCAAGTTGGTAGAAGGATTTGGAACTTAATGAATGGTTTTAGGGAAGGTATCTATTCTTTGGTATTACAAGGTATACTTTAGGAAATATTGTAGAAAAATTCAGAGGTACCTTTCGGTAAGAAAAGATCTGGAAATGGAAATTACTAAATTGGGATTGCAGAGGAAGGTTATTTTAAAGTATCCCAAAACTACCCTTAATGCTCACTATATTCTGGAAGAATGGTATGGTATGGTCCAATTTTGTGTTATATACTTGTATGTACCTTCATATTTTCATTTGGACACCCACAAGTTATTTTTCCAATTCGAAAGTGAAAACTAGTTAGATTTAACCCCACAAAGAGCATAGGCAATTTTCAATGATGCACAAAGACACATAAAATAAGAACCATAACTAAATTTTTATTATTATAGTGATTTATAAGTTAAAAATACACCATAAATTATTTATTCATCCAATGGATCCCAATGGCTCTTCTACAACAAGATTTCTTCACTAGAACACCCAAAATTACATAGAAATCCTGACATCAACAAATGTGACATATGATTTGCCACCAACACAATACAATAGGTACCACTACTATGAAAATATGCATAAAAAACATTGAATGGATCTTATTACTCCACTCCTCAATATAAAGGTGAGGGTCCCATCTCCATCATGGATAGGAAGGGGCACATCTCCCAAGCTGTAGAATTTGCTTCAAGCAAACTCATAACAATTTCAATATAAAAATTTATCCTACCTTTGGAAGTGTGATTTAAATGTTTATAAAGACTTATAGGAACCCCAAAACCATGGGAAGTCATACCATGTGCAATAATAAACCATGCGCTCCCAAAATATCAACCACATCCAACTTTTTTGAAGAGATCCAATCAAAGATGCTTGGGTTTGCAATTTCTTCAATGAAACTCTACAAGTGCGCCACCCTTGGAACACATAAATATCCAAAAACTTGAATTAGAACTCTTGGAATTGATATTCATCATTAAAACTGATAAGACCTCAAGGGGCATTATATCTAAGTCCCTATGTAGAATTCCAACAACTTCCCTTAAATCATGAAATTTCCTTTTTTGTGGAAATGGGCCAGATTTGGTCCAAACTTGACCTGAGCGCATATTTAACATTTTGAACACTTAATAATCAATAATAACACCCCTTTGGAGCCTTTCACACCTAACTATAATCCCAATCCATAAGGGGGAAAATTTTCCTCGTATGAATTTTTACAAATTTTCACTAGGTAAGTTTATTATTATTTTAATTAATCCATGGATATAATTAATTCCCACTTGAACCCATGGGAACCCAATGGGTAAGTAAAATGATTTCATATTCTTATCGAAATATTACATGCCATTCATCTCCTCCCAATAATTCTTTTCATCAAGCATCATCAGACTGGGATGTTTGAAACTGCCTTCTCCTTCCCAAGTTGCATCCTCCCTCGAGGGTCCCTTCCATTGCACCGGGTATTATTTGATGGTCATGTTACATATATTATTTTATATAACCAGGAATATTTATTCTGGTATCAGCTCCAAGTGTCCCTCATCATCAATGGGAGGAATATCCTTTGATGCCACAACCCTTTTCCCAATTTCCTTCTTAAGGAAAGACACATGGAACACTTTATGTATCTTTCTTCCTTTCGGTAACTACAACTCATAAGCTACTTCACCTGCCTTTCTTGTCACCATGTAGGGTCCATAGAACCTTGGTTGCAACTTATCATCGCCCTTTATTTTCAATGAATATTTCCTATAAGTATGCAACCTCAAAAACACCATGTCTCCCACTTGGAAGGAAAGCTCCACCCTCAGCTTGTCTGCATACAACTTGTACCTATTTTGGGAAAATTATAAGTTTTCATTGAGTAATCTAAGGATTTATTGACTCCATTGGATCTAATATTTTTCTTTCTGGTCCCTACACTCATCAAAAAGAATATCTGCAAAAGTAGGAGCATCATATCCATATAATGCCTTGAAAGGAGACATGCCAATGGAAACATGGAATGTAGTGTTGTAGAAAAAATCTCCCAAGTGTAACCAAGTTATCCAAGCTATTTGATTCCCTGTAACATAGATTCTAAGGTAACCTTACAGCCATTAGTTTACCCTTTCATTTTTCCCATCACTTTGGGGATGATAGATTAATATCCAAACTAGTTCCCACCAACTTGAATAATTCTTGCCAAAAATTGCTCGTGAATTTACTATCTCGGTCACTAACAATGGGCTTGGGCAGCCCATGCAACTTGAAAAACTCATGAAAGAAGAGGGAAGCCACTTGGACTTCTGAAAATGTGGATTCTACAACAAAGAAATGTGCATACTTAGTCAATCTATCAACCACTACAAATATGCAATCTATCTTTACCTTGAATTTTTGGCAAACCGGTGATGAAGTCCATGTTTATACTTTCCCATTTTTGTTCTAGAATGGGAAGGGGCTGCAATAAATGAGATGTATGTGTGTGCTCCAACTTTATTTGTTGGAATTCCATGCATCCACTAACATTCTCCAACACATCACTCTTGGGGCCTTTCCATGTGAACCTCTCTCACACCATCATATATGTCTTCATGTAACCAGGATGGCCTGCTAAACGAGAGTCATGGGAACCCTCTATTATCTTATTTTTAAAATTTGAATTGGGTAATAAAAATATCATCTCCTTGTAGCATATTATATCATTGAGAACCTTGAATGCATCATCATGTACTAAACCATCCAACACTTCACATGCAAACTTATATTTGGAATATTCGATGGCTAGTTGATATTTATAATCATTAGGAACATGCATTAAAGAGATAGTATGCTTCATAGAGAGTGCATTAGACACTACATTCATTTTTCCCTTCTTATATTCAATGTCAAAATCATAGGATTTGATTTTTCTTACCAATTTGTTTTCCTATCATTGAGCTCCCCTTGTGTCAAATTGTGCCTCAAGCTATTATGATCAGTCTTCACAATGAATTTTCCACCAATTATATATTATCTAAACATAGCCAAAGCATGCATGATGTATAAAATATGTTTATCATATATAGGATAGTTCCACTCATGTGGCTGCAATTTTCTGCTCTCATAAGCAATAGGATGCCAATTGTTCATCAAGACCGCCCCAATACCATCTCCTAAAGCATCACACAGGCTAACAGAAATGGCTAGGTAAAATCAAGAATGGTTAGAAAAGGACAACTACTCATGAATTCCTTCATTTTATTGAAGGCTTGTTCAACTTCCTTGGACCAATAAAATGCACCCTTCTTAGTGAGCTTTGTCAATGGATTAGTGAACTTAGAGAATTCTTTAACAAAATTTACGTAATAAGTGAAAATTCCAATGAAACCCCTCAAATCTGTAAGATTTCTTGGAATAGGAAAATCAAGGATAGGCTTGATACTCTCCATATGTACTTTGAACCCCTCTTGTCCAATAACATTACCAATATAGAGAATACTAGTCATCCCAGACTCACATTTGGACAACTTTGCATAAAAAGATTGATCTGCCAAAATGGTTAGAAAAATATCCAAATGGTGCATATGATCATCCCATGAATTACTATAAATCAATATATCATCAAAGAACAAACGAAAAAACTTAGGCAATTTCTTATCAAACACCCTATTCATGCAACATTGGAATGTGGCTGGTGCATTAGCCAAGACAAAAATGCATGACTAAGAACTCAAAGTGTCCATAATGTCACTAGAAAGTTGTCTTGTATATATCCTGGAGAAGAACTTCGCCCCATGGATTTCATCCATCGACTCATAAATTATTGGAATAGGATATATATTTTTTATCGTCTTCTTTTTGAGAGCTCTATAGTCAATTCACATGCACAAGGTTCCATCGTTCTTCTTCATTAGGACCACTGAAGATGCAAATGGGCTTGAACTTGGTATAATGTATCCCAAGTCAAGAAGATATTTGATGGATCTCTCTATCATTGATCCAGGTTGTTCCCACATGCATGCTGGGGACAATAGTTGACTAAATGAGTCAAGTTCTGTTATGGAGGAAGTATATAAAAGTGAACCACAAAGCAGGAAACACACAAGGTCGAAAAGAAATATACACACAGACAAAAGGGAAGAATTCAAACCAATTTATTACTTCCGCTCCATGAAAGATGGAGCTGGAATTAGATGATGATCAGAAAGATGTCTATGTTACATAATGTACATGCTTATATAAAATTCTGAGATGCTTGGGTGAATACCCACTACGTTCAGTTACAAGAAGTTATAATGGTTCAGAAGTTCAACTTTCACAGAGCATGTTGGTATGTTGTATTTGAGACGGAACTGTCGAGCGTGAACCTGTCGAAGGAGAACCTATTGGCTGTTGGTTGGATCATCCCTCCTTCTTTAAGAAACAATGGTATCCTTTGTGTATTCCTTCAGGTGAGGAAACTTGTCAGCAACTTCATTAGCAGAGTACCATTTTCCTTGCGTGGGGATTTCTCCAAATTTATCCACTTAAAACAAGGGAATGTAGTTCATCCTCATAAGGAATATGCGTCGTCACCAATGATCCAAGTCCTTCCTAGATGCACACTGAGGAAAAAAGTCGAATGAATGAGTCAAGTTCTGTTATGAAGGAAGCATATAAAATGGAACAACAAAGTAGGAAACACACTAGGTCGACAAGAAATGTACACACAAACAATATGCAAGAATTTGAACCATTTTATTACTTCTGCTCCATGAAATATGGAGGAATCAAATGATGTTTAGAAATATGTATATGTTACATAATGTAAATTATCATACAGAATGTTGAGATTCTTGGGTGACTACCCTCTACATTCATTTACAATAATTTACAAAATTTCAGAAGCTAAATCGTAGTAGAAGGGAAGTTCCATGCACAACTTCCCTTTTAGGTGGTATCCCATGTGGAGTATCACATGGTGCTATCCCATGTAGGATCTTGTTGTTCTCTCAGTTAAAAATCCTAATGTTATGCTAGCTTAATGTTAAAAATATAACATGGTATCAGAGCTAACCTGAGAAGAAGACATTGTGCAGCTACGGAAACTAGGGCTTCCTACTTTGTGGATCTCTCTCCACAAATTTTCAGAAAAATAAGGTTGGAATAACTCTCCTCCCTAGGGCGCATCTTTCTGTCGAAGCAAAATACAATTATGAGTTTTTTCAGTTTTGGACCCGACATTGCTCCCGAAAATTAGGGATTTTCACAGAAGTGGAATTTTTCAGTGATCCCAAGCCTGGATTGATCTCGTCCTCAAAATCGAAGTTAGGGATCAAAATAAAAGCATTTGGTTGGACAGAAGTCTGGAAAATCAAAACCCTAATCTGTTCCTAAACCAATACTGCAGAATTTCAGCTCCAAAGCCAGATCCGACATGTTGACTTTGTAAGATATAAATATTTTATATTTCCATTTGACGTTCTTAGTTAAGATGTCTCATCATACCAAGCTTGATGAAAATCTTGAGGGAGCTGATAAATTCTGAGCCTGGAAGTATAGGATCTCCCTAGTCCTTGAAGAAAATGAGTTGGACTCCTATATCAGTGAGGAGTTTCCAGTTCCAGAGGGAGATGAGGCAAAGGACTTACGTAAGAATAAGTTGGTTATGGAAAATAGGATCATTGTTGATTCAATCAAGGATCACCTCATACCATAGGTGTCCTCTCTAAAGACACCTAAAGCTATGTTTGATTCCCTAACCAAATTGTTTGAAGGGAAGAACATAAATTGGAAGATGACTCTGAGAAACCAACTGAAGAATGTAAAGATCCAGAATGCAGAGACCATCCAGTTTTACTTTACAAGGGTCTCTCATATCAAGGAACAACTGGAAGCAGTAGATGAAGAATTGGAAAATGCAGAGATTGTAATGACCACCTTGAATGGTCTCCCTAGATCATGGGACTCCTTTATTCAAGGAATATGTGCTAGAAATAAGTTAGTAAAATTCAACAGACTATGGGAAGAATGCTCTCAAGAAGAATCTTGGATAACAACTCAAGAAGAGAAAATGGGAAATGAAGATCAAGCTCTCACAGTTCACTCCAAGAAAGGAAAAAGAAACTCTCATCACTCCAGAGGTAATAACTTTCAACATAAAGATAACATTAGAAAGGACCTATCTAAATTAAGATGCTATACATGTGATGAAAGAGGACACTTTGCAAAATACTATATTAGAAACAAGGTTAACTCTCATAAGAAGAAGGGAAACAAGAGAAGACATCATGCTCATGCTGCAGAGGATGATGAACCTTCCAAAATAGAACCAGATATGAAAGTGAAGACTCTTCCAGTGATGAAGAATATGTTTTTATTTCCGCTCTTATGGGAAAAATTAATCATGGAAGCAATGATTGGCTTATAGACAGTGGGGCTTCCAATCATATGATAGGATTCAAGGAATCTTTTGTGAAACTTTCAAAACATGAGTCACCTCACAAGGTGAAGCTAGGAGATGACTACTAGTATCCAATAAAAGGTAGCGGGGAATCCTCCTACAAGCTAGACTCTGGAAAGTCTATGACAATGAAGGAAGTATTGTTTGTACCAAGACTAAATAAGATCCTTCTCTCCATACTGCATTGGATGCAAAAGGAATGAGGGTTGCATTTAAAGATGGTCAAGTCATCATGTGGCCAAAAGGAAAGACTATCAATGATGCAGTAGTGATTGGAGAACAAGAAGGAGGATTGTACAAATTAAAGGGCCATCCAGAACAAGCTTTGGTCCATGGCACAATAGAGCCAACTGAACTTTGGCATAGAAGGCTTGCACATGTGCATTATAGAAGACTACCACTTGCAATAAAATCTATTGAAGGTATTCCAGAAATTCAAGCAAAACATTATGGGGTTTGCAAAGGATGTGCGAAAGGAAAGAACACAAAGAAGACATTTCCAAGTAGCAAGAGAAAAGAAAAAGGAATATTGGAAATCATCCACTCCAATGTATGCAGTCCAATGTCATCAAGTTCACTAAGCGGGTATGTATACTATGTTTCTTTTATTGATGACTTTTCTAGGAAGACATGGATTTACTTCATGAAGAACAAAGATGAAGTATTCACCAAGTTCAAGGAATTGAAATCCTTGATTGAGAACCATACTAAAAATAAGATCAAGACCTTTCAATTAGATAATGGTAGATAATTAAAATCAAATGAATTCAAAGAGTTATGCAAAGACTCAGGGATTAAGAGGGATTTGTCCACTCCATTCAATCCACAATAGAATGGGATTGTAGAAAGGAAGAATAGAACTATCATGGAAGCTACAAGAGAAATGCTTCATGATCAATATCTGCCTATGCATCTATGTGCAGAAGCTTCCAGAACAGTGGTGTATGTACAGAACCATACTCCACACAGAGTACTCAAGAACAAGACTCTTGAAGAAATCTTCTTCGGCAAGAAACCAGAAGTCAGCCATCTAAGAATATTCAACTATCATGTATACATTCACATTCCAAAAGAGAAGAGAACAAAATTAGATCCTCCAGAAAAGAAGGGTATATTTATGGGATACTTTGAAAGCTCGAAGGCTTATAGAATATACTTCCTAGGATTCAAGAAGATCGACATCTGCAAGGATGTGGCATTTGATGAAGATACATATTACAACAAATCTAGAAAGAAACATACTGAAGAACCTGAAGAAGCAGAAGCACCTAGAATTCATGATACAACCATGAATGAAGAAACTCAAGAAGAAGATCAACAATTTGAAGAACCATAAAGACTTGTAGATCCACCTCAGGAGAAGAATCCTCACAAGAGGAAACCTACTTGGGTACAAGAAGATATCCAAGGTGTAGAAATATATGGGGCTCTAGAAGAAAATCATAGAGAAAGAAAGAGGACCAAATCCTACTCCGGGTATGTAGCATTATTATGTGATTTCATCGATAAAGAACCTTCCAATTATGAAGAAGCAGCAGAATGGAAAGAATGGAAGGATGCTATGATCGAAGAGTATCAATCAATCATGAAGAATGATGTTTGGGATGTTGTCCCAAGATCAGAAGGGAATTCAGTTGTAACTTCCAAACAGATCTACAAGATCAAGCATGATGCAGATGGTAGCATAGAAAAATATAAAGAAATATTTGTTGCTCGTGGTTTCTCCCAGAAATAAGGAATAGACTATGAAGAAACTTTTGCACCTGCAGCCATATACACTTCCATAAGATCAGTGCTTGCTCTAGCTGCAGTGATGAAATGGAAGATACACCAAATGGATGTCAAGACTACTTTCTTGAATGGTGTAGTAGAAGAGTAAGTGTATGTGGAGTAGCCACTTGGTTTTGAGACACATGACAGGAAATCTCATGTATGTAGATTGAAGAAATCCCTATACGGCTTGAAATAAGCACCGAAGACTTGGTACGGCAGAATTGATAGCTTTCTATCCAGTTTGGGATTTACTAAGAGTAAATCAAATTCCAACCTTTACTACAAGGTTGAACATGACAAACCAGTGATGCTCCTACTATATGTAGATGATTTGTTTGTAACAGGTATGGATGGGTTGATTACTGATACGAAGAGGAAGCTTGCTTCCAAGTTCAAAATGAAGGACTTGGGTATCATGCATTATTTTCTAGGTATGGAGGTGTGGTAGAATGCAGATGGGATTTCCCTGGGACAAGGGAAATATACAACAGATATTCTGAAGAGGTTTGGGATGATGGACTACAAAGCTATGGCCACACCTATGGCATCAAGCCTGAAGCTATTGAGTGATGCTTCATTAGAAGTGGTTGAGGCTACAATGTATCATCAGATGATTGGGTCCTTGATGTACCTGACAAACACAAGACTAGATATTTGCTTTGCTATGAAAACCTTGAGCCAGTTCTTGACAGATCTGAGACATGTTCACTTGATTGCAGCAAAGCATATTCTGAGGTACCTAAGGGGTACAGTTGATTATGGGCTCAAGTATGAAGTGAGTCAGAAGATTAACCTGGAGGGTTATGTTGATTCAGATTCAGCAGGTAGTGCCATCGATAGGAATAACACTTCAAGGTGTTGCTTCAGTATGGGATCAGGTGTGATCTCTTGGTTTATCAGGAAGCAATCCTGTGTGACACTGAGTATAGCTAAAGCAAAGTATGTTGTAGCTTGTTCATCTTGTTGTGAGGAACTATGGATGAGGAAGCTACTGTCTGATTTCTTTCATCTCCAGTTGGATGCTACTTGTATACATTGTGACAACCAGAGTTGTGTGAAGTTGTCAGAGAACCCAGTGTTCCATGACAATTCGAAGCATATCGAGATCAAGTATCACTATATCAAGGATATGGTGCAGAGGGGAGTAGCGAAGCTGCAGTATGTTGCGACGGATGAACAGATAGTTGATGTGTTGATGAATCCATTGGCCAGAGTGAAGTTTGAGTACTTTAGGGAGAAGCTTGGTGTTCTCCAGATCAAGGTCCCTTCCAAGGGGAAGTGATGAGTCCGTGAGCCATTCTGACATGGTCATAGGATTGGTTCCTTCCATGGTTAGATGTAAGGGTTGAGCCATTATATAATGGTGAGAGGATTGGTTCCTTCCATGTCAGATATGAGCGCTGAGCCATTCTGATATGACTGTAGTATTGGTTCCTACGTGATCATATATAAGGAATATTTCCATTATTTGAATGGAGGTGCTTGGTCAGTTACCAGGAATACTTGGTCTAGGAATGAGGGTCATTCTAATATGAATGTATAATGTGTTCCTACATGATCATATGTGAGCACATGGCCATTCTGATATGATTGAGGGATGTGTTCCCACTTGATCAAATCTAAGGGCTATTGTCATTCTCTTGGAGAATAGAGGCACCTGGTCAGTTACCAGGAACCCTCAACTTGGGGTTGAGAGCCTTTCCATCATGGTTGCAAGATGTGTTCCTACATGGGTGGATGTAAGTGCAGATCCCTTCCATCATGGTTGTAGGATTTGTTCCCGCATGGGTGGATGTAAGTGTAGAGCCCTTCCATCATGGTTGTAGGATGTGTTCCTGCATGGGTGGATGGAAGTGAAGAGCCCTTCCATCATGGTTGCAGGATGTGTTCCCTCATGGGTGGATGTAAGTGCAGATCTATTATAGCATGGTTATAGGATGTGTTCCCACATGGTTGGAAGTGGAAAGAATTTTTAGCATGGTTGTAGGATGTGTTCCTGCATGGCTAAATATGAGTGCTGGGCCTTTCTGATGTGATTATAGGATTGGTTCCTACATGATCAAATGTAAGTGCTAGGCGTGCCTTTCTTACATGGTGTTGGATGTGTTCCTCTCATGGTCAGATGTAAGTGCTGGGTGATCCATTCTTACTTGGTGTCATATGTAAGTGCTAAAGAAGACCTACATGGAGGCTAGGCCTACAACCAACATGAAAAAGGGTTGGCTCTGTAGAACTTCCTGTGATGAGAAGAATAATGAGATAGAACCTGGGATGATACAATGATGATGATCTAGTAGTGATGATCTAGATCCACTGATGATGCCCAGTGATGATCCAGATCCAATGATGATGATCCAGATCGAGTGAGGATCCAGATCCAGTGATGATGATCCAGATCCGAAGATGAAGATGACTTGAAGATGAATATGAATTTAAGATGAAGATGACTTGAATACAAAGATGAATCAAATATGTAGATGATGAGATGATCCAGAGAAGAATACCAATGATGAAAATTGTGTCGAGAGAATACATTCCTAGTTAAGAGGGAGTGTTGATGTAATTGTAAATTTGGAATGTATTAACTTGTATTTCTTATATATTGTAACCCAATGTTTATTCCAGGATTTACTTGAGTCATTTCATGCCCCAATGTTCCTATCGAGAGGTTCTATAATGTAAGCAAGTCATGTCAAGTGATTGTGGGTAACCCTCCTATTGATCAAGGGTTAAAGTCCCCACAGTTCCGGGGCACTAGGGTTATTAGACTCACCTAGTGAAGTCAGCCCTAGTTGGGTTTAGTAAAGTCAGGAATTAGTATAAATAGATATCTAGCCTCTCTATTTATCAAAAAATCACTCACACTCAATTGTAGCGCATAGCTGAGGAAGAGAAAGACAATGGGGAAAGGAAGAAAGAGGTTACTGCTGTCAGGAGATCATATTACTGTTTTGGGGTTTTACTTTTGGTGTTGATTCTATCTCTGAGGAATTTGCCGGGTTTTCTCCATTTATGGTTTCCCCGAGGAAGACACTATGCTCATTGTCTCTTGTCTTTGATTGCGGTGCTTGTTGTTCTCTCAATTGAAGATCCTAATGTTATGCTAGCTTAATGTTAAAAATCTAAAAATTCTCACCAATAGAATGCAACCATTGGAATCCTAACACCGTGTTATTATCAGCCACATTGACCACATAGAATATATCTGTCAAAGTATAATCTCCTATGGTGACTTGCAATTTCAAAATCCATCTAGTCCAATCCATGGAGTTATTACTTGGGATGATGAAAGTCAAACCATCAAAGGTTTTTGTAGGTATCTTTCTTATTTCCACCAATTCCAAATAAATGAATTTGTGAGTGGCTCTTCCATCCACTAAAAATATGAACCTTTTCCCCTGTACCACCCCCTTGAATCTGAGAGTGTGGCCGCATGGAAATCCCCCTGTGAGGACTACAATATTTCCACCCTCATGTAGTGGTTTCTCTTCCTTTGTTGTCTCATAGAATATGTCTGTGTCAACTTGCAATTCATCATTATCCTCCTCTTTAAGTCCACTCTCGAATAAATCCTCAATGCAATATGCCTTCCCCTTGGTACACTTGTGTCCTGGAACCCATGGTTCTTGGCATGTGAAGCATAGATTCCTTTCTCTCAATTCACCTCTATCTTTGTAAGTTCTCTCCTTCTTGAGGGTGCCCATAGGATTCTTCAAGGGAGGTTTGGAACACTAAAACTTGGAAGGAATATAAGCCTTAGGATAATACCTCACCCTTGGTAGTGTATCTTGCAAAGATATTTTTTTGCTCATTAGATCTTGCAAAGTAGTTGGCTTATAGGATTTAACCAACCCTTTCAAAGGCTCAGCTAATCCTTATGTGAATAATAGGATTAGGAGAGCCTCAAATATGTCAGTGACCATTATATCTATCCATTTTAACTATGAAATGTATGCTTATGGGGTTCTTTTCTGTTGCAAGAGTGCTAGTTCCCTGAAAGGAAACTTGGGACACTTTCTCTCAAATATATCCATAAAACTCTTGGTGAAATCTTCATACAAGGTCACTTTGTCATGTCCAAAGGTATTCATGCCTTGGAACCACCAGTCATTCACTTTTCCATCAATATAAAATGTATCCACTTTGACGGAATCCCTTTCAGCCAAGGGGTTCAATTGAAAATGCGTGTCCAAATTTTTGATCCATGAACTAGAAGAGCACTTGTTTGATCCATAAAAATATGGAAGAGAGATATTTCCCATAATATTCTTCAACTCTTTATTATAAGTAGGATTTTTATTTCCTCCTCTTGTATTATCTTTGAATTAGGTTTCAAAAAAGTGCTTGAAATGGTATACACTTTGCAATTACGGACTTAGTGTATGATATGCTGCACAACGCTCCTCAAGTGTAGCCAGGGGCAGTACAGGAACTTCTGGCCCTTCTCCAAATTCTTTAATGAAATTGGGAATAGTATGTCAAGAATAGCTTGTAAAATCAAAAGTTCAATTGTGTGTCCCAGTCTTCAAAAATATGGTCGCACTATAAACCCTTCTTTCCTCATGATGAGAGCCAATACTGCTCCCTACTCCATCTAGAATTTTGGCTAGAGATTCTCTGATCTCTTGACCATATCGAATGAAATTCTGGGATATCTCAATCAAACCCTTATTTATTCCTTCAAAAATATATCTAATATCCTCCCTCTCATCCATGATGTATGTTTCTTGGTCTTCGTGGATCTTTCCTTAAATGGAGTCAAATTCTCCTTCTTCTTTCTCTATTATAGGATCTTATCATTCTTTATTATTTGGAGTTTCCTTACTCTTTAGAATCATTGATTATTTCCCAACAAGTTTTGCAATACCAAGCTTCAATAGCACTGTAATGTACTAATCCAAAATTACTAAGGGAATAGGCACACTAGCTTAAAGAGGAAAGAAAAACACTAAAATTTGACTTCCAGGTAGGTAGAAGGATTAGGAACTTAAGGAATGGTTATAGGGTAGGTATCTAGTATCTAGTATCACAAGGTATAATATAGGAAATTCTTCATAAAAATATAGAGTTCTATTTGGGAAATAAAATCTTCAGAAATGAAAATTACTAGATTGGGACTACACAGGAAGGTGATTTTCATGTCTCCCAAAACCACCCTAAATGCTCACTATTTTATGGAAGAAGGGTATGGTATGGTCCAGTTTCATCTTATATACCTATAGGTACCTTCATATACTAATTTGGACTCCCAAAAGTTAGTTTTACAATTCGAAAGTGAAAACTAGTCAAATTTAACCCCACACAGAGCATATGCAATTTGCAATGATACACAAAGACACATAAAATCAGAACCAGAACTCAATATTTATTATTATATTTCTTTATAAGTTCAAAATACACTTGATATAATTTTATTTATCCAGTGGATCCCAATGGATATTCTACAACAATATTGCTTCACTAGAACACCCAAAATTACATAGAAATATCAACATCAACAAATGTGACATATTATTTTCCACCAACACAAAAAAACAAGTACCACTACTATATAAACATGCAGAAAACACAGTGAATTGAGCCGAGTAATACACTCCTCAATATAAAGTTTAGGGGCCCATATCCCTCATGGATAGAAAGGGGCACATCTCCCAAGCCGTAGAATTTGCTTCAAGCAAACTCATAATAATTTCAATATCAAAATATAGCCTGCCTTTGGAAGTGTGATAGCTGTTTTTTATAAAGACATAGAGGAACCCAAAACCATGGGAAAATACCATGGTAAATAATGAACCATGTTCTCCCAACTCAATATTTATTATTATATTTCTTTATAAGTTCAAAATACACTAGATATAATTTTATTTATCAAGTGGATCCCAATGGATATTCTACAACAAGATTGCTTCACTAGAACACCCAAAATTACATAGAAATATCAACATAAAAAAATGTGACATATGATTTTCCACCAACACAACAAAACAGGTACCACTACTATATAAACATGCAGAAAACACAGTGAATTGAGCTGAGTAATACACTCCTCAATATAAAGTTTAGGGGCCCATCTCCCTCATGGATAGAAAGGGGCACATCTCCCAAGCCGTAGAATTTGCTTCAAGCAAACTCATAATAATTTCAATATCAAAATATAGCATGCCTTTGGAAGTGTGATAGCTGTTTTTTATAAAGACATAGAGGAACCCAAAACCATGGGAAAATACCATGGGAAATAATGAACCATGTTCTCCCAAAATATCAACATCATCCAACTCTTTTGTAGAGATCTAGTCAAACATGCTTGGTTTTGACAATTTCTTCAATTAACCTCTACAAGTGTGCCCCACATGGAAAACCTACAGTTCCACAGAGATTATTTAGACCTATTGGAATCAATATTTATCATTAAAAGTCATAACCACCTCAAGGGAGGTTATATCTAAGTCCTAATGTAGAATTCGAACAACTTCTTTTAAATCATGTGGTCTCCTTGTTTTATGGAAATGGGCCAGATCTGGTCCAAACTTGAACTAAGCACATATTTCAAATTTTTAACGCTTAATTAGAAATCATAAAACCACTTGGGACCCTTTCATACCTAACTATAATCCGAATCCATAAGTGGGAAAATTTTCCTCATATGAATTTTTAAGAATTTTCGCTAGGAAATTTTATTATTATTTAAATTAATCCCCAGATATAATTAATTCCCATTGAACCCATGGTAACCTAATTGGTAATTGGAGTGTTTCCATATGGTTATAGGAATGGGACATGACAAATTGATCATGAGCATATACAGCTGCATCAGAGTTTATGGGACCATGTAAAGCAACTGAGATAATCTTCCAAAAGAGAAATAGAGAGTGCTCATTCAACTTGACCTTGAAATCAGGTTCGAATGATTCTTGATATGATTGATACTTCGAACCATATGAAGTAGATTCAGATACAGGATAGGAGCATGCATCGAACTAAATGCAAGAGGTTTCCATCATTTCTAGCACTATGAGGAGAGGAGTATGTGATTGAACAGGAAGAGACAAAAGGCATGGGACCATAGAGAGAGAATGATTGAGCTCCAAAATCTGATGTAGCTTCTAAAAATATCCATGAAATCACAAAATTTAATATCAAAAATTCATAAGAATATAATGACATCAAATCCCCAACAACCCATTTAAAAGATCCTTGAGGTGCTTCAGTTTTCTCAAAAAAACTGATGAGATCAGTTACAAGCATAACCGAGAGGTATTGAATATATGAATTGAAACAAATTAAGGTTAGAGACTTAGTGGAGAGTTCTTCAACCTTGGAGGTTTGAATATCCTCTATTGGAGTAGCTGCATGATAACATGAGACATCAAATTTCTTAAAATTTTTGAGAGCAACAGTAGAATGATTCTTGTTTCGAATTGAATCAGTTGAAGACTCGGTAGGATGGAAGGAGAGTTCTTCAACAATGGAGGTTCAAATCTCCTCTTATGGATTAGCTGCATGAAAACCTGAGACATCAAATTTCTCAAAATTTTTGAGAGCTACAATAGAATGAGTATGCTTTTGAATTGAATTAGTTGAAGAATCTATCATTTATTAATCTTGAAGAACTTCATCTTCTTGACAAATAATGGAGGATGGAATAACTTGAAAGGAGATGTCAGACGTGATCTCTCAATGCTTCACACTAATATCTTCAGTCTGCTGGACACATGATTTCTCCAATATGGACTAAATTTCCCTTGGGAATTCAACAACTTCAATGAGATAGCGTATCCTAGTAGGAACGACTAAACACATGGCTCCATATGCTCTATCGTAGTTATTGAACCAAATAGATTCTCATCATCAGATTATGGAATTTCAACATCTCCAGTAGACACATCAAATAGCTCATGGATCTTAAGATATGCAATCATCTTCAATTTCAATTTAGAATAGTTGAATGATGATAAATGAGGAATTGATATCAAATCCAAAACATGTTGTACATGCACAAAACTAGAAAGAAAAATTGTGTTAGACAAATCAACCTCTATTTCAACAATGAGCACATTTTCAGAGTCCATCACACCTTCATAGACTTCTCTTGACAAAATCCATAGTTAGCAAGGAAACTATTGTAGGATTTATGTGGAAACTTGGTTTCTTCTAATGCATCAATGGAAATATATGAGGGAGATTCAAATAGCCTCACCAGGTTGTGATAGGATATTATATTCTGAGAGGTATATCTTGGGACAAAAATGGTCTTCACATAGATTGCACAAGAGAAATAACAGAAGAATAATTTAAGAAGAATATGATAAATATTCCATTAATTGATTATTCACATTATGGGTGAATATATAATACAACGTCAATGAATAATTTGAATACATACTCAGGTAGTTGAATCTACCAATCTAGAATGACTATAGAGATAACTAGGAGTGGAAAATCACCATTATAGCTAACTAGTGCAATTGTAGATAACTAAATCAGTTAATAACCAGTTACAATCAGTTAACTTAAAGCGGTGGGTGAACAAAGGCTCCTATATTCCCATGAATCATGCAAAGATGTGTTAGAGATAGTGGAAGTGATCTAAGTAATGGGGATCGAAGGTTAACTAAGGATAATTGATGCCCTACTAGGGTGAACTGTTGGATACTATTGTTGGCACTCTGAGTGGGTTCCTATAAAATAGGGATTGATCCCTAGAGCTCCAAAATGCATGCAAACATGTGCAATAAATGGAATATGTCCACTAGTTATGTCCCTCATGAGCTAGTGAAGTTATGATACATCCTAATCTATGGAAATTAACCAAATAGGATTTATGTGGTTAAAGGAAAGAAAGGGAGGATTAATAATAATCCTAACAAGTTCTTCACGAAGGGGATATTGGAGGAAAGGTAGAAAATCCAAAAAATTCAAACTCTCTAATAAAAAGAAAATTAGTGATCCAAAATGTGGAAATTGGAAAATATTAGAAATCCAATGTCCCAAAGGAAAGCTTTTAAAAAAAGCATGAAAACACCACTACAAAAGCTGGGAAATTAATGGAGAACAGAAAAGGTACAATCCCTATCCTATCCAGTGACCAATGTGGGGAAGAATTTGTCCTATGCTACAATAGTAAATGGATACATATGATGGTAAGAATACTAAAGGTGAAAATATAGAATAAAAAATGTAGACAACCTCTAATGAGGAGGTGGCTGCAGGTCAACACATGCAATAAGACACACATATGGCTCAAAAGTTCCATGAAATATTTCCATGAATAAGTTAAAATGTAATTTTTGTGGATAAATTGATAAATATTCTGAACATAATTTGTTCTCTCCCCCGATAATCGTCATTATTGCGACATAAATGATTGTTTGTCTCTATTGTGAAGAATTTTCATCTCTATTGCGATGGAGACACACATTCATCACTTTAGCGATGGAATGCTAAACACTTGCAAATCAACAATCATCATAGTAATGGTCATTGAATTTTTCTTATTGTTGAAATTTGAATGTTGTACATTTTTCTCTGTAATTGCCATGATAATTGATCTATAAATACATATTCTTCATACATAATTCATAAAATGTTTTTCTTTAGTTGCAACAATTTTTCTGCTTATTGTTTGACCTCTGAGTTCAAGTGTGTGGTACTAATTCAACACATCGAATTTTTTATCTCCTTTGGTATTTAGGTTAGTATTTTTAAATTCTTTGTATCCTTTAATGTGTAGAGTCATACATAAAGTGAGTTGAATATTCATTTTCTCCTAAATACTATCACATCCAATACCAACATGGAAAGCAATGGATGATTAGGAGGTATTAATTTGAATGTATCATGATAGAGTTAAATATAATTTTGTTAGGGATGGTACATGAGATATAAAGGGTTCATCCTATATTAATGGGTGTTTTAGGTAATTTCAAATTCTTTGTAAAATTTTAGTTTTGAATTGAGGTTTGTGGTTAGTGGACTAATATTTTTCGAACGAGTAAATATAATGTCATCAGGATTTATCTCCTAATTATTGTTTTATTAAAAAAATATGAAGATGAACTAATTAGGGAAACAATATCATTGCTTGAAATGTTTTATTTCATTAGTTTCTTATTGATTGAGGGGTAAACTAGCATGTGGAAATATCCTATGTGAAAAACTGTTTAAGCATTGTGATCCCATGTGCTTGTGAGAAATCGTGTTTCCTAACTTGGGAGAACATAACCGTATGGGGGGGGTTTAAATTTTATTGCTAAATATCGAAAATATAGTGGTTGGTGGTAAGAATAGACCCCTATACTAACTTATTCCTTAATAATTTGGAAAGGGGGGGTATTATCTGTGATATGTAACATGTCGAAGTAAAGTCAACTTGGATTTACTTATTATATTTGTCACTTTCCATGTCACGTCCTTTAATTTTATGTCTCCTTTAATGTAATAATAATAATAATAATATATTTTTAAGGTCACCGCCAAGTTGGTGTATGAGACCCCCTTGTTTGTGGGACAAGGTACCCCCCGTGCATAGTGATTTAATTGATAAAGTCTACAGAGGTGTACATACACTACCCCCCTCTAGATTTGAACCTATGGCCTCCTAAGAAGAAACACATGGTCTTAACCATTAG
>LPNX010062523.1:34630-49037 GCA_001517045.1 Pseudotsuga menziesii | reverse complement strand
TTTATTTAATTTACTTATACATTGATTGAGTTTGTTTGGTTCTTATATGCTATTAGAATGCCAAAAAATTATACTTGGCAATAAATAATAAGAGGTATGATGAGTTTAAGGCAACATTGGAGGTGAATGGAAATGGAAAGTATTATTACCCTTGCAATAATTGCAGGAGTTTGCGAACAAGAAATTTTTTAAGAACAAGTGTTAAGAAACATTGTAAGGAGAAGGGGCATGCTGAAGGGGGGTTTGAATATCATCCCTTGGTAAGATTTTATTCATTAGATAATGTGGTTCTTGTTATAGTATTGATAATGTATTCACAAAATGTTTTATCATTTAAAATTTATGTGTTGTATATTATACACTAATGTTATTACATTGTTTGTAATTATAAAGACAATTCCCCCTAAATGTCAACCGCCAGAGAGATATTTGCCACATAATTATAGTATAAATACTACTTTACAAGGTGATGAACATGGATATCATAATATTGAAGATGAAGTTCTTAATGATCCTATGGATGAAGATGACGTTATTGATACAAATGATGAAGATGAGATAAATAGATTGATCCAAGACACATTTTCTCCATTGGGTAAGGACAACCTCCGTGATATTCATGATGTTCCTCTACTCAAGAAGTCCCAAGAACCTCTTTATGAATGCTCAACAAAACATATTCTATCCACTATATTGTTGTTGGTGAACTTCAAAGTTTTGAATGGTTGTTCAAATACTTGTTTCACATAGATCCTAAGATATGTAATGTAATAATTGCATCTTCACATGTCATATTGAAAACTTCACTATTTTCCTCTATTTTTAGTGTTAATTAATTCATAAATTAGGATAAACAAATTTATTATTTATTGTTTACATTTCATTTTTTGTCAATGTTGCATACTATTGGGTGAATTTCTATTACCACCATCAAATAATTTACCATGCACATGCCGAGAGGTATTCTTGATTATGAAAGAAATTGGAATGGACTATCAAGCTATTCATGCATGTCCTAATGATCATCTTCTACATATTGGAAATATGCATCAAAAAACAAATCCACACAATGTGAAATTAGTATATATCGAACTAATCAAGTAACAAAAAAGGTTCCTCGCAAAGCTCTTTGTTATATTCCCATAATTCCACATTTCCAACGAATATTCAGGTGCCAAAGTATAGCACAGTTTATGGATTACCACACAAAGAAAAAAAGTGAATATGTTGTTCTTTGCATGCCTACACATGGTTATACATTGAAGAACGTTGAATAAAAATGACCAATTTTTAAAGGTAAACCTCGTAATCTTAGAATTTCATTGGCAACTGATGGTTTCAATCCATTTGGAGAGATTCGTTCTACTTACTCAATGTGGCCTAGTTTCATCATAAACAATAACCTTCCTCCTTAGATGTAGATAAAGGGAGAGCACACAATGTTGGCAATGATTATTCCAGCTATTTTTTTGAAAGTAATTATATTATTTCATTTCTTTGTTTCATTTCTGCATGAGAACACCTTTTATATATTTGGAAACATAACTGAATAACATCGTATATTGGTGAGTAAATTAGGTAAGTACCAAGTTAAATATATGAATATATATATTGAGCCTCTTATCGATGAGCTATTGAAGTTATGGGTTGGAATCACTATGTATGAAATCTCTAGACAAATAGGGAAGAAACAATTTTAGTTCCATGGAATACTTGCATGGACAATTCATGATGCTCCCGGGTTAGCACATTTTTGTTGTATGTAAATTTCTATTGCAGATTAAATTAATATGTGTTTAAGGTAAATATCATGCATTCTTATTTAAATTAATAATATTTTAATGATTATAACATTAATACATATATCTTGTAGGTCTTCAAACAAAGGGAAAATTTGCATGTCCAGTCTATGGTCCTAGGATAAAATATTGCCGTTCAATAAGTCTAAGAAAAGAGGTGTTTGATGAGTACACGAACTTCCTCCCTAAGAACCATAGGTATCAAACTACTGAGAAAACAAAATTCAATGGTAAATAAGAGAATGGGAGGAAACCACGAAGAATGATACCTCACCTATGGAATTTGGAATATAATAGACATCGTCATGGTATGCAAATTGTATATGTAGCATATAAATATGTAATATTATGAATTTTATATTTTAATTGAATTTTCTCCACCATGGGTGTCATGAATTATTGTTAATGTGTTTTCATTTATGTTTAATATTGATTGTCATGAAGGAATGAATGGGATTCCACGAGGAATGAAAATTTATCCCATACAAATCAGTAGGTTTCCTTACTCCAAGCACCTGCAAATAGCTCATTTTTTTTATACAATGCATATCTGGAAGAATATAACATAAATGATATGGAGAATCTTAGATGGAAGGAATGACAGATAAAATTGCAAAAATTTGTAGTGACATTGCAGAATCCAATCACACATTGCAAAGTGTAATTAATTCCAATTTCGGAGAGGAGTACTGAAATATAATTAGTCTTCCATGGTTGTTGAGAGAGAAAAAAAGAAATGATATAAAATAGGTCATTCAAAAAATAAGGTTTTCGACTGGGTTTTTGTCGAACATACAAAATATATTAATGAAAAATGGTGATTTTGGTGGTGTTAAAACTCATGACTGACATACATTCACTAAGGTATTAATTTACATATATAATTTCCATTTAGTACATATTTTTAGTAATTGTGGTCTCTTATTTGGAATTTAAATAAATAATGATCATTTTCTTTTTGTTACACTATGTTCTACCTCTATCTCTCCCAGATAGCTTTAACGACAACATAAAACAAGTTATATATGATCTTTGTAAATACATGAGGTAACAATTTATATGCATGAAAATGTTTGTTGAGTTTGTTTCATAGCTTATTGACATATTGAGTTTTACAGATTGGATCTTAATTATATATGCCTCAATCTTGTTTATCACTATTATTTTCTTGCATCATTTGTAGGTGGATTTCATCTAAAGAAATCCATAAAGAAGATATCAGGTATTGGATGAAAGAAATTCCTCGTATAATGTGTGAAATGTAGAAGTACTTACCTCCATGATTTTTCAATGCACAAGAACACTATCTCATACACCAAGTTGAGGATATTGAATTGTGTGGACCTGTACACACGCGATCAATGCAAATGGTGGAAAGGAATTTGAACTCATTAAAGGATTTTGTTAGACAAAGAGAATGTCTTGAGGGTTCTATTATGCAGGGATATATGGTATATCAATCTGTTAACACTCCCTTTTTCAACAATCTATTTGTAAGCTTGACAGGAGTTCAAGGAGGATCCCATTCCTTTGAAAAACTTTGTGTGAGCTCCCTTCAGGTTATCAAAGGTGCAAGGTAAAGAAGAAAGTGGCTGGTGCACTGAAAGAATTAATGGGACTCAATATCAAAGGTTGAGGTTGATCGAATGGTGGATCAATGGCTCCAAAACATTTCACGCAAGCAGACATGCCTGACCAAAATTATTTTTCTGGATTGCGAAATGGGTTAAAGGTCAAAAACATTCGACGACAGAGATGGGATAGGAGTCATATCTACAGTCTCAATCAATTTCGCAAACCACACTTGTGTGGGTAAAGCTACGATCCCAAATCATGAAAGAATGGTACCAGTTGCGAAGATCAATGATCGTGGCAAGAAAGAAAAGAGATCTATAGCCATGGTTTATTTCGCAATGCAAACTAGCGAGGTGGAATACCAAGATTTCTCATTGCGAAAAGTAATGGGGCCCACTCAAATCTATGTTTGCATGAAAGGGTTGGTCGCAATCGATGATTGAGAACACGTCATGATCTGAAACTTCTCATGGTATCCAGAGGAGAATAGTTGGCAGCAGAAATAATGGGATGTGGACGGTGGATGCAAAAGATCCCTCAAATCGGATGGCTGAGAAGACTTCTAGGGTACATGTTTCAAATCTAGTGTGAAGATGACAGCAGAGGATATGTTCATGTGTGTAATCTGCATCCTTGCATATTGGCCAATTTCTTCGACACCATTTGGGATAGGCCTAAGGTGAAATTCATATCTAGCGATGCTAATTTCCTCGGCTCACAGGTTTGGCACGTGGTTCACTTAGAAGGAAGCAGTAAGAAAGATGGAAATCTGATTCATTGAGGAAACATACTTGGCATTTACATGAGGCCGAGAGAGGTGATGAACTAAAACATCCTGATGCCATCATCATTAGTAAGTGAAAGGGTAAGAAAATTCAAATCCATAGCCCTTGAAACCAGCTTGGTGGCCATGTGGGAATTGCTTGGAATTGTATCCATATTGGATGATTTAATTAAACATCAGAAGGAAAGATCCCCACCCTGGCATCACACATGCCACCATCACAACGACCGATATTCTAAGGGTATAGCCCTCTCTAGGCCATTTTGGCTTGCCCTATATAATTCGGTCTTCCGAAGATATTTGAGGCATGGAAATGTGTAAACGATAAGAGGTAAAGGGTTGAATTCCAAGAAGTGTCAATTTCCTTTGCAGACAACCATGGCTTTGTGGTTCAAGAAGTTAGTTCGACAAGGAGTACTCTTGGTAGGAAAACATAGATCTGTTTTTATTTATTGTCTTGGCTATCCACACCAGAAAATCGCCAACCACCAGGGCACATATGTTAAACACAAGGGGAGGTTCACCCACTTCTACACAACCTGGTCTCTGGATGTACTATACATGGGATTTGACATCCCAGTGACATCTCTCCAACACTCCTAGTTGCAGTCACGACCTCCAAAGTCCCATTTCACAGTGGTGGCAGAATTGTTGGAAAAAATGCTCATTCCAGGACCCTGCAGTTCTGGAGCCTTCAACACCACCCCTGGGATCTCCACTTGGATTCTTTGTCATGGTTGAGGAGAGGGTAAAACTCACCCCTAGATGCATGGCATGCAAGAAAACCCTCCTCGTAGGAGGAATAAAATGGTACAAGGATGATAAGCCTCTTAAGTCGTTTATCATCACCAAGTGCATGACCACCCATTTTCTCGCCTCCTCCTATAACAGTGTTACCAGACAAAGGATGGGTTGGAAAAATGATCAAGAAGCAGATTTGGGTATTCTTATCAGCCTTTGAGCGACATAGTTTGGAAGAATTTGGCTGCTCAAAGAGACCAAAAAGATATATCCGAAGCGGCCTGAGTGGACAAATGATCATCAGCATGCAGCATGGAGATCGCTTTCATGAAATGGAGAGGAAGAAAACTTTGTGATATAATCCTGCGTTATCACGCATTACGTCTCCATAATTGTTTGTTTATATTTGTAAAACATGGCCATAGTTCCACTCTCTAGACTGTTGACATCTGATTGTGACTTGCAATAGTTTTTGTTTAATAGTCTTAGCATTAGAATAGTATAAATACACTCCCGATAGAGGGAGATAGGAGTTGTCAGACTGGGAAACTTTCTAGGGGTGAGGATCTCCGTTGTAAAAAATATTCGATGCCTGTGTTATGAGTAAAATTGCAGAGGAAGAGTTGTTTCTCATGACAAATATTCATGTGTCGTTGCTTCTTCCAATATGTATTTTCCTTTATGTGAAATGTGCTTCTTGTTTTCATTCCAATTTGTTGATTTCTTTCATGTCTGCAACTTAGTGTATAATAGTTAGGAATTCATACTTGCTATGCTCTAGCTGTTGTTTCAGAAATTTATCAAGTTTTCTCCTAAAGTTGTGTGGAATTCATCTAGTCGGCGCTCCGCACGATGGGTTGTTCTTTCTCGTCCTCTAACCACCCGTGAAATAGATCCTGATTGCAAGATCAACAGCTAGCTTTCCTCTATTTGCAACTCCACATATTTATTTCCCTCATGCAAATGTTCCCTATTCATGTTTTTGACTCCATTGCCAATGGTCCCTTGCCCCAATAATCCCACCTACATCTCACCTCAATACACTTTTTCTCATTCAATATTCTGGTCTCCTAACCATCCTTGAGTGAATATCTTACACGGATTAGACTCTGAAGATAAACGAGAGATCCCTCTCTGATTACGCAGGGCCGAAGGCGTAGTCTAAAGTGGTTCTATTGTTGCCCAGGAGTGGGCCCTTCCCCTCAACCTTGGGGCCTCAAATCCTAGTGCCAACACAAACCATGGTGTAAATTAGTCAGTATCTTCTAAATTTAGAAAAAAATATCAATGTTCCTCGTATTTGACATGTCAACTCCATTAACAACTTTGAAGGGGAGGTCCTGTCGGGGGAAGGTAGAATAGGGAAAGTGAAAGGTAATTAGATGGTGTAAATTTAATTTACTATAAAATTAATTTTTCAATTTCATATATATATTACTCATGTAATTATTATTATTCCATCAGTATTGTAAGGTAAACTTAATTTCCATCGATGATAACTAATTTACAATTCTTGATTGTTATTTTTCCATATAGTTGGTTGTGTGTGGGATGTAGTACATTTATAGATTGCAAACAATCTTGATTGGATGTGGGAATGGATAGAACGATGTATAGAATTCTATGATAGCTTATCATGCAAAGGGGTGAGTAAATTGATTAAAGCAGTCCATCATCATCGAGAAGAATATCCCGGTTAACTTACACAAAGGCAAATTGATTTAGCCTGTGGTTTAAAATATAAAAAGGCAAGTATATTTTATATCCTCATCATTTTTTTTTGTTGTTTCTCATTATATAAATGTATTTCTTTTGTTTATTCCTTCTTATATATTTAGTTACTGAGTTGGGCATGATGCATTTCATACACCACAACACTATGTGGTACAATGGTCATACATTTCACATCAATAAGTTGGATGACAATAAGAAAAAATTTGATTGTGGGATAACTATAGTTTTTTAAGTCACTAATGTTTCCTCTAGAAGTGACAATCATCCAGAAGTATCTAAAAATAGGTACTATGGTTATTTGGAATATATAATTGAGTGTGCCTTTAACTCATTTAAAATAGTTCTGTTTGAGATCAAATGGTACATGCTACGAATGAATGAACATGATCATGAAAGAACTATTATTGAGCATGCAAACATATTTACCATGGTTAATACAAGGGTACTTGAACTGGGTATAGAGCCTTATGTTCATCCAAGTCAATGTGAGCAGGTATTTTACTCAGAGGTTCCAGGTTTGGTCATACATTGTAAGATATGATCCAAGAGGAACGCTAGTCAAGTTAATCCACTAGAGGAAGAAGACAATGTCAAAGAAGAGGGTGATGCAGATCAGGAGTATTTGGCCACCGCATATGTGTCTGATCAATAATTTGATCATCCAAATGATGTAGCATATTATTTTGAACTCGATGATGATATTGATGATGAATATATAACTGAAAATGACGTTGATGATGATGTTGATATGAGAGATCCTTTAAACGATAGTGATTATGGACCAGATGATGATACATATGAAGAAGTTGATGATGATGATATTGATGATAAATAATATAAATAATCATCATCATCATGTTCATACTCATTAGAATAATAGAAACCATCATCATCATGTCATCCTCTTTAGAATATTCACAACCATCATCATCTTCATCTTTCTAATAATCAATGGTATCATAATCATCATCATTGAAATCATCGTCATCATCGACATCATAATGAACCTCATCATCGTCAATGTTATAATCATCATTGTCATCAATGTTATCATCATGTTCATCTACATAATCATCATCATGCTCATACTCATTAGAATAATCACAACTGTCATCATCTTCATCTTTATGATCATCGATGGTATCATAATCATCATCATCATCATCATCAACATCATCATCATCTTCATCTTTAAAATCATCAATGTGTTAGATTTTTATCATTTTAAGCTAGCATTAACTTAGGATCTTAATTGAGAGAATAACAAGCACAACAATCAAACACATGAGTCAATGAACACAAATATTTTCCTCGGGGAAACCATAAAGGAGAAAACCCTGTAACTTCATCAAATATAGAATCAGCACCAAAAGCAGAACCCTAAAAATAGTAAGATGATCTCCCAACAATAGCAGCCTATTTCTTTCTAGTCCCAACAACTTCTTCTTCCTCAGCTATGTGCTACAAATGAGTGTGAGTGAGTGTGTGATAAATAAAGAGGCTCACTGTCTATTTATAATAATTCCTGACTTGACAATGAATCACTAAGGCCAACTTCACTAGGAGAGTCTAATAACCCTAGGGCGTCGCAAATGCGGGGACTTTAACCCTTGAACAATAGGAGGGTTACCCACAATGACTTGACATGACTTGCTTACATTATAGAACCTCCCTATAGGAACATCTAGGCATGACATGACTCAATTTCGTTACAGATACTTCCCAAAATAAACATCGGGGTATAATACATGAAATATACAAGTGAATACATTCTGAAGTTACAAATACATCAACACTCCCTCTTAACTAGGAAGGTATTCTTTCTACACAATTTTCAGCACTGGTCTTCTTCTTTGTATCGACTTCTTAATCTCGTCATCTTCAAGTTGTCTTCATCTTCAAGTCTTCTTCATATTCAATTCATCTTTCGTCTTCAAGTATTCTTCATCTTCAAGTCATCTTCATCACGGGATCTAGGTCATCACTAGATCTGGATCATCATTGCTGGATCATCATCACAGTATCATCATCAAATCTGGATCATCACTTGATATGGATCATCATCAAGTCTATATCATCATCACATCTGTATCATCACTTGATCTTGATCATCATCAAGTTTGGATCATCATCATCAGTTCTATATCTTGATTCTTCTCATCACAAGAAGTTCTACAGAGCCAGCCCTTTTTCATGTTGGTTTTAGGCCTAGCCTTCAAGTAGGTATTATTTAGCATTTATATCTGACCCTAAGTTAGAATGGCCCACCCAGCTCTTACATCTAACCTCATCTTGTTAGAAAGGCACTCCCAGCACTCACATCTGCACTCACATCTGACCTCATCTTGTTAGAAAGGCCCAGCACTCACATCTGACGATGTGTAAACACATTGCACTAGAATGGCTCAACACTTATATCCGACCATGTGCAAACACACTGCATCAAAAGGGCTCTACACTTACATCCAACCATGTGTGAACACACCGCATTGAAAGGGATATGCACTTACATCTGAACATTTGCGAACACACCGTATCGAAAAGGCTCTGCACTTACATCCGACCATGTGTGAACACACCGCATTGGAAGGGCACTGCACTTACATCTCACCATGTGTGAATAGATCACATCAGAATGGATCTCAGTCCCATACTAAGGACTCCTGGTAACTGAATAGGTGCCTCCATTCTCCGAGAGAATGGCATTAGCCCTTATATCTGATCAAGTGGGAACACATCCCTTAATCACATCAAAATGGCCTTGCACTCATATCTGATCATGTAAGACTACATACCATAGTCAAATCAGAATGTCGCTCAGTCCCAGACTGAGTTTTCTTGGTAACTGACCAGGTGCCTCCATTCAAAGAATGGCATTCAGCAATTATATCTGATCATGTAGGAACCAATCCTACATCCACATCAGAATGGGTCAACACTCATATCTGACATGGAAGGAACCAATACTCTCACCATGATAGAATGGATCAGCCCTTACATCTGACCATGAAAGGAACCTAATCCTCTCACCATGTCAGAATGGCTCTATTTCTCATCATTTCCCCTTGGAGGGAACCTCGATCTGGAGAACACCAAGCTTCTCCCTAAAGTACTCAAAATTCACTCTAGACAATGGCTTCATCAACACATCAACTATATGTTTGTCCTTCGCAACATTTTGGAGCTTCCTTGATCCTTTCTACAACATGTCCCTGATATAGTGATACTTGATCTCGATATGCTTCGACTTGTCATAGAACACCGAGTTCTTCGACAACTTCACACAACTCTGTTTGTCACAATATATACAAGTAGCATTCAACTGGAGATCAAATAAATCAAACAGTAGATTTCTTAGCCACACTACCTTGCAACTAGCTAAGCAAGCTGTGACATACTCTGCTTCAGCTGTACTCAGTGCCACACAGGACTTCTTCCTTATAATCCAAGAGATCACAACCGATCCTATACTGAAGCAGCATCCTGAAGTGATCTTCCTATCAATAGCAATGCCTGCCCAATCTAAATCAACATAAACCTCCAGGTTAATCTTTTGATTCACCTCGTACTTGAGCCTATAATTAACTGTACCCTTTAGGTACCTCAGAATATGCTTTGCAGCAATCAAGTGAACATGTCTCGGATCTGTCAGGAACTAGCTCAAGGTGTTCACAATAAAGCAAATATCTGGTCTCGTGTTTGTTAGGTACATCACAGACCCAATCATCTGACGATACATCATAGCATCAACTACTTATGATGAAGCATCACTCAATAGCTTCAAGTTCAATTCCATAGGTGTGGTTATGGCCTTGCAGTCCATCATCCCAAACCTCTTTAGGATCTATACTGCATACTTTCCTTGTCTGAGGAAGATTCCATCTATATTCTACCACACCTCCATGCCTACGAAATAGTGCATCATACCTAAGTCTTTCATTTAAAACTTGGAAGAAATATTCCTCTTTGTATCATCAATCAACCCATCCATACCTGTTACAAACAGATCATCCACATACAGTAGGAGTATCACTGGGTTACCATCTTCAACCTTATAGTAAAGATTGGAATCTGCTTTACTTTTGGTAAATCCCAAACTGGATAGAAAGCCATCAATTTTGTCATACCATGTCCTGGGTTCCTGTTTCAAACCATACAAGGAATTCTTCAATCTACACACATGAGATTCCCTATCATGTGTCTCAAAACTAGTGGCTACTCCACATACACTTCCTCTTCTACTACACCATTCAAGAAAGTAGTCTTAACATCCATCTGGTGTATCTTCCATTTCATCACTATAGCCAAAGCAAGTACTGATATGATGGAAGTGTATCTGGATACAGGTGCAAAAGTTTCTTCATAATCTATTCCTTCTTTCTGTGAGAAGCCACAAGCCATGAATCTTGCTTTATATTTCTCTATGCTGGCATCTGTAGCATGCTTGATCTTGTAGATCCATTTGGAAGTTACAATGGACTTCCTTTCTGGTCTTGGGACAACATCCCAAACATCATTCTTCATGATCGATTGATACTCTTCGATCATAGCATCCTTCCATTCTTTTATTTCTACTTCTTCTTCATAGTTGGAAGGTTCTTTATAAATAATGTTACATAGCAGGGCTACATAACTAGAGCAAGACCTGATTCTCTTCCTTCCTCCATGTGATTCTTCTGAAGCTCCATATGTTTCTGCACCTTGGATAATTTCATGTACCGAAGAAGGTTTCCTCTTGTGAGGATTCTTCTCCTGAGGTGGATCCATAGGTTCTTGAGGTTCTTCTAATTCTCGATCCTCTTCTTGAATTTATTTGTTCATGGTTGTATCATGAATTCTAGGTGCTTTTGTTTCTTCAGGTTCTTCAGTCGCTCTCTTCCTAGATTTGCTATAGGATAAATCTTCATCAAATGTTACATCTTTGCTGATGTCAATCTTCTTGAATCTTGGAAAGTATACTCTGTAAGCCTTCAAGCTTTCAGAGTATCCCACAAATATACCCTTCTTTCATGAAGGATCTAACTTCATCCTCTTTTCTTTCGGAAGGTGTATGTATATAGGACAACCAAATATTCTAAGATGGCTGACTTCTGGTTTCTTGTCGAAGAAGACTTTTTCAGGTGTCTTGTTCTAGAGTACTCTATGTGGAGTATGAATCTGTACATATAACATTGTTCTGGTAGCTTCTTCCCATAGATGCATGGGAAGATCTTGATCATGAAGCATGGCCCTTCTTGCTTCCATGATGGTTCTATTCTTTCTTTTTGTAATCCCATTCTGTTGTGGATTATATGGAGTGGATAACTCTCTCTTAATCCCTGAGTCTTTGCATAGCTCTTTGAATTCATTTGATGTGAATTCTTCACCATTATCTGACTGAAAATTCTTGATCTTATTTTCAATGTGGTTCTCAATCAAGGCTTTGAATTCCTTGAACTTGCTGAACACTTCATCTTTTTTCTTCATAAAGTATATCCATGTCTTTCTAGAAGATCATCAATAAAATAAACATAGTATACATACCTGCTTAATGAATTGGATGAAATTGGACCACATACATCAGAATGGATGATTTACAAGATTTCTTCTGCCTTGCTCTCACTACTTGTAAATGTCTTCTTTGTGTTCTTCCCTTTCGCACATCCTTCGCAACACCTTCATGTTTTGTCTGCATTTCTTGGAGACCTTCAACAACTTTTCCTGCAAGTGGTATTTCCCTGTAATGCATATGTGCAATCCTTCTATGCCAAAGCTCATTTGGTTCTATGGAGTCATGAACCAAATCTTGTTCTGGTTGTCCCTTCAATTCGTATAGCCCTCCTTCTTGTTCCCCAATTACTACTGCATCATCAAAAGACTTTCCCTTTGGCCACATGAGGACTTGGCCATCTACAAATACAACCCTCATTCCTTTTGCATCCAATGTAGATATGGAGAGGAGGTTCTTCTTTAGTATAGGTAAAAACAATACATCTTTCATCTTGATATACTTTCCAGATTCTAGCTTATTTGAAGATTCACCACTACCTTTTATTGGATACTGGTAGTCATCTCCAAGTTTGACCTTGTGAGGTGATTCATGTTTAGATAGTTTCACAAAGGATTCCTTGAATCCTATCATATGTTTGGAAGCACCACTGTCTATAATCCAATCATTGCTACCATGTGTGATAGTTCCCGTAAGAGCAGAAATCAAAACATACTCTTCATCACTTGAAGAATCATCACTGTCTTGTCTGGTTCTCTTTGTGGAAGGTTCATCATACTCTGCAACATGAGCATGATGTCTTCTCATGTTTCCCTTCTTCTTGTGAGAGCTAATTTTGTTTCTAGGACAATCTCTATCAAATTATCCTCTCTCATCACATGTATAGCAAATCTACTTAGACATATCTCTAGGCTTTCTAAAGTTATTATTTTGGTGAGAGTGCTTACCTCTATAGTGGCTAGTTCTGGTTTTCTTGGATTGTACTATGAGAGCTTGATATTCACTTCCCATATTTTCTTCTCGAGCTGCTATCTGAGCTTCTTCTTGAGAGCATTCTTCCCATAGTCTACTGAACTTGACAAGCTTCTTTCTGGCACAGATCCCTTGAATGAAAGAATCCCATGTCCTAGGGAGACCAATTGAGGTGGTCATTCCAATCTCTGTATTCTCCACTTCTTCATCCACTACTTCAAGTTGTTCTTTGATCTGGGTGACCCTTGTGAAGAATGACTGTATGGTCTCTGCATTCTGTATCTTCACATTCTTCAATTGGTTCCTTAAGGTCATCTTCTGGTTTATGTTCTTTCCTTCAAATAGTTTGGTTAGGGAATCAAACATAGCTTTAGGTGTCTTTAGGGAGGACATCTATGGTATGAGGTGATCCTTTATTGAATCAGCAATAATCCTCTTAGCCATGACCAAATTTTTCTTGTGTAAGGTCTTAGCCTCATCTCCCTCTGGAACTAGAACCTCCTCATTGATATAGGAGTCCAACTCATTTTCTTATAGGATCAGGGAGATCCTATAATTCCAAGCTCAAAAGTTATCAGCTCCCTCAATATTTTCATCAAGCTTGGTATGATGAGACATCTTAATTGAGAACCTCAAATGGGAATACAAAATATTTAGATCTTACCAGGTGAAGATGTCGAATATGGATCTGGAGCTAAATTTCTACAGAGCTAGTTCAGGAGCAGATTAGGGTTTGACTTTCCCAAAGTTCTGTCCAACCAAAATCTTTGATATTGTTCTATAAACTTCAATTTTGAGGAGGGGATCAATCCAGGCCTAGGCTCACTCAAAAATTCCACTTTTGTGGAAAGCCCTAATTTTCAGTAGTGGTGTCGGGTCAAAAACTGAAAATCCTCAGAATCAGATTCTGCTACGAAAAAAAGATGCGACCTGGGGAGGAGTGTCAGCCGAACCTTCTTTTGCTGAAAATATCTAGAGAGAGATTGAAAAAGTAGGAATCCCTAGTTTCCACAGTTACATAGTGTCATCTTCCGGGTTAGCTATGAAAACATGTTATATTTTTATGATTTTAAGCTAGCATTAACTTAGGATCTTAACTGAGAGAATAACAAGCACATCAATCAAACACATGAGACAATGAACACAAATATTTTCCTCAGGGAAACCATAAAGGAGAAAACACCGCAACTTCCTCAGAGATAGAATCAGCACCAAAAGCAAAACCCTAAAAATAGTAAGATGATCTCCTGACAACAGTAGCCTCTTTCTTTCTAGCCCCATCAACTTCTTCTTCCTTAGTTATGCACTACAAAT
>LPNX010062523.1:9037-27215 GCA_001517045.1 Pseudotsuga menziesii | reverse complement strand
TACATTCAGTTCTAGTCCTCTACATTCAGTTAGCGCTAGGTTTACTTGACTGAACACATGTGGGGCGCATTTCTCACCTACCACTGTTAGTTAACCTTAGTAAACACTGAATGTAACACTTGAGTTATGTTTTAGAGCTCCGATGAACTCTGGTTATGGTTTAGACAAGGTCAGTTAACTATTGAGTCCTCCGATAGTGATTTAGACAAGGTCTTGGTTACCTACAGTCAAGTAGAATCTAATCAATTCGAACTTCCTCATGTGGATTCGAATTGCTTGTGGCTATTAAAGCCATTGTACTTCATTGTAATTATCTATCTAGTTACTCTTTGATTAATGAAAAGCATTCACAGCTGCAAGCCATTTTTGCACTGTTTCATTCTTCAATAACTGAGTAAATTGTGTGATCTATCATGTGAGTTGTGTGTTTGTCCATAGATCTATGTGCTCAATTTAATATATACACAGAGGGATATTGGCAAATTGATATTGAGACCCATAAGCAAAGGCAAAGGTCAGTAAGGAATCAGGAAAAGCATAAGATAAGGTAGTCTCGAGTATATTATTTTCCCATATAGATGTATTCGGTAAGTCATATACTTTCATTTAATCCACTAAATCATTTTGTAGTCAAGGTTTTATTCATATATACAGTCAATAAATTGCAGTGAGGGTTTTATTGATAGATACAGTCTGAGTTTGATCCTATCTACCCTCCTATAAAACCTGACAATCAACCCCACTTATGGATCTATTCATCTCCTCTTTTCTTCCCTAACTATGAATTTGTGATGTCCTTTCCTACTGTATTATTTGAGACTGCCATTACTTTCTCCCAACTGTCTAAATTTGCAATACTTTGCAACTAGGGCTTGGGGACATAATTAGATGGAGAATTTTTTTTCCAAATCATTACTTGGGAAATAATTTGTTCATGATCATAACATACTTCTCTACTTTTTTCCAAATAGATATGTTTCATAAATTCTTTTGTATACTGTTGGGAATTTAGTCCTTTAAATTTGCTAGAAAAGGCCCTAACTCTTTAGAAAACAAAAAGGTTATTTGGTTCTCAAAGTGTATAAAATGAATCTGGTCATAAATTAACCTTTGCCATAGTATATTCCATGGAAAAATCCCTAGGAACGGGAAAATATATTGACATGTATGGATCCTCTTCACAACCATTTATCCTTGGTATAGTTAACGCTTATATAGGAACCAATATTATATCCTGATATCAATATTAAACTCTAGATATTTTTATTCTATGGAAACATTATTGGGAGAGAAGAATCATGCATCAAAGTGTATATTATGGCTATCAATTTGTTTGAAAATTCTATCTAGTTAGCATTTATAGGATTTCTCATTATTACGGTCGCTCCACTCATAGGTGGGTGGTTGATTTCCCACTTCATCTTTGACCTTCAGGTTTAGGATTTTGTAATGTTCATAGTTTATATATAAAAACATGCAAAACAAGGAGAATGGGTATCTGAATTGCTCCAAAGTAGGGAGTGCTTCCAGTTTGGTATGGATTGCTTGAGATAGGTAACTATAGAGGTCAAATTTTGGAGGCATGACTCCAACAATATGGGTTAGGAAATTTAAGAAACCTAAGATAGTTTCATCCATGGTACCATCACTATCATACCCTAATATGGCACATATTAGGGATATGCATTTCTTGTAATTTTTAAAGAAAATTATTGATTCATAACGGGAAGGAGAGGTGGATATTATAATCCCCCTTTCCAAGTGTTGCGATAAACAATGAATTCTTTGAAACGATTTCAATGACTAGTAATATGTTTTTAGGTTTTAATCATGGAGGGTTTGTAGAGATGGGAGATTTGGAAATCACAGTAATTTTTCAATATTCTCTGCATTTATGATGCACAGTATTTTAGAATTCTATGAGGACAATATGGTATATTTATTAGGTGAATATATAATGGAGAACTAGGTGATGAATTATGGGAAATACACATTGTTTGCACACATGGATCGGTCTAAATTAGACTCACATAGGTGGAAAGGGTTTAGATCAGTAGTAGCTTGGGATCAAGCCTCTTGAATAGTGTTATTTAGGTCAATTAATTGACCACAATATCAAACATGTCATCATGATGGTCATGGATGTGTTCATATCCAGTGAAACTAGGTTTTAGAGGCTTATTTTTTGATGATTATACCTTTCCAAGTAAAATTTGACTAAAATTGGTAGGTTATAATATAGGTGGCATATCTATAGAAGGTACAAAAACTCTTTTATTTTTTATAGAAGGTAAAATATGGAAATTTTTTTATCATTGTGATTACCTGTATGGTAAAATATCATTACTGTGCTGATACGTTTGTGCATAGGTGTTGACTGGAATGGTATAGTGGATGCAAGGTTCCTCATTCTTTTCTCCTATATGGAGAAGTAATAACATAAGAATTCAATTTTTCCTTCTTTTAACAATCAAACCATATTTAAAATTGGAAAACTAAAAAAGTTTCACTTGGCACATCTAAATGACATCATATGGTATCATAATACCCAACTTAATACTTAAAATATTATAGTTGGTCGATGTGGATTCCAAAATGCATTTATTTTCATGCATGGTGGACTTGCTTACTATGTTATATTATTGGGAAGAAAACAACTTTGGTTTGCAAAGGAAGTAACAGCTTGGAGGCATGGTGGTATTGGACAGGTATCTTTGGAGGCACAATAATACTCTTGCACTTCCTCAATTTTCTCTTACTGTTGACCATTGATATCTTGGCCCTTCTCCAGATCTGCTTGATCTCTCTTAGCCCCCTAACTACTTCAGCCCTAGGTTACTACCCTTCATCTCATGTATCATTGTTTTAGTTTCTCGATCGGTTTCCTCTTCATCCCATGGCTCCCAGTTGATCATTATCGGACCAACTTATCTCTTATTTATTTAAGTGACTATGGGGCTTGTGAATCCTTAGGATATTCTCTCAAGGATTAATTCATGTATTTTTCATTTCTTTTGAAAGTACCTTGGATTATGAAGATTCAGTATATCCTTTGCAGTATTTAGTTAAATGTTGGATCTTTAGATTGGACTGAGCCTCCAGGTGGCATGTATTCCAGCATAGTCATTTTCCCTGCAAATTGTTATGCTAGTTGTGCCTGTGGGTGTTGTTGAGGTGGAGTAGGAGTATTCTCTTTATTTTTATGTTGAGAACATGAAGCAAGAGAATATTGATCATATTTATATTGAGGTGGTAAATATATTTTATGATATCTCACTATTAGCTACCAATCTTTACCCACTACTATGTTGTTATCCTTTAGGATCTACAATGCTAGCTCTGCCTCAGAATGTCTCTCTTAAGTGAGTGGTGCGATTTCCTTAAAAATATTTTTCATTCTTTTCCAAATGTGGAAGGAGGGCCTTAGTCTCTTAAGATATTGGTCTACATTGATTATTCCTTCTAGTTTTTCCATAGGTTCTTCATTCCTTTTTTCGTTTAACTTATTCATGCATTCCTCTTTGGAGTATATCTTTGAGTTTCCATCCCATAGAAAGGGAAATACTAGCTCTCTAACTCCTTTAAACATAGTTTTTAATGCTTTGATTTCTTCGACAAGAAAAATTTTGTTGTTTTGCATCATCCTGTCAACTCTCCCCCTATCAATCAACACTATTATTATGGCTACCTTTTTCTCTATTATGTGATGGCTGCCAAGTCAGATTACCCAATGAAATCTTCATTGTGGACTCAATCAATGATTTTAAAAACAGGCTCACATAATTTTAAGGATTCACGAAATCTAGGCTAGGACACATTTCTTAGTCTTGGACAAACATAACCAAAAGCTAAGTATGTTGGAGTCATTTACCACACTTATTTGGTCAATTTTGGCATATTTACCCACTATCCTAAGTTTAATTGACTTACTCAACATCAAATGAGCACACTATGACATCAACATGAGCACACCCATGCCCTCCTTCAATCAAGGATGCCGACTAAGGCTTCTCCTTTATTTAGGGAGGCTAACTGGGCTTCGTCCTTCAAACTGGGAGTAATTATGGGGTGATCTAAGTGTCATAAATGCACCTAATTGCTAGCTGATTATTGTTTCACCTAAGAATCAGTTAAGATGATTTGTGAAGGCACCTCCATTTATTATTTAATTATTTTTTCCCAATATTTTGAACTGGAACTAACACTGGCGCCTACAACCACTTCTGATGACAACTAGCACTTCACTTAACTCCATTAGAGCTACTTGGAGTTATGGATGCGCTACCTCCTTCAGTTGGACATCAATTTACATGTGATGAGTCAGTTTCAGTTAGAATTAGTTATCTATTGCACTCTGATTCAGTCAGGACTTAGTGTGAGAGTCAGTTATTGATTATCTCAATGGTCAACTATGTGTGCTGATTGTGGCTGACATTCATTTCATCTACACCCATTCATTCAATTCAAATGACCTCCTTGGGAATTCAAATTGTCTTGGAATTCATGCACTATGCATGACCATTGTATTGTACTATCATTATTTTATTGATTATACAAAGGTGCAACATTCTATTTCAACACCATTATGCCATTTTCATGCTTAATTGTCTGAAATCTCTTATGAGACTGTGTTTTAGTCCCTAGATTACTATGATAGATTAATGTGATATCAGATCACACAGAAGGATGAAGCTAATTCTCTTCAAAAACATGGTTTTTGATGGATCTTGCATGAAAAATTGAGCAAAAGCTCAAATTCCAGCACTGCACCAGAAGCAGAAGGTTTACCACTTAACACCCCAAGTTAAGGAATTGTTGATCAAGCTTGCTTGATTAATTATGCTGGGTGTGATGAAAACCTAAAATGTGCAGGCTATTCGACCTTACAATGAGTTTATTGTTTTTATTTGTAGGTTTTACATGTTCACTGCATTCGCTATAACAGTTTGATATGGATTCTCCCGTAGATGTTTTGACTCAGTTCAATTTCCATCAATGGAAAGGAGACATGGAGATCCAGCTACATGCCAGGGGACTTTACCGGGTCACTATGGACACAGAAGAAGAGCCTAATCATGTTATATACAAGGATATATTTTTGAATAAGAAAGATGAATCATTTGGTTTCTTATGTCTCTCTATCTCCAAGGATATTCTATTCCACCTCTCAGGATTGCAGACTCCAAAAGAGATTTGGGACCACCTTCCCTCCCTATATGGGAAATAGGAAGAATTAAGGGTTTCTCAGCTTGAAAATGAGTTGATTTCTATTCAACCTGGAAATTTTGAGACCCTTAATGCTTTTTTCACAAAATTCAAGCATATAGTCCTTCTACTGAAGTAGTGTGAGGTGAAGAAGGAGGATGATCAGTTCATCCTCGCCATTCTCTCAAAACTTGGAGTTTACTATTTGGTGTTTGTTTCTACATTTCATGCAAGGAATCTCACAACCCATGGATGGAAGATTCCACCACTCAATTCCTTCATTGAGTCTCTAACAAGCAAGCATGATAATCTTGTCCAGATGGGGATCATCATATCATCCCATGATCAAGCCCTCATTGCTTTAGGACCGAAGGATCTAAAGGGGAAAGGAAAGAAACAGAATAACTAGAAAACCAAATTGGAAGCTCCTAAGCAAAAAGTTCAAAACTAGCAGCAAGAAGAGCCTTATAGCTCAAAGAAGAACAAAAATGAAGGACACCATGGGAAGGAAAAAGTCAAGTGTTCATACTCTAGGAAGGGTTTCCGGACTGAACATGCTTCCATGAAAAAGAATCTTGATGAAGCTACTTATCTCCTTGAGAGAAATAATATAAATCTTCCGAAAATGTTTCGGAGGAAAGAAAATCAAGATCGGGAATACCAGCATGAAAAAGGTGATGCCCTCATGGCAAGCACTTCGAAGTCGAAGGATGTACTCATATATTTTGGAGCTTCAAACCACATGATGGCCATAAAAGACTCTTTCTCTTCTCTCAACACTAGCAAGAGCATTCCCATCCACATGGGAGATGACTATACCATCATCTCAAAAGGACAAGGTACAGTAAATCTTGAGCACAGTTATTTTTCCAATGTTTTGTATGTACCATCTCTTGCATCAAAAATCCTGTGTGTCTATCAAATGAACCATAATGGATTTCTCAAGGGAGTATCCTTCAGCCCAAATGATGTAGAAATCACTGAACTTGCATCTGGGAAACTTGTGGAAAAAGGGTCTACAAATCATGATGCAAAATCCTATGAGTTTTCCCACTTTGTTGCTGATGCAAATCCCATTGCTCTACTGACTCATGGAAATGAGGTTATTAGGCTCTATAATGAGAGTTTTTTCCATATAAACTTCAAATACTTGCAGTAATTACAGAAAAAATCCATGGTTGAAGGCCTCCCGGTGATCAAAGCTACCACTGAAATTTGCAAAGGCTGTATTTTGGGCAAGCATCCTGAGCATAAGTTTGATCGGGGGAAGGAAATACGAGCATCAAAAATATTGGGGCTGATTCATTATAATATCAGTGGACCAATTCGCATCACATACTTGAATGAATCTCGGTATTTTCTCACTTTTATAGCTGATTTTTCTAGATATACATGGGCCTTCTTCATTAATAAAATGTCAAAAGTCTTAGAAAAATTCATTGAATTAAAAGAACTGATTTAGAATGCATCTAGGAAAAATATCAAAACTTTGAGATCTAAGAATGTTGGGGAATATATCAGTAATTATTTTCTGCATATATGTTCTGAAAGTGGTATTCATACCCAACATTCAGTCCCCTACACTCCCCAGTAGAACGGTGTAGTAGAGAGAAAGAATCGGTCTCATAAGGAGATGACCACTTGCATGTTGGAAGCCAAGAAGTTGGCTGCAAATTTATGGGATGAGGCCATGAAGGTTTCTGTATACATTTAGAACAGAGTGCCTCAGTCATATTTGAAATGGAATACCCCTTTTGAATCCTACTTTGGACATAAGCTGGATGTGTTGAATCACAGGGTGTTTGGGTCCACTGCATGGGCCCGAATTCCACATGATAAGAGGAAAGATTTGCAACCGCAAAGTATTGAGTGCTTGTTTCTTTGATATCCTGAAGAATATAAAGGTTTAAAGCTTCTGTATATCAGAACAAAAAAAATCATCATTGAAAAAAGTGTCCGGTTTGATGAGCCTCTTCAAGAGGTAGAACTAGTGAAGGAGAAAACTGTTGAATTTCCTTCCTATTCTACTGAATATTTGGATTATGAAATTGGGGGTGATGACTATGATTTGGAACCTAATTTGAAACCTATGATATATGATATCCATGAATAGAAACAATCAAGTTCAATTTCAGAACCTCAAGTGAAAACACATCTCCCAACTTGGGCCAGACAGACACTTTCTTCCACCGGTGACAACATTGGAAATCCGGATGATCCAAGAAGAACTTGGTCCGATTTCCAAAGAGAAGGTATTTTGCTCTCTTTTTGTAACTATTTGCTTTCTAAAAATTGTTATTTAATGATAATTTCAGATCCTATGTTTTACTACCATGCTCAGAAAGATCCAAGATGGCAAGCTGCCATGGACGAAGAGATGAATTCTGCTCAAAAGAACGCTACTTGGGGGCTAGTTTCTCTTCCTCTGGGAAGGAAATTAGTTCAATGAAAGTGGGTGTTTTGGAAAAAGGTTGCTGTATATGGAAGAACCTAAAGATATAAGGAAATAGGGGTATCAAAATGGTTCTCCTAGGTCTAAGGAGTGGACTACCATGAGACCTTTGCACCGATTGCAAAAATGGACTCCATCCGCCTAGTTTTGGCAATTGCGGCATTCAAGCACTGGGAGGTGCATCATATTGATGTTAAGTCTTCATTTATACATGGAGATATTCATGAGGAAATATACATGAATCATCCTGAGGGCTACACTTCATATTCATCTATGGTTTTCAAACTAAAGAAGTCATTATACGGGTTAAAACAGGGCCCAAAAGAGTGGTATTCCAAGATGGATGCCTTCTTTCTCTTGCAAAAATTCCAAATATGTAAATCATATACAAATGTGTATCTACAAAAGAATGATTCTCATTTTCTTATCATTGTTTTATATGTTGATGATCTCTTGGTTACTAGTAGCACTGTTGTTTCCATTTCAGTCATAAAAACTACCCTCCATGATGCATTTGAGATGAGCGATTTGGGGCTCTTGAAGCAATTTTTGGGGCTTGAAATTGCACAAAGTTTTCATGGGATAATTGTCAATCAGTCTCAATACATATCAGACCTGTTAGTTAAGTTTAACATGGCTGAATGTAAGGCTGCACCATTCCCTTTCCTTTTAGGGATCAACCTTGAAGAAGGAAAAAGCACACCTCCCATGGACTGCACTATCTACCGCCAGCTGATTGGTAGCTTGCTTTACTTGACTCATTCTTAGCATGATATATGTTATTCCATGAATGCTGTATCAATATACATGCATCAGCCTCATTATATTTATTGTAAGGAATCCAAGAGGATCCTCTAGTATATTCAGGGCACCAGGACCTACGACAGTCATTATGCTGCAAACTCTGAGCTAGAGTTGGTTGGTTACATAGATTCATATTGGGCGGGATATTCTATTGATCGGAAGTATAATTCTAGAAATGTATTCATGTTGGGTGGTGGCCCCATTTTCTGGTATAGCAAAAATAAGGCCTCCATTGCATTGTCTTCAGTATAGGTCGAGTACCGAGGATCGGTGAATGCTTGCATCCAAGCTGTTTGGTTGCAAGGAATTCTTTCAGAGTTTGATTTTGGTAGTACTTTTTACAATATCCTCTTTTGTGACAATCAAAGTGCTATTAATATCTCCACATATCAAGTTACCAGGAAGAGGACCAAGCATGTAGAGATACACATGCATTATATCAGGGAATTGGTGCATGGCAGGACCATCATTTTGTAATACTGCCCTACTGATGAGTAGATTGTAGACATATTCACCAAGATATTTTCAGAGAAGAAGTTCACTTACCTCCATTCACTGTTGGGGGTGAGTTCATCAGGGTGATCAAATTACTTTCCAATGTTCATCTTGAGGGGGGGTTTTCCCACTGGGTTTTCCCTCTTTCCTCACTTAGATTTATTTTTGAGCATTATTTGAGTTACATTATTGTTTAGGGTGACCTATGGAATTTGTTTCTGGGGCCCTATAATTTCATGCATTTTATTTTTACTCCTCCTGGGTATAGCTTAAAGGGGGGTATTGGAGTCATTTACCCAACATGCACACTTATTTGGTCAATTTTGGCCTATTTACCCACCATCCTAAATTTAATTGACTTACATGGCATCATATGAGCACACTATGACATCAGGATGAGCACACCCACGCCCTCCTTCAGTCAAGGATGCCAATTAAGCCTTCTCCTTCATTCGGGGAGGATAACTGGGCTTCCTCCTTCAAACAGGGAGCAATTATGGGGTGATCTGAGTGTCATAATTGCACCTAATTGCTAACTGATTGTTGTTTCACCTAAAAATCAGTTAAGCTAGGTTATGAAGGAGCCTCCATTCATTATTTGATTATTTTTTTCCAATATTTATGAACTGGAGCTAACACTAGCGCCTACAACGACTTTTGATGACAAGTGGCACTTTAGTTAACTCCATAGAAGCTACTTGAAGTTATGGATGTGCTACCTCCTTCAATTAAACATGAATTTACATGTGATGAGTCACTTTCAGTTAGAATCAGTCATATATTGCACTTTGATTTAGTTAGGAATTAGTGTGAGAGTCAGTTGTTGATTAGCTCAGTTAACTATGTGTGTCGATCGTGGCTGACATTCAGTGAAGGTACACCCATTCATTCAATTCAAAAGACATCCTTATGTTGCCGCCTTTTCACACACCTGGGTCACATGACAGAAATATTCAAGCCACTCGGTGTGTCCTTGGGGGCAAGTCTCAAGTCAAGGCTGTCACCTTGTTCTTGACTCCTCCGTTTAGGCTCAACTCCTAACAAAGCCAAGGGGGGTAGACCCTATTAAGTTACTAAGGATGATTTCTTAGTGTGGTTATGTTAAACTGAATCAGTTATTTAGGAGTTTGAATATTTTAACTATAAACAATTAAAGATGACAAGATACGAAGATAAACACACGAACGCACAAAGCTGATACACAATATATATATATATATATAAAGCAAAAATGACCAGTGCCTTAGAATGGAGTCAAATCAAAATGATCAATGTGCTTGCATGTCCTTGGAGTGAATGTTTTGTGATTGCATCTTGGTATGTTTTAAGTTAAAATTGAAGTATGAATTGATAACATTAGGCTAAGGGGGGACTCCAGAAGCCCGAGAGTACTTGGAGTATGTCCAAAACAAAACCTTTACAGCTACCCGCAAGGAATATGTGGGCTGAAATGGAGTCTCTAGGGCTATTGTTCATAATGCACCCATTGGGGTGTGACAGAGATCGGTGCCTTGAGGTCACTTTTCAGTAAGTTCCCGCTTCCTTTGGGTATTTTTCCACCGTAGAGGTTTGATCGAGGTGTTGGATTTTCACCTGATGGTTTGTCAATTGGGGAGAGTGAGTCCTAATTATGCTAGTCACCCAAGTGCTTTTGATACAGCTTGACTGATCAGATGAACCGTAGCCAAGTGCAGAGCATACACACTAGATCCTTGCAAATTTTAATAAGTTTTAACTGAGTGTTCTTGTTTAAAATAAAAAAGCCTCCAAGAACCTCTTTCGATCCAAGTGGATCTCAATCGGGGAATCAAGGAGGAGTTAATTTTTAATTGCTGATAAATAAAAGATGAAAAATAAAACAACTACACAAATATGGTTTTCTGATTAATCCTACCACGAATCTCTTTCCCCTTGCGGGTCACTCAGGAAATCATGGGGTAAGTATTGTGATTACTTTGAAATGTAAGATATGGAGTATGGAATTAACAACAAGATCAAGTATACTTCCCTACAAATCAGATCAATTCTAGTGAAAAATAAATAAGCAGAAAATGACAAAAATGGCACCGACGCGAATCCCCCTAGGGGGGATGGGGAATGGGCTCAAAAGAGCCTATTCAAAGAGTGATTTTATTACAACGGTTAAAATATCAAAGCACTGATAAATTATTTCTTTCTTGGTCCTTATACAGGCTGAAACCAGGATCTTACAGTTATACAAAAATTTTACAAATTTTGTGACAAAAGAGAGACCCCTGGGGGGATTTGAGCGCTCCAAAAGCCACTTTGGACAGAAGCTTCCTTTCTTCTCTGTCAGAACTGATAAATAACAGAGATCATGTTAGAATAAAAAATTCCCAAAAGCACTTTAAGAGTGCCTTTGGGTCATCCTACTTTATCTCAAAAAATAATGAAATTAAACTAGCTATATCGACGAAAAAGGAACCAAGGAAAGCAAGATTTCCTTGGGATCTTGGCTTTCTGTTTGTGCAGCCAATTAAAATGCACTGATATTGCAGAATATTAAACTTATTGAACATAAAATGAAACTACCTTAACAGCAAGCTATGAATTTTCACTAAATTACTTGCGAAAGTAAGGTACTTTCGGCTAGATCTCTTGAGATTGAACTTTATATGCAAAATGAAGCAAAGATATAGAAATTGGAAGGGATATTTCTAATTATATCTGTGTGTGTTTTTCTTTATGAGATAGATCAGATTAATAAGAATCCTTTAAAGTAACCAGTTTGAGGAAAGTTTAATCATTTTTAAAGGAGAGAAAGGGGAAGAAAGGTGCTTGTTGTTGAAGCAGATATGCAGAGGGAACTTTGTAGAGAAGCACCGAGGGGCGCGATCTTAGAAATCTCTGCTAGAAATAAATGGAGTCAAACCTGAACCATGGATATTCCAGCCACGGCAAACCTGTAAGCTACAACACAACTCTTGCAGACAGAACTATCAGATCTGAAGATACATATGAGAAAGGGATGATACAGTATGCAAATAACCTTATTTAACATACAGGTATTAACTCATTCAAACATATGCAACAAATAGAAAGTAAGTAAGATTACTTACAATGATCTATCCTTATGATTTCAGAAATCATTTAGGCAGACAATAATTAAGTGCAAAAAATTGGAAAAATAACAGTTTCGCCTCGAATGCAGCAAGACGATGACAATCCACACATGAAAAATACTCCACAATTGAGCCTCCAAAGATTCTGTTTATTCAAAAAATGAAGATCAGTACACAGTTTACAATGGCAAGCCCTTCAGTCCAGCTCTAACTAGCTTGGAAGAGGGAGCCTCCAGCAGGATATATACAATTTGCAGGCCATCTAGTCCAGGGTGGCACAATTCCTCATGGAATCAAGTGAAATAAATTGATGGAGAGTTCATCAATGCACAACTGAAGCTGGACTGAGCCTACTTGTCAACCGGGGGCTTGATATGGCTGACACATCAACCCATACACTGACACATCGGCCCAAAACTCATCCAGATGAGCCAAAATGTGTTGAGGAGAGAGGGAGGGTGAAATTCCTCATAAAGGATGCTCAAGATCAACTCTGGATCTAATTTGATCACCTCCTTCAGTGAAGGATTTGTCAGATCCAGTCAATCTGCTTCAAATCTGACTGATTTCAATCAAATCAACTGAGAATCCACTGATTTATTGTTTTTGGATTTGCTCCATTATTCATCAATTTATTAATTAAAATAATCAATAATTGATTTTTGGGGCTTTCTGACCTGAATGATGGAAAATCACTCAAAACTAGGAAATAGCGGGTCCATGGGTTTACATGGTGCTCTTAGCTTGAAAATGAGCACCTACATGACTGAAACTGATTATTTGGCCCACTTTTATTACAAAATCAATTTTTCCAATTAAACTATTAAAAAATAGCCTAAGTTTTGGAAAAATTAAAATTTAATAAAAAACACTGAAAAAACTAAAAAATTGAAAAAATTGAAAAACACCTAGGGGGACTTAGACATGTTCATATGACTCAAAAATGATGTCTAGCATGCTTATACATTGACACATAGACTCTAATAACCTCAATAGGCCTAAATTCCAAGCCGACCACCCCAATTTTGGAGGTATGGAGTGAAAAACTCAGAAATTATCAGTCGTTTGTTGAACAACCAATAATAACCAAGGGAAAAAGCACCCTGGGCTGATCGGATTTACAAATGAAGTCTAAGAGACCGAGTCTTTTACAGACACTATCATGCTAGAACAATTATTACAATTCCCCATGGGGTATGAAGATGTGATATGATACAATAAGCACTTCCCAGAAGTACTTCCAAAGGTCCTTTTGAAGTCCAAACAAGTCAACCCTGTCCGGTTCACCAGGCTCACTTGATAAAAAACCACTAAGTACAACATAGGTCGTAACATTCTGGGTCCAACTGTGGGACGTGTGCTCGATATGGTCTTTAGGGAAAGGAGAGGATACGAGAACACCATAATCTCTGGTTTATATACCCTGTAAAAACATCTCAACTTGACAAGAAAAACCTCAGTAGCAGAAGTTTTATAAAAAAAGAAATGAACCATTAAGCTGATTTATTTAAACAACATAAATGTAACTAACTAAAAGAAGCAAAGTTTTATTATAGCTAAGTGTAAAATAGAAATGTAGAAAGTAAATGCTCTCTTTCAAGGAGCTTATTTTCCTACTCTAAGCATGATATAAAAAAGGGTTAAGTGTAATCAGAAATCCAATGTAACCACCTAAGAATTTTATTAACATAATTTTTTTTTTCCTTGTCGTTGGTTACCAGCCAAAGTAAGGATACTTTATTCAGAAAATGAAAACCTGCATGATGATTCAGAATGGGCGGGATGGATGGGAAATCATAGGCATGAATAATGTCGTCAAACTTCCTCCCAAACTGGTAGGTACCTGCGCAGGCTGCTTCTATCGATGACTGGATAGGGTTGATTTACAAATTGGAATGATGAGGCAGATTGAATACACCATCATACTAATCATCAAGGCTTACTGGATGATAATTCACTGTATAAGCCCCAAGCAGCTCCAAGTCATGAGGAAATTCTATATGTGAAGATGATAGTTGAGACTGATATCACTACTACATTTCGACCAAAAATCCGACGGCCTTATTGTCGGATTTTCAACATTTCCCTGTCGCATGTATGACACTATGATTTTTTTTAAGCATCGGTGGCTTTGCGTCAGTTATCCGACCTCTTTCCAATCCGTCGATTGAGCGACAGATCATTTTACCGTTGGTTAAATGTAAATCGTCGGTTATCCGACATATAATTCATATTAAACTAGCTCATATTGATTTTTTTTTTAAAATCGCCTGTAGGCCGTCGCATAAGTGACGGAGAAGACGTCGGTTAAGGGATGGATAAAACTGTTTTAAAAAAAAAACCATTTGCAGGTCGTCTCTTAAGCGACGGATAAAACTATTTAAAAAAAATCATTTGCAGGACGTCGCTTAAGCGATGGTTAAAACTGTTTAAAAAAAATAAATACAAATACGGATGCTTTTACTCTGGAGGCCAAACACCATTAGTTAGCGATTGGCCTTAGACAGCCTTGTTGTTAAGGATAAGTGAACACGTTGATAGACCAACCTACCCCTTTCCTGGGCCCAAGATCGCAACAGTGTTTATACTTCGTTGACCTTTACATTAACGGAACAAGCTAGTATATCTGTTGATGTACTAGATGATAGGACTCTTTTCCAATACTCAATACAATAGTTGATGCCAGGTTTCAACCCCTCAAAATGACAATAGTTTTGAAGAAGATGTGAAACTATATGATTGAGGTGGATGCTTGAAGACACCGGAGTTAAGTAGGATGGAATGATTCCATTATACTGTGACAAACATGGAGTTTTGAGGTGCGATGGCTAAAACCGTTTTAAAAAAAAAAAATACAAATGCGGATGCTTGAAGATGTGAAACTATATGATTGACGTGGATGCTTGAAGACACCGGAGTTAAGTAGGATGGAACGATTCCATTATACTGTGACAAACATGGAGTTTTGAGGTTGGTGAAAATCCCAATTTATCACTCAAAGATGAAGCATGTAGAGATTCATCATCACTTCATCCGTGACAAAAGTTCAGAGTAAAGAGATTTTGTGTATTGTTCTTCTCAAAATCAATTAGTTGTTGCATTCACCAAGCCATTGTGGAATACCAAATTGTAAAATTTAGAAACAAGTTTGAGGTAAAAGTTAACAGGTTACTTATCAAATTGGTGAATTAAAATCTGATGATTAATATTAACTTCTGTGAAAGTAAGTTTAAGTTAATAGTAAAATAAAAGATGTAACTGGACCTTAAGTTATGTAAAAAGGAATTAGGTAGTTAGAGATTTAAACATTCTCATACTTTGAGCGAGTTAAACCCATTATGTCTAAATGTTGTATTTATCACCTCTTTCATAATGAATCCTATTTCCTATCTTGTATCATTCTCTTTTGTTCTCTCGTTGTTATTGCTCTAATTTATTATAATTAGATTCCAAACATTGCAGAAAGGAGGAGTTTAATGAGATTCTGAACAGCACCTATGTAAAAGAATTGGCTTCTGATGTCAAAACTTGCAATATGCTTATTGATTGTTTATGCATGGAAGATGCAGATTTTGTCGGATAACCGACGAAAATCCACCTGTTAAATAAATTCAACTGTTAACTTCTTACTGTTTATATTTTGACAAACCTTAATTATATCATAAAGCAAAAGCACAAACATGTTCAATGTTATTGAGACAAATGACATTAAAATATCCATGAAAAGATATGCCACATTCATAAAAAAGAATGAACCAGACAATAGATAAAATAAAAACCCAGTTGGATCAATAATGCCAATGTTAACAGTGAATTCATAGAGTAGAAACTTCCCGTATCAATAATATTAAAAAAAACGGCCACAGTAAATGGTTGACTCTTTGAGTTTCCGGCAAAATCTTACCATCTGGCACACATGTGAGAGGGTTCCTTCAATATCAGCCACATTTAGTTTCCAAAGTGAGTTAATCATCAATTCTTTGTTGGACTGTAGATATGCTTCCAAATCACCTTCATAATAATTCCCCTCTGTACTCAGTTGTCATTTCATATCTTCTTGTAACTGTAGTAATCCAAAAGCACCTACCACACCCATAGCCAAAAAAGGAATGAGCATTAAACTATGAATGCTATTACAATATAGTGCGATATTAATTTGAGAAAGATTTGATGCCCTTTCAGACCTGTTGCTGCTATGACTTGAGATTTTATAAAATGCCCTTTGTTTCTGAACCATTCAGCTATAAATGGCACACCCAAATATATGGCTTTCTTTCCAATTTCCTTTGCTACTTGTCTTGCATATATGTAACCAATTGTCTGTAGCATATCGCCTCCATAAGCTGTTCAAAAATTTCAAGGAACCAATTAAGCATAAACTAATATAACATTCATGCATTTTTTGTGGATTCAACTATCAAATTAAAGACTAGAAATTAATGTAAATTTACACAACAATTAATCCATGCCACTACAAATGCTATCGGGCCATGGTTGAGGCACGACATTGCCATACCAATGGTCCATGGTCAAACACCAGCAGGCATAAAACCCTGAACAATGTGTGTTTTATCTGCTCCCACATTGAAGGAGGGGTGTGATAATGCAGAAATTGGGATCATAGCTCCCCACAAACCAAAATAGGAAGGGCATATTCAATGATCATATCCTCTTTCTCTGTGCCAGTAGGGAAAAAATAAAATATGATAAGCTAGAGCATCTAATTACTTTTAGCATATTTAATAAGTAGATAACCTTTAGCCAACAATTGCATACATATCTCTTTCCTCCAATTCCAACAGAAAGACTGAAGTGAACAAACCTCATCAGCAAAAACAGATTTTCACCTTAGCTTCTAGATGGTGAACATGGTAACCCTTCCAAATCCCTGTGAAGGTCAATAGCACTAGATCCTTGGAGTCACCGAAAAGCATGGCTCTACAAAGCACTTTTCCCTAAAAGAGAACTGGGTGCTGATCATTGATGTGCTGACAACAGTCCCCGCCAAATAGGAAGTCCCAGAAAATGTACCACAAACTATACAAAGTTCTATCTGTCAACCCACTCTTAGCCAAGAGGTCCTTTAAAGGGAGCCACCATTAAATGACTAGCCATGCAAATACCTAGTGTGTATGAAAAGCCACAGGGTCCAGACGCTATGAGGTTAGGATAAGAAGAAATCCAATAGCAATAAGAACAGGGCCAGGACATGCCTCTGGTGAAGCCAGGAGTACAATTTCCAGGAATCAGACTGTTGAATCTTTTTTCCAAATACCCACACCCAGTGTCTCCAGAAAGGGCCCTGGCCCCTGCATATCAATGTTCAGCTTGAACAAGTCCTCAGGGGGGGGAGCAACCCAATGATGTCTTTGAAATCAATCTTGTCAGAAGAAAAGAGGGCATCTGACAAGCTAATACCTTCCAGTCCTTCCAACAATGAGCCTCAAAGTCCCAAAGGTCTCTCCAAGTAAAAATGTTTTTCATTTTGGCCATACAGGGGAGCTATCACAGCTAGAAAATATATGGCAAAGAGCATAGTGTGAAGGAAAGGTGTTGGTTATTCTTAAGGCATAGTGCATGGATGTCTTTAATTTTATCATTGCTCCAAGCAGGTCTGCGGAAAGTGTCTCTGAGAAATATCCCAGTTTCAAGAGAGGACACATTTTAGATAGAGCATACATCTAAAGATACTTCATTACTCACACTTTGTGAGAAGTTAGTTTTTTGTGTATTGAAGGATGGGCAATCAAGCGTTTTGCTGAAAATATTAACATCCCTTTTGAGCATGCATGTCGGGGCACTGCGAAAAGCTGTGCTTTTTGTTCTTGATAGAAAAGAATGCCAAGATGATGCACTTTTTTCACTAAATTTGCTGCTTCAAGCAGGTTATGACAAGTCAAAGTAGGAAGAGTTGTTGGGGAAGCTAGAAGCTAGCTTTAAGCTTATAGAGTATGTACTTGGAACTCTGACAAAGTTTAGAGGAATTGTGAGCAAAGAAAACACAGGGAACCTGACCAAACTTTTTCTAAGCTCCTCGTTGCATGGTTTCCCATCACATGTTCATCCAGGGAGTGCAGCTGTGGTCTCTTCTACCCTCTCTGTTGAGGGATTTTTGTATACAATTGAGCACTTTTTCATA
>LPNX010062511.1:70277-157274 GCA_001517045.1 Pseudotsuga menziesii | reverse complement strand
AAATTTTTAAGTAGCTTCAAGCCTATGCCAAACCGGCTGAAGTGAAAAACACAAATTGTTCATTTAAACCAGCAAGCAGTAAATCTCAGTTTTTCAACATTTTACACTAAATGGTCATTTTAAAACGAAATAGAAACAAATAAAAAGAAACAAACATCAATATGACATGCTTGGCTATAACGATTACATTAAATTACACTAAAGTCTTCGGGAACATAAGCATGCTAGTATGCAAATGGTGATGGGATGAGGAATTGATATGTTTATATGTTGGGGTTCATACTTTTATTATTTTCTTTTTTCTTTTTTATAATTTTAGAGACCGACCCCGCTATGTTAGGGACCTTGACGCCTCCCTGCCCCCCTGTCCCCCAAAATACCCCAAAATTCTGGGGTGTCTCTACACGTCCCCAATGTGCGTTTCCCCGCTCCGACGCCCCCCCGTCTCGGAAACTTGGTGGAACACTGAAAAATAGCCACAAAGAGGGTGCATTTGGGAGTTAGAGGCAGCCATTTGAACTGGGGAAATAATTGGAGCATGAAGGAGAAGACAAGTGTCATAGGAGTTACCAAACCACTAAGATGAGTTGGAGGAAGCCTATGGAGGGAAATTCGACCTTAGGAAGCCTCATGAAGTTAATAAAATGATGTCTTGATGAAGGACAACAACTTTTGATCATTTGTTAATTGGCCTTTGGCATTTTGGAGAGCTTTTGCTTGTCCATTGCACGGTGAGTGTTCACTATCCTTGCTTGTGAACCAATTTCAAGGGAGTTGGATTCCTTTCCAAGTTGGTTGATGGAGAGGCCATTCAGACCTCTCATTGGAGCTGAATGAAGGTGTATTAGTTGCAGGTTGAAGGTCCATACAGTTTGATTTCTTATCTATCTCCCCCTTATCTCATTCCTACTTCACCATTCCCCATACTCTCATGTGAAGGCGCACTTGTTGGAGTGGTGCTTGCGTTTGGATGAGTCTATTTGTTGCCCAAGCTTGGGTATATGAAGTATGGCTCTGTACTCTCATGTCCATATACTCTATTATTCGAAATTTAAGTAATCCATAAATGAATTGCTTGCATTTCCTGTGCTATTAAACCACTCGTTCTCATGTGTTTGGCTTGCATTTTGAAAGAGTTGTATATTGGATCTGTATGAAGGAATTTCTCTGATATTTGATGCTGTTGGGGCAGCCATTTGTATGCCGTAGATGGTCTCTATATGTCATGTCATTATCTGAACCATTCAATGTACTTTTCATGTGTCAAAATCAAGCTATTAATGCTACTTTCCCTTAAGCAATTTCACTGAAAGTTGTCATATGAATGCTGCACATTATAATCAGTTTGCAGAGCTAATAACCATGATTAATGACAACCCCTGATGTCTGATATTTATTCCCATACTCTGAAAGTTGGAAGGGTCGTACTTGAGTTGGGAAGCCAATGTGGCCACCACCCTTGGGGGGAATTTGACCTCATTTTCCTAGGAAATTTACACTTTCTCTGATTAGCCCCAAACCAAGTTGCAGAGGCTTAAAATCAGACCCAAACTGTTCAGAGGTCATCTTGGGTTGTACTAAGACTCACCATACCATTGCACTTCGAATTCGGGACTATTTGGTGCCAGTTGGAACCCCCCTAGAGTCATGACTAGTTAAGCCTGAATTTGCCCAAATTGTACTTTTCTCCAAAAATTTCAAGTAGGGTTATTACAACAAACAACACATTAAATTCCGACTTGAAAACTATAAAGCAATTGAAAGATGATTTTTCACACACATGCAAACATTAGTACACTGTCAAAGGATTTTATTTCCGTTCTTCTGAATGAAGATGCAACTGCATTGTCCAATTAACAACAAGGGATAATAAAATTTGCTCCGTAAAAAGCATGCATGATTACAAGCATCCTCAAGTAATTAAATCCTATCACTACTGGAGAGTTCGTCCATGCAATAGTTGATAGATCTCTATGAAACTTTGTGAACTTGTGTTGCCTCCAAACGAAAAAGTAAGTGAGGTAGAAGATGGGAGTGAATGTCAAGAAGGGAGAAGAATGAAAGAAGCCAAGGCTCAGAAAATGATCGAATTCTTGTACTGTCTTCAAATCTGCATTAAATATATTTCTTGTTACCTTGGGTCCTGGGATATCATATCCTTTCAACATTGCAGATAATAATCATTATCCTGTTCCACAAGTGTGTCCTCACGCTGAAGAGAAAAAAGAAGTATGGATAAAAATGAATGAATATTCCTCTTATAAGGAGCCTTATCCTTCTGACTTTAGAACTGAGCTTATTGGTGTTTAGTTAACTTTTATAAAGCAATGTTTCCTGTTCCATTTTGATAAGTTTTGGACTTGTATCATCTATGGCCTATAGATCTGTGAAGCTTTGGACATCTATTGATATTGTGAATTTTATGGGCACAGATTTATTGAATATCAAAGAAAAACGTTTTATTTTTTCAAAATGTATATATCTTTATATTTTTTTATGTGCTGAGATTTTCATGATTTATTCCCCATCCAATTCAAACTCTTTACTCTTCTGCCTCCCAGAGCTTTTGCTAGTTCCGAATCTGGTGCTGGTTCAAAGTGAAGCTAATAATTATTGTCTTGTTAAGGCAATGGACACACAGTAATAGGATTGGAATATCTTATCTCTTAGGGAAAGAGGCCCTTTGTAAGACCTTGGTCTAGACTCTACATGCCTATATCAAGATCATTTTTCCTTTTTCTCACTTCCTGTAAACAAATATAATCTTCATAAATTAAGCTTTTATTTTCCTTTCTTCAGGGAAAATGGTTTGGCTACATTGTAAATAGAATTCTTTGGTTTTCCAACTTACCATCAATGTCCTTTTTATATGTTGTAAACCTATAAAGTCATCATAATAGGTTGATACAGAGGAACCTTAATCCAATCTAGTGGGTGTAATAAGGCCTTGTTTCTAGATCATCACGAAGTTACAAATTTTATGAAATTTATTATGTATAAGGAATATGCTCACATTCTAGTATTGACTCCTTTTCGAGAGAAATGGGTCCATGTTGTTTCATTGTTTCATTTTTTAGGTTTAGACCAAATGTGTGATTTCCCTGGGGACTTTCTCACTCTTATCAGTCTTCCATATTTTTGGCAGAAATAGCTTAGTATATTTAGCAGTATTTAAGATGATATCTTTTTGAATTGTTTGAACAGAATTCGAAGTTCCTTCAGTTTGTGTCAAAAATGAGTCGTGGAGAGTTGATCGTTGATGATAACCAGGTTAAACCTGCTGGTGCATCCTCGGCCAATGCATGGGCTGACGAATATCATCTACAGCATAATGGGGACATGCATCCTTGGGCTGCTGAGTTTACAGCTGGGGAGGTAAAGGCAAATCACTGTTATTGTAATTCTTTTTGTATGTTTTTTTTTCAATTTAATTTATTTCAGTTATGCACCAAACTCGCAACAAATAGACATAAGAGTTACATGAAGGTCCTCTTCCTATTAAATCTAGGAAGTCAAGGAGTCTACATCCTTTTGAAAGTTGAAACATATCAACTCTACCTTTGACATGAATTGCTAGGTCATTTTTGAATGCTCTCAATTCTCCCAGTTGTAGGAGTAAATTGTCTCTATTTTTTCTTTCTTTCTTTGCCCTTACTTTTCTGGGAATCATCCTACCCTGGCATTGCAGATACCTTACCATATGTTGGATGGCGATGAGCCACAATAAGTCCCTTCTTCTTCCGCTGGTCTTGGTGTTGGATTCCAAAGGAATATAATGGCTAGCACACACCTGATTCCAAAGTAGAGACATTGAATTTATAAGGGACCTTGATCTCTAACTTTTCTTCAATCCCAACAACTTATTTGAGTGAGAGTTAGGGAGGTGATCTGAACCATTTATGGCAGTGTTAAAGTTTTAGGGTTAGGATAGTTTTTAACATAAGAAATAAACTTTAATGCAAGAAAACAAGATCCAGAATAATACTGCCTCAATCAATTTAAACTTCAATAAAATCACACATAATTTTCATCTCTTTCAACTTTAACACTCCATTGGTCACTGCGTTAACGTTAGTCATCGAGATTCATCAAATGCCATGTACAACAACAAAATAATAAATAATGTACACAGTACAGGAGATATCAGAAATACAAAATCATAACCATTATTTGAATCAACCTTATACTCAGATACTTTAGGTATGATCTTGTCACCGAAGGACAAGTCCATTTGGGTAAACAAATGACGTACCTTGAGAGAGAGAGAGAGTTAAGGCAGACAGAAACATACCTCAGAATCTTAGTCAACAAGAAAAGAAACTTCAATTGATTACTCAGGCTTTTGAAGCACAGTCATACCCAGTACAGTCATACTGACAAAGGACACACAGTCATGCTGGGAAAGAATGCAGTCACGTTGTGCAGAGACATACAATCATGCTTTTACACAGCCATACTTTTACACACAGTCAGAGAGATCCACAGACAAGCTTGGAAAAGAAGCACACGGTCAAGTTCAACATAGACACACAGTCAAGCTCTTGGAAACGCAGAAGACCACAATCATTCTGCTGGAAACCCAGTCCATGCAAGAGTGAACAGTCACGTAAAGGTGGAGTCATGCTGCAGGTGGAGTCACTCTAGGCAAAGTCACACTTATAAACAACACATGGTTACGCTACAGAGGGAGGTAGTCGCGCTAGAAAAGAGTCAGGCTGAGAAACAACACGTCTTACACTGCAGAGAGAGGTGGTCACGCTGGGAAATAACACATGTTATGCTGCAGAGAGAGCTGGTCATGCTAAAAAGAGTCATGCTGAGAAACAACACATGTTACGCTGCAGAGAGAGGTGGTTATGCTAGAAAAGAGGCACGCTGCAGAGACAGGTGCTAGGTCAAAGTCACGCTAGGGCAAAATCGCACTGTAGAGAGAGGTGGTCACGCTGAGAAACAATCACACGCGGAGATATAGTCACACTGAGATCACGCGGAATTGCAGTCACCTGTGGAGGTGTAGTCACACGGAGCTGGAGCAAGGTTCACGCTATAGGTGTTGGCAAGGAGAGAACGATCACGCAACAATCAAAATGCTGGTGCAGTCACACAGAGAGTCATGCGGAGGAAGCAACACATGAGGGAACAATCACGCTAAGGAATCACGCAGAGGAACAAACAAGGAATCAGATCCGTGATTCATGTTTACATTAAACCTTTAATTTTATATACTTGATACTCCAAAGGTCTAGCCATAAAGTTTAATAAGGTATAACTATAAAATAAAACTATGTAGCACGGGAACCGCTCCCGGCTTTTAAGAAACTCGTTCCTGAAGTTGCGATGTTCTAGGGAACTTGGGAACCTGCAGGGAACTTTCCCAATCCTAGCGAAAACCGTTCCGGATTGTTGGGAACTTTTGCCCTCTAAAATCGAGAGCTTGGGGACTTTTTTTGCGCGTTTCCTTCACTGGGAACATCCACTCCTTTATGATGGCCATGTTGGTTGTTAACAACATTCCTATTTCCTTGCGACCGTACATATACATGGTTGAATCAAAATTTTTTCTCTAGAAAACTAAGTTGCAATAAAAGTCTTTTTCTTGCTACCTTTTCGAGTTGGTGCATTGATCTCTGAGACTCTGTCTACCGCTCGTTCTAGAGTATTCACTCGTCCCTATGCTGAATTGTAGTTACCACTAATCAATAATAAATGTAAATCTATTTTGACTTTTGATATTAAATAAAAGAAAATATTTTTTTATATTTTACTATTTACTTTATGAATAAAAATAAACTTTTATCTAATTGGAAATGGTTTTAAATCTTACTTAAACTAAACTCATATATTACATTTAAATAAAAATGATCTTGATTTTCATTTAAATTTGAATATTTATACATCGTTGCACATAGAATGTCTTGTAACATATAATATTCTAATACATTTTAATTATAGTCGACATCACTGAAAACTTACTCTATACATATAGCCACAAATATAGGGACTATAACTTCTAAAAGCCCCCACTTTAGAAAGAGTCTACCTTATATAATCAATGACGTGGATAGTAATATGATTTTATTGCCATTTCCATCTGCTAAGAGGTTCTAGTTACAACCATAATACAAGGGATAAGTTAAGTCGTCTGGTTTGTGTTAATGTTTATTTTCTTCTCTATGTTACTTCTCTTCTCATGTTTTTTTAATTATTTTATTTTTATATTTTTTATATTTTTTTAATATATATTATTGGCGTTCCCAACCTGTCATTTCCTGCAAATTTGGGGAAAACTTCTAGACGTATCCGATACTCGTACCCACGTACCCTACGTTCTCGCGTTCTGAAAACTTGTGCAACATAGAAATAAAATGACTTAGGGTAGTATGCAAGGACCAAATAAGAATGAAATCGTAAAGTAAGTGGTTCAAATGGTCCAAAGGTCATACAAATAAAACCATAAGGTAAAATGGTCCAAAAACCATAAAGTAAAATGGTCCAAAGGTTTTATTAATAAAACCATAAACTAAATGGTCATAAGGTTTGATTAATAAAACCATAAAGCAAAATCACTTAGGATAAAACCCATAAGGTAAAAGTTAATAATAACAAAGGTACACACACAATAAGAGTGCTAGGACCAAGTAAGGTAAAAGGACCATCAGTCAACCAAAGGAGTCACAATAAGACAACCCTCATACCCACAAGATCAAGGTGAACCATAAAGGTGGACAAACAACTCCTTTTATCTATAGGACCAACAAGACCAAGGGATTTAATCTTTTCTCTCTCTCAAGGTACATTGTTTTATATATTTTATCATCATTGTATAAGGGGAAGATCCAAACCGGATGGTATGATCCTTTGGTCCTCAATACTGCTCCTAAGGGTTAGGTGCTAGGGACATCATCAAGGGGTGTCCAGTCCTTTGAGAAACAACCTAGCAATAAGCGATTAGGAGAGAGGACATCATCTTGGTCAACTTGACCAAGATTCACCTGGTTAACTGACTAGGGGTGCTCTTGCAGGAACTGCTTGGTCCCAAACCAAGAATCTGCCTGGTCCCAAACCAGGAAGTCTTTGTCTCATCCTGCAGAATCTGCTTAGACCTTTTATCCAAGAAACTGTCTAGTCACAGACCAGAATATCCTAGAGACATATAGGGGCCAAGGTTACTTGGGAGCGGGCGCGAAGCAAAAAGTGAAATTTTCAAAAGCTTTCGGGGTGGGAGCGTTTTTTATATAATATATATTTTTATATATTTTGATGCATATGTCAACAAAACCATGTGCATTCATCAAAATTCAAACCATTATACACAAATATGCAAAGTTTCACATGTATATAGCAATTAAGAGTGCTTACAACCATAATAGCTCCGAGTGCAATCCATATTTGAACCGAAGTACATCAATAAATAGGGTATAAACTAGGGATTCTTCAAAAACTAGTTTTGAGGCCACCAACATTAATCTGAACAATCAACACCACCATAATCATGATACATAGAGGGGTTGGTGTGTTTGATTAAATGGAAATCCCATACCCTCATACATGATAGAATCGAGTGGAAACATTGTAATGCTGAAATCCTAAAAACTGTTCACCCTATTGAATTTTGAATGGGATAAAAAATTCTACTTTTTGCATTTGAAGTCCAATGAGGTTGGAACCACTCTCAAACATCCTGATACAATTAATGGTAATGTTAAAAATTAAAGTAAAATGATAGAAAATGACAGATAAGGAGAACACCAACTTTTACTTTAAGAATTAAATGTTACCATTTAATGCTACTGATGATTACTAAGGTTATATTTTTGTTAGAGTAGGCTTTGCCTCCTTTATATAGCATTTGTATGGACCTAGGGTTAGTTACCCCCCACCCATCACTTTAATTTTTGTTTTTTTTTGAAGAAAACTTGGAAAAAAGGTGGGAGCGTTTTTTTTGCCTGGAAATGAGCTTCCTGAAAAACGCTCTAGTACAGGAGCGTTTAGGAAGCATGCTTCCCCAGTGCTTCTTAGATGCTTCCTTCGGCAGCAAGCCTCGGGAGCGGAGGCGAAGGGGGAGGGGGGCGCTCTCACGCAACCTTGACAGGGGCCCTAACCACATGTTAGGGACTTTGCCATGGCATCAACCTGTTTGGTCCTAGACCAAGAATCCTAGGAGACCACTGGGGGCCCTAGGGTACCTTCTAGGGTCTTACTCTGCCTTAGTTAACTAACTAGGGTACCATTCACCCCTCAAAATGGGTCTCGCAGCTGCAAACATCTTGGTAACTAACCAAGTGCCTCCATTCTTAAAGGATGGCTCTTAGCCCCAGACTGAGCTTCATTCCCAAACTGAATTAAGTTGATCAACTCCTTGGTCCCTGACTAGGTCCTCCATTCAATTGGAGAATGGCTCTCGATGCTGTTGTATCTTTAACATGTAGTCTCTATTTGGATTGCCCTTTGGCCCTTACAACTCAAAGTTATAAACTTATAGCCTATAAGTAGCATAATATTAGTCAATCTAGCTTGAATTGGCTTGTTTCCTTCTTATCTGTTTGATCAAGTTTACCAATCAAGCGTAACAAATTTTTTTGACCCCATACTATGTTTGACACTCCCAAACTTCTTTCATGGTGATTCCATGCTTTCTTTTGCAATTCCAAGGGTTGTTTCTCAATACCTGTAATAAAGACCATTACCCATTTAACTGTGGGGAGTGATTGGGCCATCTAGTGCCAACGTTCTGTCCTACCATGTGAGTCCATGGGAGCATACATTGAACAAAAGCCCCAAACCTTGCTTGCCAACATTATTCTCAACCATTGGGACCTCTCCTCTATCAACATTAAGCGTTGCTAACTAGGGTGCCACAATGCACATTGTACTGTCCTTAATTTCATTGTGGCTTGTGTTGATGTATTCCCCATTCCAACAACCTTTCATCAAGGTTTGTAAATATAGGCCAATTATTTTTGATTTCTTGTTGGAGAATTATCTGGACTATGTAGAGGATGAAACGAAACACATGTATATGAATGGAAACACACACACAACAATATTGTAGATAGTGCAGTAATACAGTGAAGCCCAGTTCTATTAATCACTGGAATAGGAAAAGACTGTAAAATGCAAAGCAATACAAACTAGCTAGAATGGTGTTAGCTTATCTTCTAAAAGAGAGGTGTTGGCTAAGCACATTTGCAAGAAGGCCATTACAAGTCGCCAAAAATGGATCTGAAAAACTGTAGAAAAATTGCTAAGATGGAGAACCATTATGAGCTGGTGGAAGAGGTGGTTGGCCACCAATATCCACCTGGATCAAAGAAGTAGATCAAGACATAGATTGGAGATGACTTCCCTAACAATGCTTCTTTTGCTATCTCCAAATGCTTCCCTAACATTTTAGGTGATAACGTTCAACTTCATGGGAAACATCCCTCAAACCCTTATTCAAGGGCTAGAAAATTGCTTGAAAGTTTGACGTGATTGGGGACATTGGGGAATGAGTGGGGATCTATGTTGACTTGATAATTTTTTGTTAGATAAGATAAGATAAGATAATTTTATTAATGTCCAACTTATGACCACAAAGTAGGTCAACAAGACTGTTGGTTACAATGATGTCCGTATAGAGCGGGAGGACCAAACGGTCTCCTTTAAAAGGAAATAAAAAGGAGACCGTGCAGAAGGTAACAGTGAGCAAATCGAGCTGTGTTGAAGTATCATAGAGTTCTGGTCGCGACCACAAAACTGGAGCCCGACCATGGGACGGAGGTGCCTTGGTGGAGAAGATCCTGAAGTGAATAGGGCCAAGATGGTCTAGTACTCCTAACATCCGAGGCTGAAAGAGAAACACTTAGGAAAGTTCAATAAAGTCTGCTGGCCCGATGAGTGTGCAGGTTGTCTATTGATTTGTTGGAGGATCGAGATCACTACTATTTGCTGACTTATCACTGTTTGGCAAACATGGTTTGATGCCAACTTTTTCGTTGTACTAGACTTTACTTGCCACCCTTTTGAGTCACTTGTCATCTTTTTGTTAAACACAGTCACCTTATTATCCTCTACTTGAGATGTATTCCTGTTGTTGGATTTGGAATGTAAATTTTTAGGCCCTAGGTGACTGTTGTCCTATGTTTCTCTTTAATTAAATAAATTAAATCTGAACTTATTCAACTACATAAAAAAATACTTTTGAACATGCAACAATCATACATATAGCCAGAAATGAACTACGGAAGCATGAATCCGATACACAATAATTCTCTCCTTCAAATTAGCGTATCATTTAATAGTTAAAACTTACAAGGACGCTCAACTTGAGGTTTACAGCTTGTTCAAAAGAAACACTATGCCTACACAGAAATTTGAGGAACTGTTGTACCCTATACGACACTATGAGGTACTACCATAGCAGTCTTTCACCTTGCCGGTCGATTCTCTTCTTGCTATCTGATTTCTCTCATCCTTGGTGTCTTCTCCAACTTCTCCTTCCATTTTGTCCTATTTATGCTTTGAGAGATAAGATAACATAAGATAATTGCATTAAAAAAAAATGATGTATCTCTAGCTGGTTTGAAAAATAATTGAAGGGATTAAATTTATGAGTCTGCAGCTATGGGTGATGCAGTGGTTCGAACAGAGCTAGCGCCTGGGGATGGTTTGACGAGTGCACTGGTTGAAGAACCATCATCCCTAGCCATGAGCAAGAGCCAATCAAAGGACCATATCAAAGTGACAGTTCAATCAAACAAATATCGAGTACAACAAAGAGTAAATCACGCTCATTGTTTACCTGTCATAATAGTTGCTACAGATATATCATATATGAATTTTTACGCATTATTGAGTCGAAACGAGTGTTGCAAATATCTCCGATTTCTCCCAATGTTTGTGATTTGTCCCAAGTTTTTCATGTTGCCAGTCCAATATTTTCATAATTCTTCAGGTCTAAGTTTATGTTTGCTGACAATTTCCTATAATTCCCAATATTTTCAATAAGTTTTTCTCCAGACCCTCGGTGATATATTCCCTGACACGATATTTGTAACATTGGTCGACATAGAAAATTGAGGGACGAGAATCATAAGTTAAAGAGGGAACTGGAACAATGCAAAAAGCAAGCATGTCCCAACAATTCCATGGACAGATAATTGTTGCAAGCTATTGATTCAGCTGTATCTTCAAATCAAATCCAACTGACACCTGACCGACCTGATTGGCACAGTCCATGGGAGTTGGTTGATTTAGGACTCACAGATAAAGAGAGCCATCAACAAGTGGTTTCTCAACTGAAGGAAAAACAGTTTGAGCTATATCTTATCCTGGAAAGGAAGTGGAAGCAGAAGATTGAATATTACAAGGATCAATTGGCTCAAACAGATTATCGAATGAAGGATGCATGTGCCTTTGGCTCGAAGGCCCTATCATGTAGATCACCTTCTCAGATACACTCCGTACTCCTACAAGAAAGATGGACGGTTTTTTCAACTCCAACATCTGGCAACAGTAGACAGGTCACTTGGGTTTTATGAGCCAGAAGAATTTGGACATCCAGTCTACCATTGGTCATCCCTACACTTGGGGATTCCAGAGACAGAAGAGGATGTTGCTTGAGGACAGGCAACAGTTTTGGTTGGGGGGTATACTCCTTGGAGTAGCGCCTTTACTTCCTTGTTTAACTCTATAATTCTCCTTGGAACTAGTATTAACTCTAACCAAGGAATGATGGATTGTTATTTTAGAAGATTAATTAGTTTATTTAGAGAAATTGGACTAATAGTTTAAGAGTTTACATTAAGATGTCATATTCGAGGATTGCGCAGATTCAAGTTTAAAGAAGACAAGGTTCAACATCACAAATATCTATGGAGTTAAGTGATGTATCAACTCATTAATTACTTCATCAATGAGTTTGGTACCTCATTATTATGAGAGGAGAATCTTAAACTAATTTCCTAGAATATTGGAAACTACTTTTCTATAATATAGGGAATTAGTTGCCTTCGAGCATCTTTTTTAACTAATAGCACATATCTAGGATTTAGTTACAAGTTTGTTATATTTCATTTAGTGCATAATATGCCCTCAACTCTATAAATAAAAGGGCCAATACTTGTATTGGGAGAGGTCGATATGGAGAGATAGACTCTCCGACTATTTAATTTCCAGTTTATGAATGAAAGCATATTTGGAGTTCTGAGCAGTGTTACTAGCCCACTTTGACAAGGGTTGTCCACAGGTAATTTCTTTTCAAAAAAGCCGAGTTCTCCATACAGAACTGTCTTACATTGCGAGAGGACATCTTTTGCAAACCAGTTACCAGAGCATCATTTTTGCAACATTCAGTCTGCCTGTTTTGACTAACAAAGGAAGGAAAGGGAGACTGTTTTAGAAGCAGTCTGATACTGCCATCTTCAGATTATTATAGCAGCAGATCTGGATGCCTTTTTGGAATTTTTTTTTGAGGTGGTACAAATTTATCATGGTTCTTGCATGTGTGCATACAAGCACTGGTAAGTCAAATACCAGAGGTACTAGCTATGACGATGGTTGTGAAATAGGAAAGCCTAAAGGCACCAAGCAGATTTTCAGATTTTAAAAGAAGTACACGACTTGATTGATCCTAATTTTCCATCTGTAGCAAAAGCAGTCCCTGGAAGGTCACCATACAAAATTGGGAGTTCTTTAAAAATGAGGTTATAATCTTTGCTGTTTCAATAGAGAAATATAAAAAAATTATCTTCGTGTCTAGCAAAGGGATCATGATCTCGAGCAGCTGGAAACTCAAACATTAACTCGAATTGATCACATACCATCAGTCAGGTGTAGAAATGCAGTGAGTTTCCTTGCGAGAAGGTTGAGATTTTCATTGAAGTCCAGGAGTGTTTTTTTTCCTTTGTCGCCAGATTATATCAAAGGACTTTTCACAACTCTCGCCCATAATTCACCCTGAATATTATAGAATCTTTCAAAATTGGTATGAATACCACGAAGCTGCTAGTTGTGTTTTTAAGAGGACAAGAGCTTGGATCTACAATTTATTTTATTTTATTGAAATCGCCAGCAGGGACCTTGCGAGTATGCAGCACCAAACCACAGACCTTGTGCATATAAGTTCCTTTTGGATGAGTCGTGAAGTTTCTCGTGAGCAATTGTTATCAGGCAGTGGACCTTCGATTGTGTGCTGTGGGTTGAGGAGTTTACTGCGACTTGGCACGATAAAGAACTTGTTCATTTCACAAGTGGCAGAGCTTATGCACACCCAGATATGGCAGCATTTCTCCACGTGGTGCTTGGACCCTTTCTCACGCCTTCCATCAGCAACTGACTGCACCTTTGGATTAGTCATTCTTGTTTGACAGCTGTGATAGGTTGGTCGCAGCTTTGAACAAATCGATCTTTGGATTGGCGTCCTTGATTTAGTGCTAAAGCTTGGGTTCAACAAATGCGTCGCTGAAGATCAGAGGTCACGTCATGAGTTTCGGTCCTTTGACAGCCGAGTGGATTGGTTGACCAATTAATATCCAGTGTTTGGCAGCCCTGTGGGAGACATCTTTCATCGTGGCATCCCTACACTCCTTCATGAGCATCTAACCGACCCATAGGGATCAAATTTGAAGGGTAGGTCCCATTTCACTGTGAAGGGCTGTGAGAAATTGAACCCTTCAATGTTGACATGTAAAAATAAATTATTCTTTTCATTTGAAAATGTAAGTGTATAACAAATTTTTTGTTTTGTTAATGTGAATTGTTTGTTTCCTATCATGCAAAAGTGATTAGAGTAGTTGATAACTACTCGTTACCTTATCTGAATGCATAATATGAAATTGGGGATGAAAGTAGCCTCATGGGGTACTAAAGCTTATTTGTGTCTAGAATTGTTTTGAGAAGAGCTACACTACTAGAAGTGCTATGTTACAAGGCCAAAAGAGATCAGGCATGAGATTCCTAACATTAATAACAAGAACTAAAAAGATGATTTTTGTCCCGTGCCAACGTATCCACCTAAAACTAGTGTACTTGTAACATTGTACATCCCTCAGAGATTTAAAATTGCTGATCCTTGTTGTGACCACTTGATCATTACCATAACCAATGGCTTAAAGAAACAACATAAAAGTAAAAAATTTAGAAGAATAACTTTTCCATGACATTTTACCTTACATGTTTTGAAATGAACTTTTCTACATGCTATTAAAATCATTGGATTATTATCTTTCCAACTAAAAACATAAGTTTTTTCCAATCCGCATTTCCATTAACAGCAAAAAAAATTTACAAATACCATCACAAAGCTAATTGATATGTTTGTCCATATGGACCTAGTTCATGAGCAACTAGCCATTCAATTTCAAACTCCACCTAATCCCTAAGCATCGTCTTCACTGTAATAAACCTAAGTATTAGAACACTTAAAAATTTATCCTTCAAACTTTAGTCTTGAGTCTGCTAGCATCTAGATGTCAAATGAGAGGGATTGATAGGGATTCCCATTTTTGTTTTCAAAAATTGGTGCATATAATTATTATTCAAACACATTGAAAAAGTATCCTTCAAACTTCAATGTGGATCTTACTAGTATCTGGATCTCACACAAGAAGAAGTTTGAGAGGGCTTTCACAATTATCTTTTTAAAAATCAAAATTATATTATGTGAAAAGGTTAGACAAAAAACAAGGACTATTATATACTGTAATCTCTTTGTGAACCTCACATGATTCAAAAATGTCATTTTGACAAAAAAAATATTTACAATCTCCTCTTAAATTCTGGGTTGATAGGTTTGAGGAGTGTTATCCAAAGTAATTGTAGACTCCATTTGATATGTCAACATTACAAACCTTTATCAAGGTTTGTCATCAATACAATGAGTCCAGTTGAGTATTGGATAAAGTTTTATTAATATATCTTTAACAACACATTTCAAGAGAAAACTAGGAAATTGATAATGTTGACTATATGAGTAAGACCGAATCCAAACCCTAAAAATGTTAAGCTAGATAATAAGGAAGTCTAAGTTGTGATTAAAACAAACACCCTGAATTGCTACAATGATTCTAAATTTAGAATAGAATAAAAATCTAAATTATATTTATTAATATTAAATATTTTTCTTAATGAATAAGTTGTGAATTACTTAACCTATATTTTATAAACTATAAAACTAAATGTAATATCTAATTCTAACCTAGAAATACTAAATTTTTTTATATAAAAGAATAATTAAGAGAATGTTTTAATAATTAGTGAGTTATTGGCTATAACCTAGGAAATATTTAATGTAAAAAAACAACCGAAATTAACATATCTCATTTACTCTAGTATAACCTAAAAGGCATAATTCTAATAAAAATTAAAACTTAAAGATTAATCTACAACTTAATCTTGTATTGCTATCTAATCTTTTTATAATAAAGTTTAACCTGAATTTCATTAAAGAACACTGCAATAATTGAAGAGGGGCATTTTTTTAACAATGTAAGTGAGGTCAATTATGGTAAAAAAATGTTTCTGTTTTAGCAATTCATCTCTTTGATTATTTTCATATTCAAAGGTAGACTTTTTTTTTCCTATTATAATTTATAGTTTATGGTCAATTTCGAATGTACACAAACTTATTGGAAATTGGAAATGAAAAGAAAATCATTTCGAAGCAATAAGTGTGTACCCCAAATGAATAGTGATTGAGATTAGTCACAATAGTAAGAGGGAGATATACCCCTATAGGTGAAATGAGCCATGAAAAACATGTTATCTTACCTATGTAATAGCAAACTCTCCTCTCCCTATATATTGCTTTCAGTTCCTGTAGTTCCTATAATGTAATGAAATTGAGTTGGAATGCCCGTAGTGCCTATAATGGTTGAGTCTATCTATTCATGAACTATTCATGAACAAATCTATCTATCCATGACATAAGAAAGAGTAGGTGAGTAGGCAGACTGTAGTAAGGGAGGGAGCACAAAGCAAGAACCAAAGCCAATACAAATTGAAATGGTTTACATCCAATGCATACATTGCACATTTTTATCCATGTGGCCTCCCTAATGTAGGGGTTATCCTCATAAAAGTAAATACCTTCTATACCCTTAATTATATAAATATCCTAGAAATTGGAAATAAAATAAAAGAATCATTTCCAAGTCTCTCCAATATTGACATCTTATCCTAGCTAATTTACGGAAACACTTCAAATTATCCAACAAATATCAATTATTTTAAACTTCTAATTTTAATTTTGTTTTGTTCTATTATGGTTCATGGTTTCCGGATACACACAAAATAATTGTAAATCAGAAATAAAACGAAAAGCATTGCCACCACCTAAATGTTTTAGGATCAACAACTATTTATTCAACCTTTTGGAGCCCACAAGAGATGACTATAATACTCGCTCGATTATTGTGTGGAAACTTATAATTCACATCTCTATGGCCCTCACACATTTAACATTGGCAACCATTGGGGCATCTTCTTCCATTCATGTCATGGAGACATGCGCGTGGATACAGCATTATCATTGTTTTAGCTAATGCAAGTCCATACATAATAAAGAAGTGTCTACTCTCCCGGTCCCTGGAGCATATAGTTTATTGAACATAGATAAGGGACAACTCTGTCGGGTCGGTGAAAAAGTCGGTCGTTAGGTTGTTGATAAAATAAAGTATTGGAATTTGGAAGGACCTTTGAATGGAGGACTGATTGCGCTCGATGGCGGCTCTATTGGTCAAGTGTGATTGGGCCTACCTAAAAGAAAAACCCCAGAATGTAACACCTAATGCTTTCAAGCATCAACTTTTTTATCAACCCTAAATTCAGCAGCTATGAATCATGTCCTACCCAAATGCTCAATTTAAAGTGATCAAACAAAATCCCCAATTTTAGGTGGATTATGGATAGTCCCTCCAATGTATATCGAGTTTATTACCCAATTTGAAGTGATCAAGCAAAAGCCCCAATTTAGGTGGATTATGGATAGTCCCTCCAATCTATATCGATTTTATCAGCCCTATCAGAAAGGTTAAGTATTTATTAGTCCACTACAAGGAAGAACTTAAAATTATCCAACAAATATCACTACAAGTTGGGTGTCTAGTGTCTACCAAAGTCAACAAGGAAGACGAATCATAAACACACGTTTGGGAGGTTTGTGACAGCGAGGCTGTTGAAACCATGTTCTTTGCTAGCTCACTGCACTCCTAGTCCCTCATTCATGAACGTCCGTCGAGGATTCCCTTGTTTAGATATATTGGTAGACAATTTTTTCTTCTTGTTGCCATTATTAGAAGGCTGATAGGAAAATAGAGGGGTCGGAGTCTACAACATTTACAATGTCGGTTGTTAAATATTTTATCCTTTCAACCTTTGGATTTCATTAAGGAAATTGGAATAATTCAAACATTTTTATTCAATTATTTTTCTTTCTTTCAACCTAATGTTTACAATTCATGGCATATTAAAAGCATTGACATATTTGGAACTCAAATACCAGGCTCTTTCTTCTTGCTCCTCGGCCCAAATGAAGTTGTGGTCCTAGCCTATGAAAAGTATACATTATTTTGGTTTTGATTTCATTTATATACTAGGTTTTTTAAGGTTGGATCTATTGAGTATTCGAGACTTAGTCTGGGGGATGCACGGTCGCATAATACATTACAAATTTCAAACAACATTTTGGATGGAGAAGTTTTAAACCCTTATATTTATAACACGAGAAGGAACTCCAAAAAGCAACACATTTAACATTTCTCCATATATAAAATGTTACAGAAGTACAAAATGTTGTACATACCTATAAATTCACGACAATCAAGTCGACAACTTAGCTTTGCAAAATATTCTGGAGGAAATAGAAATTAGGGAGACACTGAAACATGGAATCAGAGAGTTGAGAGTCTTGAGTCCTGACCTCCGAATGTTCTATACTTGTAAACCCAGGACAATGTTTTTTTCTCCCACATACTTCTCCAATCTCTTTAAGTTTAGGGAAGCTCAATCCAACCTACCCAACGTTCTACCTTTGCTCCTCTTGCTCCTACATGTGACGTAGGTGGCACCTTGGAGTTGTGCACCACAGAAGAAATGAGGAATTAGAATGCACAACTGTTTCCTTCTACAGAAAGACAATTGAAAGCAACACCATCTCAATTCCCCAATATCTCGGCGCTCCTAAGCTGGTTTACCTTGCCTAAGTTAGGCGAATGCATGTTTGTGTATTTCACATGATTACAAAAAATATCATTTTATAATTGCTTCTACATAACATAGATATATTTGAGCAGGTGAGGGAAAATTGGGTATTGTTTTTGCGAGGTGTCCGGAGACTTTCGAGATCATTCTTTGTTTCGAGGGCACTCGAGGCACAAATCAGAGATCCCATGGGAGGAAGAGGAAGAAGAAGAAGAAGAAGAGGACTCAATTCAAAATGTGAGGTGAGTGAGGAGGGGAGACGTAATAGCGATATTTGCAGGAGAATCCCACCGGTGGTATAATGATGGCAATGAGCCTCTCCAAATCATATCCATTTCTGATGCATCCAACCCTCATAATTAGCTCGGGCACAGGAGTTACTGTGTAAGCATCTTGACAAATTAAGTAATGATAATCTCCAGTTGGGTATATGACAAATTCTTTTGTTTCTTTTAGAGCTTACTATATGCATATTATACAACCCTTCTCTCTGGTTGGCACTCCGTTCCAGTTGCCTTTGTCTTTGCTTCCTAACCCTCTTCCTCCGATGATACGGGAAGACTAAGCGGCCTAGGTGGACAGTGCGAGACTGGGAGTGTTGATTTAAATGATTCTGACCCCAGTAAATGAATGGAAATTGGAATAAATCTTGGAATCCTGTACTATGTGGTGCTAGCTTGCTACCAAAGATTTTACATCCCAGTCCTATGGTGTTCATAGAAATGTCTGGCACTAGGTGAAACCCTGGTCTGTCAACTTACAAACCCATTGAACCAGGTTAGGTTCGAATTCGGCAAAGACTGCTCAATGCATTGTAATTTACAACTTGTAAGTTGTAACCCAAAAAATAACACCATTAGTTTTTTGCTTATGAAGCCTTGATAGTGGAGGGATGTCAAATCAATTCACCATCCATAGATATGACTCATATTAGCATTTAATTTCACATCATATACTCAAATACTCAAGTGACTTGTAAGTTGTGATATCACGTGACTCGGTGAACACGAAGATGCCAGATAGAAAACCAAGTTGGCAGGCTGGCATTCTCTCAGACCAATATTTAATGAAGTTGGTGAGTCAATAATGCACGCCGATGCCATTAAATGCTTTAAAAGTGAACATTGAATCCCTAGTCACAGTCTCAACTCATCGAGTTGAACTTGGCATTGGGAAGCACAGTGACCCATCGTGGTCCATGCCCATTGGGACCGAGATCCTCATCCATGATCTGACTATTTGAGGGCACTTGGGCAAAATCTGAGTCCCGACTCTTCCACAACCACTTAATCATTGATAACCCCTGGAAGGGAAAATTTAGTAGCTGCCTTTATGTTGCAAATTTACCCAGGCTTACTCAATTTCATTATTGAAGGGCTGGAAATTAAACTATTTTTTTTTTGCACTGTAAAATTCCTTGTGGTCTCTATGAAGGGTAAAATAGCCTTTGAAGAGATCTGAAGGCTTCAAATTTGAAGCCTGCCGACCCATGTATCACTTGATTGACATGGGTTAAGAAGTTATCACACTTTATATTAGCCCTGATGGCAGCCTTTATAATAACCATTGCTTAGAGCATTTATCCTATCCACCCACGGTTCATTTATCACCTGGAAACCGTTTGCATGGAGAGTAGACTTTGGAGAGGTCGAAACATGATAGTGGGTATCTTTGGAGGCATAATGGCATTGAACAATTAGTCGACTATGAGTCCCTTTTAATAAAAAATCCTTTGATTGGTCATATAGTTAAAGGAATAGCCCCTTTAATTATTATGTATGATTCTTTTTAGTCATTCAATGGAGAGAAAAGTGGATCTAGGATCTCTCTTTTCCATTATTTTATTATGATTTTATTTTTCCCTTTTTTTCAAATAAAATAAGAGGTTTTGGGCCTATAAAGAGGCCAAACTCCTTCATTGTAAGGGTGGAAAAATTTGGGAGGTTCTTTCCCTTTGAACTTAATAGTAATATCAGTTTTGGTTTTTGGACATGTGTGGGAGGACTCTCTTGAATGTGTGGCGTGAACTTGTGGAGCTTCAATGATTGTGAATGTTGCTAAAACTTATATTTTCTTTTTAAGTTTGTGCGGGAGACCATAGACAGATGCTACCACCACATTGGAAGGTGAAAATTCTTAGCAACTGCTAGCATTTTCCCTTTGTAAGCGTGTATACACGGGCATCAATTTTTGCATTTAATCTAGTTTGATTGTTTAATCTTGATCTTTTGTGTGCATAGCACATCTCCCACAATTAGAAAGAGGAAGTAAATATAGTAGCTGTACATTTTACTGAGTAAGGTTTGCTCAATCATGCGATCTCTCTCTCTCTTAGTCACATAGGACACAAGGCCCTCTTGAGTTATTTTTTGACTCCATTCTCCCCTTTTGATGTACTGGCATTGGTCTTTTCTTGAGGGTAAGCTAGCCTTTGATTTATGAAGTGTGACCGACGTTCATTGCCAAGAGTGATTAAGCTAGCCTTTGATTAATAAAGTGTGGTGTGATGTAATTTCCTTTTCATAGGAGCATGTAGAAAGGCAGTTGTATATAATGAACTTGGATCCTGCATATATAGTGCACGGCATCTTGCAAGGATCCAAAATCCTAATTGACAATTAATGCACAAGTCTCTTTTGTTGCTCGTCATAAGGTAATAAAATAGCTTGTCACTCTGCCTCTGCTAAACTAAGTGCCACGAAAGTCTGCTTCATACTGACCAAGATATCATTGCTGATCCCAAACTAAAGCAACATTATGAGGTGCTCTTCTTGTCTGTTCCAATGCTTGCTCAATTTGAGTTTGTATGCCCCTGCATCTTCACTTCACCATCTCCAAGATGGCAAGATATTGTGGACCATACTCCAATTTGCCCCTCAAACATCTGGGAAAATGTTTTGTTGCTATCCAATGCTCCTGTCTTGGATCCACCATGAATTGGCTCAAGGTGTTCGCTCCAAAACATATATCTGGTTTGGTGTTGACCAAATACATCAAGGACCCTATCAGCTTCCTGTACAACGTGGGATCTACCAACTCTGAATCTGAAGCTGTCACCTTCTTCAGATTGGTAATAATGGGTGTGGCCATAGGTTTGCGATTCCTGATTCGAAATCTCTTCAAGATCTCAACTACATACTTACCCCACCCAAGGAATATCTCCCCTTGGTTTCCGCAAAACCTCCAAACCCAAGGAGTAACACATCATGCTGATGTTCTTCATCTTGAACTTAGCTACCATATCTGCTTTGTATCATGCAATGAACTTCTCTGAGCCTATAAGAAACAAGTCATCTACATACAACACTAACATAAGTAGATCAACCTCAACAAAGATGAATTATAAGTTGGGATCTGCTCCACTTTTGGTGAAGCCAATACTATGGAAGTTTCCATAAATCCTGGAATACCATGCTCTCTGTTCTCGTCTAAGTCCATACAAGGCTTTCTTAAGCGTGCAAACATGGGACTCCTTCTCATTTACCTCAAAGTACCGAGGTTGCTATATGTACTCTTCTTCCTCAATGATCACATTAAGGAAGGATGTCTTCACATCCATTTGATGTACCTTCTATATCATTAATGAAACTAAAGACATAACAAAAAACTGCTTTAATGGAAGTGTACCTGGAAACTAGAGCAAAAGTCTCCTCATAGTCTACTGTCTCTTTCTAGGAGAACCCTCTCACCATGAAAATGGCCTTGATCTCCTCTATGTTACCATTTACTGCATCCTTGATCTTGTAGAGCTATTTAGAAGTCACTACTGACTTCCCCTCTGGTTTAAGCACAATGTCCCAAACATCATTCTTCATGATGGAGGTATATTTCTCCACCATGGCATCCCACTATACTTCATGATCTGTTGCCCCCTGAACACTGGGAGTATTTGAATCTATGATGCTATTTATCAATGCCATGTAGTTAGGAAACTTCTATGGGGCTTGCTCTCTTTAAATGTGCTCCTAGGAGCCTCAACGTACTCTTGAGTATCGCTCAATGTCTCTGTGTACCATTTAGTCTCTTGACAGAATTGGTAGGAGCTGGTGGCTCCTCCTTTGGATCTGAAGGTTGCTGCCCTAAACTGGAAGTCCCTGGTGACTTTGGCTTTACCTTCAGAGCTTCCTACTCCTTATCTTTTTTCATCAGTACTGGCTCATGAGACTTCTTGGATGCAAAGTCTTCCTCAAACTTACATACCTGCTTACAATTGTAGATCCATTCCCTCCATTTTCTATATTGGATTGATGAATCCCACCTACCCTCAACAGGAGAACCGGCCCCGTAAAAACAAACAAATTTTATCTATCTACGGTTCTTCCATGATAGATCTAGATTTATTTGTATGTCTGGCCAGCAGGAAGGTCCAGAGGGCTTGTCCTTTTGAGGGCACGGACAGATGCTCAATCTCACAACTAAATCAGTCTAAGTCTAAGTGGCTATATTCAACTTTGGGTTGATCTTGCCTTGCCCTAGTGGAAGCGAGGTCCAGATACGGATCGCTGGTGGATCCGTGACCGAGGAATCTGTTGTTGGAAATGGGACTGCAGCTATGGAATTGACTCAAACAATAGGTGATAAAACAGGAACGGATAACTCCCGAACAGGGTTGAACATAGCCCCTAAGATCAGAGGACGGGTCATATGCTTCATATACATCAACGTCTGTGGCTACTGGTGCTTATTTTACTGGTTCAACAATTGGAACTGCTCTCTCCCTTAGAATATAGATCTTGTAGGCTTTTGAAGTTTCACTGTAACCAACGGACAAACCCTTCTTGATGCTGGGCACCAACTTGGTCCTCTTCTGCACTCGTACATGGATGTAAATCGAACAAGCAAAGATGCAAAAATGACTCACCTCTAGCTTCACACCATTGAATGCCTCCTCTATTGTCTTGTCCCCCAAAACCTTATGAGGACACCTGTTTTGGATGTAGATTGTTGTGTTGCATGCTTTTTCCCATAGAAACATTGACAAATCATGGTCATGTATCACGACCTTAGCAACCCCTATGATGGTTCGATTCTTCAGCTCTACAACCTCATTCTATTGTGGGTTGTGTAGAACAATAAGTTCCCTCTTGATTCCTGCATCCTTGTAAAAATCATTGAAATCATTGTTGGTATACTTAACCCCATTGTCTGATCTCAAAACCTTGATCTTCTTCCCTGCCTAGTTCTCCACAAGAACTTTGAAGTCTTGGAACTTGCTGAAGATTTCATCCTCGGTTTTTAGGAAGTAGATCCATGTTTTGCGAGAGAAGTAATCAATGAAGGAACATAGTACATGCTTCCAATGATTGATGCTATTGACATCGGTCCACATTCATCCAAATGCACCAGATCTAGAATCCCCGTAGATATGTACTCATTGTTTGGGAAATCAACTTGGCATTCTTACCAAGTGCGCACCCTCTGCATACATGTTGTTGCTCAATGTTGAACTCTGGAAGGCCTGTGTTGATCTTCCTTAGAATAGGCATCTTGCGATGATGCAGGTGCCCCATCCTCTTGTGCCATAACTTGCACAAGTTGTTTGTGCGATGAACTAGGGATCAAATAGGTTCACCGTGTAACTTGTAGAAATTTCCTTATCTAACCCCAATCACTGGAGTTGATTCTTGGCTAGACTTGTTCGGTCTAATGAGGACTTGTTGGTTCTTGAACTTTTTTGCTTATCCCTTATCATCCATGACCGAAATTGAAAGCAAATTCTTCCTTAGACTTGGAACAAATAACATAGCATCAAAGTCTAACGAGTTACCTAATTGGAGTTAAAAATGAATGGTACCATAGTTGATAAAATCATTGAAAATTCGACAACATCATGATTTTTCACGATGCAAACCCTAAAATGAAAAATCGGCCCAAAAATATCGCAAAATTTTGAAAAATTGGAATTGGAAAAATTATAAAAAAATCGACAAAATTTGGAAAAAATCGCCAAATAGGGGAAAAAACGAGTGACAATTTTTGACCCTATGAATGTGTTGATGTTTTTAAAAACTTATTTGTCTTTGGAACTGTTGGGAAACTGGGGGGTGTTTACTATCATCAACAACCCCAAACTATAGTTCTCATCAAAATCAATTTTTTTTTAATCTTAGAGACATAACTTCAATTATTGTCTTGCACACTTATAGTGACCATGACCTTCAGCTTTTACAACAATATTGTTCAATAGGAAGACACCAAGACATTAGCATTCTATGTATACGTTCATCCTCATGGATCTAGGGTTTAGATTGCAATTGCTTTTTGTTTGTAAACATGTCATGACTTAGATACTTCCAATCGAACCCTTGAGAAAAACAAAGGGCTTATGAACATATCTAGAAGGAGGAACCTTTTCATTTATTGGACTGCTGGCTATACACCTACTTGGACTCCTTTCCTTTCAATCATCATATAGAAATGCCAAGTGGTACACCATGGTTTTGAGTCATGATTATGATATAGATTTATTTGATGTCATTTTGTATTGGTTGTCCACTTTTGATTCCTTGATTGAAAAACTATCAAGGTTTAGGATTTACCATTGACTTCAATGCATTATATATATATATATATATATATATATATGTTTTTGGTATATTTATGTGTCAATGTGTTTATTTGATGTTGTGGTTGATTTATATGTTTAAAAAATTTAAAAAGTTGAATTTATTTTGTATTTTTTAGTGCTTGCTGTGGTTTATCGATTCTTTTCTAATTTTCATCGATGTTTCCGAGAGGTTGTAGTTGGGCTCCTTATCGATTTTTTGCCGATGATGATCTTATCAACTATGAATCGTACCCACTCATAATATTGGATACTTGGCATCATCACTAAGCTTGGCCTGAACTCCTAAGACATGCTCTATTAGACGTCAAAGTGGTTCTCGGGCTGATGTCATAGGCCTCGATGCTCCACTGTCCACATACCATGTGTTCTTTGAAACTGTGCTGGAAGAAAGAAAATATACCATTTTGGAATCCTTCTTGAACTTGGAGGCAATCTCATTCATTTGAGTTTTAATTGAGGATACTACTTGGTGCTGTTGGTTCCCTTTATCCTTCTTCTCCAGACATTGTGATGCATCCTTCTTCTTATGACATGAAGCACTTGATTTTACTCAAGTCCTTCCCTAGTTGTGAGGCTGACTTGTCACTCTTCATCTTACCCTTACTGGGTCTTTTACCTCTACCCTCTAAGATTTTTAGCTTTAGCAGTATAATTTTAATCTCTTTCAACTTTATTTCATTATTCACTTCATCTCACAATTATAGCATTATTCAAATGTAGTAGAAATAAAAGCAAGGATCATTGAAAGATAACCTTGCACAAGAGAGACATATTAAACCCAAACGAGAGAAAACCCAACAATTTTTTCTTTGAGGAAATCAATTTAAATTTCAAGTACAATACCAAACATAAAGATTAAGCCCTAGCACAAGAGTGTGCTCTTCTTCCACAAGAAACCCTAACAAACCTTGAGAGAGCTAGTGATTTTAAGAGAACCCCAAGAATTACTTCAAATATCTTGACTTGTCCTCCTTGATAAGTGCGCTCCAATTGAGAGAGATGAGCTTGCTTGAATGTGTCAAATGGAGTGTGAGAACACTTCTTTTTATATTTTTTAGTTGACTTGATTTGAACTCTTGAGGCCAGCTTGTACTTTTGTCTTCTTGGTCCAAGTTCCCCCTTTGACTAGGGTATTTTGCCCTTTTTTGTCTTCTGCTTTCTTTGGGACTTCTTCAATGGATTGTCTTGACTTCTTTGGATATTTCTTCATCATGGAAAATTTCTTCTCGTTGATGTTTCATCACATGTGGTCATATTCTTCCCCAGGAGATCTAATGTTAATTTGACCATACTCTAAGAAATCCCGAACACTTCTTAGAGCCAATTGTCAACTTCAACATTAGATTAGACTTTGTTTAATATACAAGGAGAAACAATCTCCTTATAGCATAGACAAGTCATCTCATTCTATTAAGAATAGATCACTCCTGCTATGGAGCACTCCCACACAATGAGTATGCAATGTGACCTCTAGCTTACTACCATCCTAGTCAACACATTACTGGACTAGGCTAAGCATCTGAGACCTCTATACACATAGTCAAGACATGGCTAATCAGGGCTACGAAGGGGCCATTCTTTCCGTGGGTCGCAAACCTCCAAGAGAATGATCTGCAGAATGTTTGCTCAATGCTGAAACTCATGAGAACATTGACATACCCTTTTTCGCTTGACCAATTAGGGCATGGTCACTGTCACCTCCCTGTTTGCTAACCTTTGATTCCATCTGAGTTTCCTCCTAGATACAATCATCCCACACTCATTCCCAGGAGGGAAGGTTTTCAAGAGCACAAACAACCTAGTCAAATGTTTCCCATTGAGGTGGGAACCCATTCATTGCCCTGTTTACTAGCTCCTTGTCTTCAACCTTCTCCCCATTGCTGCAAGCCGGTAATGAATTTGTGTGACCTTCATCAGGTAACTGGTGACGATGTCTGATCTGGTCATCTCAATAGTTCTGAGTTTGGTATGCAATATCATCTTCCATTCAGTGTTCTCCCTCTGGTAAATGTTAACTAGGGCATTGAGCATGTCCTTTGCCATCTTCTTCTCGGAAATGTGAGGGATTATATGGTCCTTTATGGCATCGATGATCATTTGCTTGGCTGTCACTTCTTTCGTCTTGTGAGCTGCCAACTGTGTGAGATCTGTGGGTTTTGCCACAATATCTTTGGCGATATCACAAAGGTCATTCTCTTCTAATAGAAGAGTTACCCTGACTTTCCATGATAGGAAATTTGAGGCACCATCCAATCTATCCTTGAACATGAGGCTATCTGAGGCTATCTCTAATAATGCACAACCTTCCAGATTTGAAAATTAGTTCTTAAAAGAAATAATGAAACCCTCTAACTGCTGTTCTTTATTTCTGGCAGTTGATTTACTACTGTATATCCTTGAGAATCTCAATCCGAGAAACAAGCTTTGATACCATGTTAACAAGTTTCCGAGAGACTATGTACATCTTCTGAAAGTGTCTATAAATACATCAATGAGAGAAGGTCAGTTTTCATTGGAGGATTGGTGCAAGGATGTTTGCAGTTGCTTCTATCTCCTTAGCCATATTTTTAACTGTTCGACATTATATGGATACATCTACCATACATGTTCCTTCATATCTGTTTTCTGTTATCTATTTTATTTTTGTACATATGGCTCTTTTGATTTTTGTTTCCTTGTAGTTTTTCGCATAATTATGTTTTTGATATGTTTTGAAGCATTATCTAAACATTTTTGTCTGCTGAACCTACTGAACTTTTTGATCCTACTCAGTAATTAAAATAATAATTGCAACAGCTCTAAATCATAATATTCCTTTTTGGATGGGGTGTAAAATTGAAGCACTGTGAATAGAAGTACACGGTTTTAGCGATTTGTACATAAACCTCCTTAAAAGTCAGGGACAAGTTTCAGGGCATATTTGTGAATTGTGCTACAGAAAGACATACAATTCTTTGAGGAGCCTTTAAAGCAAGATGATGTTTCAAGTAACTCTTTTGTTTATCTTTCAAATGGAAAAGTTTGAACTTTTAAGATGACGATGAAAAATAGTGTTAGTTTTCTATTGTATTTGTTTTCTTTACATTACAAGTATTTTCTAAAGGTTGAGTATTCACTTTGTTTTGTTCTTTCAGCATTCTCATCATGGCGATGCATGGGCGACTGAATTTGTACAGGAAAAACAAGGAAAACATGAAACTGATGATCAATGGATAAATGAGTTTTCCAAGTTGCATATGCAAGACTGGGCAGATGAATTCACTGATAATATGTCTAAAGGCACTTTTGAGGATGGTTCAGCTGATACTTGGGCAGATTCTTATGAAAAGTGAGATATATTTCTTCACAGTTTAGAATTGAATATTAGCTGCTACCCAAGAATAATGCCTTTTCTCTAAGAAACTTTGTTAGATGATTATGTTGTCGTGGAAGACATGATAAACTGCAACATAAATCTGCCCCATATTGAATTAGCCATGTGAGACGAGCATATCTTGCAGCTTCTTTGTTGGTATTTGTGCTTTCCCAGGCTTCCTCTAATTGTCTCCTCTTGTAGCTACTGGGCTGGATGATATTTAACCAAGATCATTTTGAATGTCTTTCTATGTCACGCCATGGAATCATGCTATCTTGCTGTCATAGTTCATTCCAGTATTAGAAAATTTGACATTGGCAAAGAATTGGTTGGATGAATCAGGTTACGAAATCGGAAAAAGCAAGAAAAGATCGCCAAAACTTGGCTAGCATAAACTTAGACCTGAAAAACTTGAAAAATTCAGGAATCTGAAAGCTTGGAAAAATCACAAGAAATTGGAGAGTTTTGTAACAATGGTTCTTCCTGATGTTCTTAAAGACTAGCAAACCATGCTTGTTCTATATTTGTTTGCTGATCTTGGAGTACAAGATCATCACCGACTAGTCTCATACTCTGCCGTGGTTGTGCTCAGCAACTTTGTGGTGTTAGTCAAACCATCACTTTACCTATCTTGAGGTTGCTTTCTCTTTTCCTTAGAAGACAAAAGCCCCTTCAACACCATCACTACCATGCATTTCTCTTTTACTTGTTTGATTCTTTTGTGAGTGATCCCTTTTCTGCTTCTTGCAGTTCTTCTTGTAGTGACCTGGCTTCTCCCAGTAATAATATATCTTTTTTTTGCTGCTAGAGCCACCTACACCTTTCCATTTACCTTTAGCACAAAAGCTATATTTGAGGACTTTTTCTTTCCAAACACCAATGAGCAAGGACCTTTAAAAAAATGAACGTGAAACATAAATCATAGATCATACACGTTCGTGAATGATTTCGTATGTTGGAATCCTATTGATCATTAACACTCTTGCCTCCCTCCTCTAGGCTCTAGCCCTTGCCTCTACCTTGAGTCTTAAAGTTGATCCTCCAAGGACATTAGTCAACGACTCAACACCCTACAATTTTGATGAAACTTCCTAATCCATTCGTTAAAATAAGGTAGGAAAAGCTTCCCATGCTTAATAAGTGACATTTTTATGAAGGTCATGACAGAGGAGTTCAATGATCAATACGACCAACATCAAAGTATATAGAGGGGTTAATGCGCTTCATTAAATGCCAATCCCATACCCTCGTACATGATAGAATTTGGTGGAAACTTTGCAACACCGAAACCCTGAAAACTATTAAGTTTGTTGAATTCTAAATGGGATTTAAAATTCTACTTTTTGCATATCAACTTTGATGAGGTTGGAACCACTCAAACATCCTAAAACAATCAATGGTAATGTTAGAAATTTAAGTAAAAGTGACATTCTCCTTATCTTTCATGTGACATTGTACTTATCTTTCATTTTCTATCGTTTTACTTTAAGAATTTAATATTACCATTTACCAAATACTACTAAGTAATTGAACATAATAATTTTTTCGGGAGTCGGCCAAGTTGACTCGTTTTGTATTGAACTGGTTGAGTCAGACACCAACTCGGTTGGTTCGGTACTAAATCGTTCACCCAATTCGGTTTGGAGGCTGAGTCAATGTGATGGAGAGTCAACTTGGTTGAGTTCGAGTCCGAGTTGAGCGATATTTAAAATAGAGGTTCAAGTAAAAAATGAAATGCAATAAACAACAGCTGCAGTGTATGGGTAAAAGTAAATGACAAAATCAAAATGCTCATGCAACAAATTATTGCAACCTAAATACCTACTCTAGGCATGGTAAGAGAAATAGGCCAAGAGAAATCATAACACCAGTGAAGCCACCTCAACATATCATTCATGCTAGGGCTTTTTCCCTTGTTTTTGGCAATGGTCCAAGACAAAACCACGTCAATGGTGAGTTGAGTAGATGTCATTAGCTTCATTGGGATGGAGCTGTTATCACTTATCTTGTAGTTGCCTCGATAGACGAATCCAATACTGGATAGCAGAGGGGACATGCGACCAGAGCTGTGACCTACGAAAACCCTAACCCCCAAAAGATGGATGGTTGTCACGTCGGCTAGGGATTCCTTCGCTTTATTCCACTGAGTGCTCGAGAGACAAGGGGGGAGACCTGATCTTATCCTAAAAGGATAGATCTACAACCAATCACCAGATCAAGCCAAAAGAGTGAATACTAAGGTGAGAGCTGGTAACCCTAGATTTAAGGGATAAGTCACAATTTAAGGGTTATTCGTGTACGGGTGCTTAAGGAATAGAGGAATGTTATTGAATCAATCAGATCAGTGACTTATTAAAGTTAAAACAGATCTAGGGTTGGTTTGTTCGTTCAAATGATCAAACACGAGACCTTGGGGGATTTAATCAGAAATATGTGAAATACCCAACACGAGGTCGATTTAATGAAATTAAGGCTTCAACACACCTATTTGGGTAAAGGGATTCGACAATAAAAATACCCAACTGAAACCAGAACAAAAGAAAGGAAATTGACCAGTAAGCCAAACATGGGTGTTTTCTCCCAGACTGAAACCAGTGCCTGGAGATGGGCAGAGGAGTCCAAGCTTGACGTTTTTAAGGGAGAGGGGTTTTTTAAGTATGCCGGACAAAACCCAGATCGCCAAATTTTTCAATTCCCAGTGCAAATTGGTCCAGTGATTTTCCTACTACTAAATGAGGGTTTTTTCAATGCAGTAAGTGATGAGAAATGTATGCAGAAAATAAAAGAAGGAGAAAATACCTGTGAGGCATACCTGGATCCTGCAGATGCCCTCAGAACTGATGAAGAATGCTGTCTCCTTGATCAAATGAACCTTTCCGGATAATATCTTGATGTTGATGAGCTCCAATCAATCACCCAAACACCGTCTTCAACCTGCCCAATCAGAGAAAGTTTAGAAGATTAGACAAACGAACAGGATCTATAAAATAAGGAAAAGGATGGGAAGCAAAATTCATTAAGAAGAAATACTCCCTGATTCGAACACCCAAGAGCGGGGTAAATAGTGAGTTACCCCACAGATGTGCCCTCTCTCTCTCTCCTAGTGCACCCCCATTCTCCTGCAGACTATGTTGTAGGAAACGTGGGTCCCAACCTTGTTTCCAGCGTTTCCCCGTGTTGAAACTTAGAAACACATACCGTACAGCCAAAAACGCGTTTTCGTACGAATGAAGCATGTTTTCGAGATGGAAATGCGTTTTGTCCGTACGAAAACGCGTTTTCGATATGGCTGCAGTCAATGAGGTCACGTTTCCAAAAAAATGTCGCCATGGAGCAATAGTTTTTAGTGATATTAATGGTAATGTTAAATTCTCCTTATATTTTATTTTCCATCATTTTACTTAATTATTTTTAACATTACCATTAATTGTTTTAGGATGTTTGAGAGTGGTTCCAACCTCATCGGATTTTATATGCAAAAAGTAGAATTTTGGATCCCATACAAAATTCAACAGACTTAATAGTTTTCAGGATTTCAGGATTGCAAAGTTTCCACCAGATTCTATCATGTACGAGGGTATGGAATTGGCATTTAATCAAGCACATCAACCCCTATATGTACGTTGATGTTGGTGGTGCTGATTGTTGAACTCCTCTGTCATGACATTGATAAAATATACTCTTCACTCAAACAAAATAACTTATTAAGCATGGGAAGCTTTTTCTACCTTATTTAATGATTGGATTAGGAAGTTTCATCAAAATTGTAGGGTGTTGAGCTGTTGACTAATGTCCTTGGAGGATCAAGTTTAAAATTCGAGTTAGAGGCAAAGGCTAGAGCCTAGAGGAGGGAGGCATAGGGTGTTATTGATGAATATGATCTCAATATAGGCAATAATTTGTCGACATGTATGATTTATGATTTATATTTCACATTTTTTTTTTAAATAAAAAATGTTCTTGCTCATATATATATATATTGCATTTCCTTGTTTCCAAAATTTTGGGGGGTCACATTTCCCTAATTTCCTCCTTTCCTCGTTTCCCCGTTTCGTGCACTTAAGCTTGCAGATGAAATGGGTAAAGAAAAGAGATGCAAGATATATCCCAAAAGAAGCTCAACACAGAAGAATAACAATGCCAATCATCAAATCATCCACACATTTGCAAAAACACAAAAGAGTAATCCCAAATAAATTCTTTTATTCAAATTCTGGTGCCAAAGCTCATCCATTACAATGGGCGTGTCACCTATCTTAAATAGTTTGAGAGAGATGTAAGCCCTAACTTACTTTTGCATCCAATGGTTGAGATTATAACATCATCAACAGTGGAGATCAACAATACATAGATCAATACATGGATCGAGTGACCGAGTCAAAAGAGGGGGCGCACTTTGCTCAAGGACGCCTCGCTAAAGTGAAAGTCACATTATAACATAGGATGCGACATGGCAATACATAGGAGGGGGTCACTAGGGGCTTAATTCACCCTAGGCCCCTTTACAACTTCAAATCATATGATTTAACAATAAAATACATCAATAGCCAAGTTGAGGAGGCGCCCCTTGGGGGGATTTCCTCACTGGCTGAGCCATAATATAATAATCTGAACATCTGTTGACTGAAAGCTGCTGGAGGATTGTCCGGGATGCTGAGACACATCATCTACCAAAATTCCAAGCCATTTTGTTGACCCAAGAGTCCAAATCGATTTTTTTTAGTGAATTCTTTAGTTCATTTTTTGGTGGTACATCCTCTGAAACTGATAAAAATCACCATAACTCAATCCAGGATGAGAACTGGGGCAAACTATCTGCTTTGGATGATATGGAGACATATAAGAATGGTATAAGTGACTACTCATACCCCCTGGAACACTGTACTTCTCTAGGAGAGCCCAACATACTGCCATTTGGAATAAATAAAGTGATAATAATCACTTTTCAGGAGAACTGAGGCCAAACTCTCAAAACTGAAACTGCAGTATTAGTCCTGGGCATGTCTGGAACAAATATAGACCATGTTGCTTTCTGAGTCATTGCCTTGGGAACTGTGCTTGACTTGGTCAAACTGGGTTGACCAGGTCAAAGTACCTAAACTGAAGGTGAGATACTGCATCAATATGATCTTGTAAGCATTCAGGGTAAGAAATGCTCTAATGATGTATATCAAAACCAAGCTTAAATCCGTTATTCATAGTCATGGTGACAAATCTTGGAGAATCTTGGAACTTTCTGGAAGTCTGCTTGTCCTTGCCATACTTACAAAGGGCAAACAATGTGCTATTGCTGGGTGAGGATGAACCACAAAGGTTGAGGCAAAGGGTAATGACTTTTGACCATCTTTGACTTTGTGATTTATCCGAATAATGACAAGTACACATAACCAAAGTGACATATGCATGATAAATAAACAATAGGGAATGGTGGTGTCTTACAAGTGGATGAGTTGATTTGAAAACGGTCCATTCAACTTTAACAATCATGTCTACGACTCACATCCAAGCTAAAGATCAAGTTTTGTGAGGATCTTTTCTAGGACCCTTGCATTGAGTACACAAGAAATTGTAGTGAATAGATCCTAGGGGGCACTTAGAATTAGCTGTCCCTTACTCCATCTCACATAAAACTTGTAGGCTTCGTGAGGAATTAATCATTACATTCCAATAAGATGGCCAACAGTCTTTAGATTTAACATTTGTTTATCCACTGCTTTATTTGGGCCTTTAACAATTTTATTTCAAAGCCCTTTTTGATTTGTATCTATAGACAGTTTGCAATTTCATTTGTGGGCTTTGCATTTCATAATATATAGCATATAGCTCATAATGCATGTAATGATGGTAGACATATTGCTTCAAGTTTTAGCTGACACCTTCTCGGGCAACCAGGGGGAGTATCCACAGTCAGGACCAAACATTGGGGGCAACCGACCAAAGAGGTCAAGGCTTGAAAACCCAACTCACCTAAGCTTAGGAACCAACACCAGCGGGTTCTCTTGGCCCAGAAGGATCAAGGCTTCGACAAGTTTTGTTGCACAACTCAGAGCCGAGACACAAAACAACATGGGATCCATCATGCATAGAGGTCAAAATAGGGAAAGGATCTTCAATCTCACAAGTCTCACACATTCTAAGTCACAGGATAAGTTTATAATGGATGAAATTGGATGGACGGGGACAGGTGATACATGGAACCAACCTAACACTAAGACTCAGACATGCACATCCAACAAAGTCCAACAAAAAGGTTAGAAGCCTGACCTCCTTGTGCTTGTGTTAACAAATCAAAGCATTACCAAAAGCAGAGATTCACCAAAGAATTACCAGTAAATAGATTGCATTAACCAGAAAACTTCCTTAAGAGGAGTGCATCCATCCAATGAAAGCCTAATAGGGGTAAAACAAGTGCATAGTGTATTATCCCATAAGTTCTGATTTAAAATGAAAGTGAGGAGATCTATTTATATGATCTCACACTCACTTTTTACAAAATATCCAGGCCGACATGCCTTAAAATAAGTTAATTTGAAATTATAAAATGTCAACTGAAAAGAAAATAATAATAAAATATAGCCTAATGTAGGCTTAAGGTAGGCTACCTGGGGTATTTGTATCCCCAGGTGCCAAAAAATGCTCAAATAAGCGAATCACTTCGAACGAAAGGTTGGAGTGAGTTGGAGGGAGGGCGTTATACCCCATCTAACCCCTAGAATGCTGTAAAATCCCTCAAAGCCCTCCTCAAAGCATGAAAAGGCCTGGCATGGAGGGTGGCTTTCCTCTGAGGAAATAGGTCAAGGAGACCAAGGACCCACTGACTGAAGGGCTAGGAGGGTGTCCAAAGTGGCTGCGAATGCAAACGAGTGTCTTGTATTTGAAGCAGAGGCCACAATAGCACGTAAGTAGGATATGGAGCCATGAGACCCAGTGGTCAACTCTTAGGGGCCCCGGACACCAACCCTGAGGTTAAAAAACCCCTTTAAAGGAAAGTCAACAGTGCCTTTAAGCCATAGTCCACCTAAAGGAGGACCAAATGGCCCAACCATGACCACCATTGCTCAATGACACCTCTCCTGGTCGAAAAATTGGCTTTCTCTCCATGGGGTACACCTGAAGATGCCTTGAGTACAAGGTGCAGCGTAACATGCCCAAAATGAATTAGATGGATGGATGAGATTAAATGCACTTTTAATTCTCTCCAAAATTAATTTCACTCACCTCACTTAAATTTATCAAAAAGTCACTTTATTCTCTAAAGTGAAAATTAAAACTCTTCTCAAGTTATTAATTGCAATGGTCACTTTAATTTTCCCCTTTTTATGACTTAGGAAAAAGTCACTAGGGGAACACTTTTTTAGGTATAAAAATCAACACACCCTCTTACTGAGGAAGGTGTTTTGCACCACACCCAACTTGTCTTTGAAATGAATGCACTTGCCTCTTCCAAGTGACTTCGTCAGGATATCTGCAACCTGGTCATCAGTGGAAATGTATTACAACTCCATAGATCCTCTCTAAACATAATCACGGATGAAATGGTACCTAATCTCAATATGCTTTAACCTGTCATGAAATATAGGATTCTCAGAGAGCTGGATGCAACTTTGATTCTCACAATAAATCATTGTAGGCATTAGCTCCTGATCGAATAAATCCACCAATAACCTGCGAAGCCATAGTGATTTGCAACTAGCCTGACTGGCTGCCATGTACTTAGCCTCTACAAAACTCAAAGCAACAAAATTTTGCCTCAACTGAACCGCGACACTGCTGTTGAGCCCAAACTGAAACAACATCCAAAAGTGCTCTTCCGGTCTGCCACACTGCCTACCCAATCTGATTCCGTGAAGCCAATCAAATTAACCCCATTCGAACTCCTATAATCTAGACCATAATATATTGTACCTGCAAGGTATCTCAACACATGTTTTGTGGCAACCTAGTGCACTCTGTTAGGCTCCACCATGAACTGACTAAGAGTGTTCTTTGTAAAACACAAATCTAGCCTAGAGTTGACCAGATACATCGACGAACCCATGAGCTGACGACATAAGGTAGGATCCACCAACTCTCCCTCATAAGCATGAAGCTTCTTCCAGTTGGTGACCATGGGTGTAGATATCGGGCAACAATCCTCCATCCGAAATCTCCTCAGAATATCCACTGCATACTTTCCTTGCCCCAAGAAAATATGACTAGGGTCTTGCCAAATCTCTAATCCCAAAAAATAATGCATCAACCCAATGTTAGTCATCTCATACTCTGAAGCAAGATCTCTCTTGCAAACTGCAATAGGTCTCTCCTCACTTGTGATAAACAAATCATCCACATATAACATAAGAATGAGCGGATCATCTCCAACCATGATGAAGTAGAGATTCAGATCAGCCTCACTCTTCTGAAAACCCATCGACAGCAAGTAAGAGTCTATCCTGGAATACCAAGCTCGAGGAGCTTGCTTTAGCCCATACAAGGCTTTCTTCAACCTGCAAACATGAGTCTCTCTCCCATGAATCTCAAAGGCTTGTGGCTGCTCCACATAAACCTCCTCCTGTATGATTATATTGTGAAATGTAGTTTTCACATCCATCTGATGGATCTTTCAACCCATTTCCGCAGCAATGGAAATCAATGATCTGATAGAAGTATAATGAGCAACCGATGTAATGGTCTCATCATAATCAACTCCCTCCACCTGGGAAAACCCTCGCGCCACAAACCGAACCTTGTATCTCTCCACACTGCCATCTGCAACATGCTTTACCTTGTAAAGCCATCGAGAAGTCACCACTGACTTCCCCTCAGATCTCGGAACAATCTCCCAAACAACGTTCTTCATGATGGAATGGTATTCTTGCATCATGGCATCTCTCCAAACATGATGCTGAGAGGCCTCCTCAAAAGTAGATGGCTCTGAATCACGAATACTAACAACCAAGGCCATACCCAACCTCTTTGGCATCACTATAGTCCTCACTAGTCCCTTGGGCACTCCAAAATCCTTAGCTTCCTTTAGGGTCTCCCGAAGCCATTTAGGCTTCCTCTTCCCTGAAGGTTGCTCCCAAATTGGTTTGTCATCATCTGAAGAACTCCCAGGAGTAGAAGGCCTCGTAACCTGTGTACCAGGAGCCGATGAACCAACAATTGGTGAAATCTGTGATCCGATAGCTCTGTATGTTGAACCTGTGACCTGAGAACCAAAACCTGTCCCCAAAGAACCTGTTGGATGAACCACTAAACCTGAAGATCATGTGCCTGTAACTTGTGGCCCAGTAACCCCAGAAACTTGTGAACCTGTACTCCGTACTGAAGGTACCTGTGAAGCTGTTTGAGGTGTGGGAACCTGGTGCTCTCCCTGCATAGACTCTTTGGACTTCCTGAAGGCTCGCTCCTCCTCAAATCTCACTTGCCTCACAACAACCTTCCTTAGGGAAGGAAGATAAATGTGGAAGGCCTTCGGAGTCTCATCATGCCCCACAAAGATGCCTCTTTCTGATGTGGGCTCAAGCTTTGTCCTCTTCTCAGAAGGGACATGTGAAAAAGTTAGGCAACCAAATATACGAAAATGACTCACCTTAGGTTTCTTGCCTGTTCCCCAAGGCACGATGGGGACTCCTGTTTTGAAGGTATACAACTATACTACATGCCTCTGCCCAAAGAAAGAACAAAAGTGACTGATCATGTAACATGGTTTCACTGCTCCAACAATAGATCAGTTCTTTCTTTCCGCCACTCCATTTTGCACAGCAGTGTATGGTACTGTCAACTGTCTCCGTATGCCCACCTGTATGCAATACTCATCAAACTCCTTGTAGGTATACTAACCCTCGTTATCTGGTCTGAGTTTTCGAATTCTCCTCCCAGTCTGGTTCTCCACAAGAGATTTGAACTCTTGGAACCTCTACAAGACCTCCTCAGATTTCTTGCTCCTCAAGAAGTAGATCCAGGTCTTCCTGGAATGATCGTCGATGAATGTCACATAATACTCAAAACCTTTCAGAGAAACAAATGACATAGGACCACACAAAACAGGATGTATCAAATCAAGTACTCTTGCTAGCCTGCTATCACTGCCTAGAAAAGCAGTCTTGGTGTACTTTCCAAAACCACACCCTCTACATACATCACTGTGCTCAGTGATGAACTCAAGCAAACTTGTAACCATGTACCTCAACATCCTCAAAGTTGGATGATGCTGATAAGCCATCCTCCTATACCATAGCTCACAAAGCTCATTGCCACTACCATGTGTCAAAGCATGCTGGGGCTAAGCAAGAGCTTTCATAGCTTCCCACATCCGACTCCAATGGTGTAAGAGGCAGATGGTCCTATAGTCTTCGGGAAAACTCGCACATGTCCATTTAGGAAAGACACCTCAAGTCCTCTATCCTTGATCATGGAAACTGATATCAAGTTCTTCTTCAACCCAAGTAGAAACAACACGTCCCTCAAGGTCATGGGACTCATGGACCCTCTCTGAAATGTAATGTCCCACATCCAACAGCTCTGACAACTGTGTCATCCCCCAACACTACCTCCACGTCTATCCTTGCCTATGAAAGCTCGGAGAACAACTATCGAGCACATGTCCTATGGCTCGAAGCTCCATTGTCAATATACCACGTGCTGGTGGATGCACTGAAAGAATGACCAATCAACAAGGAATACTCCCTCTCAATCTCAATGTCTGCACTAGTGATGATGGATGCTCTTGCTCTATCAACATGCCCAGCACAGAGAGAAATCAATATATCAAATTTAGCTGTAAACTCCTCAACCTTTGCTGAAGCTGATGTCTGCTGCTGCTTCTTTTTCTTCATTTGTGGGCACTGTCCAACATAGTGCCCAAGTCTCTGACAAGCAAAGCACTTTATAGTGCTCAAGTCCTTCTTCTGTCCATCTTGCTGCTTAGCCCCACCTTTCTTGGGGCCCTTCTTGAACTTCTTCTTTCCCTTGGCCACATTCTTCTTATCCTCCCTGCTAGTAGAAGAGCTCCCCTACACAAGACCTCTTTGGGTCTCCTCTCGGCCAAAATCATCCCAAAGTCTGTCCCAAGAAGGCAAGTTCTCCCTGGCTACTATAGCCTCCACAAAACCAACCCAAGGCTTTTCAACCCCATTCACATCTTGTCCACACTAGCTCAGAGCCAGAAACAACCTCTCCCATTGCTGCAAGCTCATCTCTCACCTTAGATATCCTAGTTAGGTAGGAAGTCACTCCCTCAGCCTTGGCCATTTTGATACTCTTCAATTTCTCTCTCAACACTATTTTCCTATTTTCATTTGAGCTTTGAAACAAGTTGGTCAAAGCATCCTACATCTGATATGCACGGGTTTTACAGTTTACCAGAAATATAAGTGATAACATGATCTTTAACTACATCTAGAACAATCCTTCTGGCTTTTATGTCCTTGTTGAAGGTAGAAAGTGCTTGTGCATCGGTGGAAGCGGGAACTACAATAGGATTCCCTGTTGTATTGTGAACCACTTCCTCCCATAGTTTGTTTTCCTCCAATATAAGCACCAATCTGGATTTCCATGGGACAAAATTCCCAGCCCCATCTTAGGCTATCCTCCAACCTAAGTACTATTGCCATTTTCACCGCACAATTCAAGTCTCAACAAGGTGCTGCCCATTGACAAAAGAATTCACTCATAGTCCGAAATTTTTCCTTCATAAACTTTTGCTCCTTCTCTAACCTCGCTTCGATACCATCTAAATTTTTATCTCAATCCTCCAACCCGGTTTCAAGCCACCATTTTCATCATTGTTTAATGCAGAACCCAATTTACTTTCTACTGCAAATTACGTCATTTCTCATAAACAAATATGACTAAAACACATGAAGAATTTTTACAACTTTTAATGAGCAGTAATTAAAACAAAGTCACACATAAAAAAATCAGACCAAGAATTTTGGTCAAATGACCTAGGCAAAAACCCCAACCTCTGGGGAAAACCTGTGCTTGAGAGAGAGAATTTTATTTTCTTTAGTAAAAGTAAAGTATAACAAAAATCAGATATGAACTTATCTCCACCACAATGCTCAGCAAGTTGAATAAATTCAGATATTTCATAGTCAAATTTTCTACCAACCAGCTGCCTCGAAAAACGTGCAAAAATGACTGTGCAAAACATATTGATTTTTTGTGCCCACTGCTGTACTGTTTGAATTTCGTGCCCAGAAAACTGTGTGGGCTGCCTCGAAATTCGTTCCCAAAAATTGCCTCGAGACGCATGTTGTATGGAAATGCAATTACTGCTTCTGTATGGTCTTGGGAATCGTGGCCAATGTTGTTCTCTCTCAACCTGAAATTTTTTTCCTTCTCTGCTCTCCAACTCTCATGGAGAAAAGAATGAGACTTAATGCCTTCCCTTGCCTTTTTGGTGTCTAAATGAGGAAGTGGAGTAGTCATCTAATCCAAGCGCCCAAAATGAATTAGATGGATGGATGAGATTAAATGCACTTTTAATTCTCTCCAAAATTAATTTCACTCACCTCACTTAAATTTATCAAAAAGTCACTTTACTCTTTAAAGTGAAAATTAAAACTCATCTCAAGTTATTAATTGCAAGGGTCACTTTAATTTTCCCCTTTTTATGACTTAGGCAAAAGTCATTAGGGGAACACTTTCCTAGGTACAAAAATCAACACATAACACTAAAATTAATGTCTAGGAAAGTCGCTTAGGTCCTTTATATGTGCCGAGACACCAAGCCTATGTAGAAGACCCCCTGAGCTACAAAATTTAACAAGGGAAGCCTTAAATCAGATCTGAAAGTTTGAAACCAGATCTGGTTTATGTCCTAGTCAGCCCTCAAATAGATGTTGGGCCCGCTTAAAACACTTTCAAACAGATGTCCAACCCCCTAGAGGTTAACCTTGGCCTTAAATCCTTGCTTTTCAGGCCTTCAAACTTAGCTGAGTTGATTAATGTACCTGCTGTACCTTTTATAACAGATCTGCAAAAAGAAACCCCCGAACACACATATTGCGGTATATGTCACAAGCTAAGCACATGAAAAGGGCACCCCTGAAAATCCACTATAAAACCACCTAGGGCACACTATTCCAATGAAGCATAATTTCCAATTTCACAATATTGTTTGAGATACAAATTTTCCAAGTTTTTAGTATTTTTCCAATTATTACATTTCTTGGTATTTTTTCATGACATGTACACCAAAATTTGATAAAAAAGAAGAAAAGAAGGGGTTATAACCTTAGTCCTCAACCTTAGGGCAATAAGAGATCGAGGTCAATGTCCCTACTCAATTTGTTTATTCAAGATTTACCAATTAGGGAAAAGGCTAATAACCATAGATAGGTCAAAGTAGCCAAACCCTAATTAGGGAAAACAATGAATCCCAAGGCCCCACTATGGAGAGCTCCTTCAAGAGGAAAGTCTCCTCAAACAAGATTGACAAGATCCCAATAAAACCCTAATTTACCTTACTTAAGATGCAAAAGCAATGACAAACAAGAAAATGGAAAGGTCTTACCAACATCCACCAAGGAAAGAGCAAGAGGGAGATTTCTTAGATCCTTCTTAGTCACGAGTTATAGCAACCATTCTTTGAATCAACTTTGTAAGATAGTAAAACCCTAAAATTTTATCATTCCACCTTTCATCACATGAGAAGTATGCCAAAAAGAGAGGTGCGCCTAGCTCAAATGCTCCAATATATCAAGAGAAAATGAAATAAGTACATATTAGAACCATTGTCTTATTTTCAATTGAAGGCGTCATAGTCTTTTCTAACTTTAAAGCCTACCTTACTAAAAGTAAAATAACTTAAATTTAGGGTTTGTCATACACAAGCCATGGACTAAACCAAAAAAGGTTGAAAATAATGATAAAATGATGTAGATGGCTTCATCCAAGTGAAGTGATGAGTCAGGGGAGGACACCATGCCCCGACTAACCCCAACGATGTAGAAGATCCCTCAATGTCCTCCCTTTTAGCAAGGTTAGGCTTTTGTAATATCCCAATTGATATTTTCTTCTTTGTATTGATAGGGTTTATGGTTTTGGTCCAAAGTTTCATTGTGTTGTAGCTTAAGGTTGGATAAAATTAATTTCCATGCAATATTAAGAGTGTACACAAACCCCAAAATAACAATAACTTGAATTCACAATAAAATTAACTATAGAGACGTACCAATATTAATAGCTTGAGTATTTGAGCAGTCTGGAATTTGCATGCCTGCCATGCATTAAGAGATAAGGTGAAAACGTGTTGCTCTTCAGTGGTTGACGCCCATGCAAGGAAAACATCCCTCTCTGGATGATAATCTTCCCGTAGACGGTCCAATACTTGGCGGATGATGTTGAGATTCTCTAGGTGATGTGGTATGGTACCCCTGGAGAGATAGGTTGACACATGCAGAGATTTGGATCACTTCTGGTAAACTATGAATTGATTTGCTTGAATATGAGGGTGTCCCTCTTTCCCACGATTTTGCTTGTAATTTCTCCAAGTGTGTAAGAGAGGACTTGATATTCACCAACTATAGTAAGTTGACCCTTTCGATGAGAATTGAAGTGACATGCAGGAGAAACAAAATTGCTCTTGGTATCTCCAATGCGCCCCCAACAACAAAATGTGTCTCTTTTATCCTTTGCTCCTCGATGTGCTTGATCTTCGCTAAACACTGAATACCTTGAAGTAATGTTGATAGATTTGAGTGACCTATCCGGAAAGTGATTAAGGTAGATAGATTTCACTGCTAAAAACACTTGCTAGTTGATGGCTCACTCGCTCAACACCAACTTGCTGCTGCGGTCACTACTGTTGCTGCTCTTGATACCAATCTCAAAAGTGAATAATAATTATACATATAACTTTTGCATGCATGCAATCTAATTGCCCAGTGTCGCATGCAAGGTGTAATAAGGCCTCCATGTTCTGCATACTTTTTGTATCTGCTCTGATGGTCTTCTTTAATATACTGATGACCTAAAAATACTGAAGAAATGTTTCTTTCTGCTCCCGATATTAATATTTCTCAGTTAATTCCCTTTTCCTTGATACCCGCTTGAACCTATGGGAATTAAATAGGTTAACGGGTGTCTCAGATGCTTAGTTACAGTCCTCCCCGCTTGAAATTGCTTGTCCCCAAGCAATTGTAAACCATGATGCTGCAATAACTGTTCTCCTTCCCATGTGGCATCTTCAATTGGTAATTTTTTTCCATTGTACCAAGTATTCACGAACTACTTTGTTTATGAGTTTCCTTTCTCGAACCCGTAGAATATTTTATGGAATTTGCACTAAGATTTCTTCATCATCTAACATAGGTAACTCAATGGATGGAGCGATGTGTTGTCCCACTGTTTTCGTGAGATTTGATACATGAAATACATTATGGATTTTACTTTCCTTAGGAAGCTCGAATTCATAGGCCACCTCCGCAACCTTTCTGACTACTTTGTAAGGATCATAGAAGCGAGCTTTCAGTTTCTTCGCCCCTTTTTTCTTGAGTTAAGATTGTCTATAAGGTTGTAGCCGCAAGTATAACAAGTCTCCTACCTCAAAACTGCGCTCAACCTTGTGTCTGTTTGCATACAAATTTTGTGGGTTTTGTGCTGTCTGTAAATTCTCTTTTAGTACCTTGAGAATATCTTGATTGTTTTGTACCCAATCTTTTGCCGTAGGTGCTCTGCTAGTCCCTCATAGCCATATAAAGCCTTGAAAGGAGTAATCCCAACAGACATATGCTGTGTGGTATTATAGCAGTACTCCCCCAGGTGTATCCATTTAATTTATGTCCTCTATTGCCTTGCTACACAATTTCTTAAATACCCCCCAATCCATTTGTTGACTATTTTTATCTGTCCGGCACTCTGAGGATGATAACTTGTGCTAGTAGCTAATTTTGTCCCCACTAATCTGAAAAGCTCCTGCCAGAAGGAACTGGTGAATTTACTATCTTGGTCATTGACAATAGTCTTAGGTAGTCCTTGTAGTTTGAAAACCTCTTGAAAAAGCAACTCTGCTACCTATGATGCGGAATAATCAGAAGGAATGGCAAAGAAATGAACAAATTTTGTCATCTTGTCTACTACCACGTATAAGCAATCTCGTCCCTGTACCATGGGAAAACCTGTAATGAAATCCATCGAGATGCTTTCCCATTTCTGCTCAGGTATGGGTTATGACTGAAGTAACCCTGTCGGATAAGTGTATTCAACTTTATTTTGTTGGCACGTATAGCACTCTCGAATTGTTGGAATATGGATAACACTGAGAGGTGGGGGGGTGAATCAATATTGTTAACTTTTACGATTTAAATCACTTTTAATTTATGCATTAAAACACATGATCAACAATAACACACATAACACAAATTTATCGTGGAATCCCAATTGGGTAAACCACCAATACTTTCTATTTCCACAAAATTGTGTTTACAAATAGTTTCTACCTGCTTCTACAGACAAGGATAATATTACACCCGTATTTACCAGCAACTACTGGAAGGAGGCTTCGACCCCCTAGTGTTATCAACTGCTACCGAAAGGATGCTACGACACCCTACTTACCAGCTACCACTGGAAGGAGGCTACGATCCCCTAGTAAGCCTGTTGCTTATCCTAGCGCCTCCCATTTTCCCTCATATGATAATTTGATCTGTGACTGTACTTCAATCGATCTGTCAATTGAAAGTGCAGAGACAACTTCTTTCACTTAGCATTCTGTCTATAAATACCCTCTAGCACGTTTTCTGTGAATACATCTCTTCACTATTGTGCCTTTTCATTCTTAGATCGCGCCTCTTCATGAAAAACTCAATTATTCATTTTAACAATTCTTTACCTCTATTTAGGTTTATCAGTTATACCTTTCTGCAACAAAATCTTACCAGAATTGCCTCTCCGCAATGATAATTCTTCACCAGAAATTCTTTTGATTTTTTTTTCCGCAATGATATTTCCGCATTAGATCCTTTTCACAACCATCCTGAGCCGTAGATCCATTGCGAACTCTTTTGTGTCCGTCGATCTAACATAGACTTCCCTCCGTAATCATCTTTCCATAATTTCCTTAGCTTCCCGCAATTGTCTTTACACAACAACCTTTTCGCACCGTTGATTTCTTGCTGACTCTTCCGTGACTGTTGATTTGCGATCAGATGTGGATTGCAGATTGCGGATTTGCATTTTGACTTTTCTCAAAATGTCCTTTCGCAATTTCCTTTCCGCAACTACCTTTCCGCAAGATACTTTCCGCACCGTTGATTTCTTGCAGACTCTTCCCTGGTCGTTGATTTTTAGATAAAATGCGGATTGCAGATTGCGGGTTTTCCAAATTTCTTAAAAGTGCTTCCGCAATTTGCTTTCCGCATGATTTCTTTCGCGCCGTAGATCTTATGTGGACTCTTTCCCGATCGCCGATCTTTAGATCAAATGCGGATTGCGAATTGTGGGTTTTCCAAATTTCTTGAAAATACTTCCGCAATTCCTTTTCCACAATTTTGCTTCCGCGTCGTCGATCTCTTGCAAAGTCTTTTTCAACCGTCGATCTTACGGATTGCGGAATGCAGAACCACACTTTCCCAATTTGGACCTCCGCAATTCTCTTCCGCAACTTTGTTTCCGCTTTTCTTCTGAACCATTGATTTCTTTGCGGGTTCACTTTTGACCGTCGATCTATGATCAAATGCGGATTGCGGATGTTCACTTTCCTTTGTGCAGAAATAAGTCACCATCGTTGATTTCCTTGCGGATTTAATCCTAACCGTTGATCTATGATCAAATGCGGATTTGTGGATCTTCACTTTTCTTTGTGTGGAAATCATTTACTATCGTCGATCTTCTCAAAATCGGCCTTCGCAATTTCTCTCGACTGATCTGGATCGTCCAATTTTTCACTTCACTCTAACATTTGGGAATGTTATTTTCCACGCATATTTATTTTGTGGATCTTATTATAGACCATTAATCTATGTTTCTCGAATGATTTGGGCCGTCCAAATAACATCCATGCTTTGGAATGTTATCTTCCATTGCTTACTTTGTAGATCTTCCCCTTGTCGTCGACCCTGTCATCGATCTACAATCCGATCTTTGGAATTTCTTTGTCAACTATCTTGTCTTTTGTTATTCCTTTGTCATTACTGAACTTCTTTGACATCAATGACAACTATTTTCAATATGAACATGTTGCATTGCATTCTCCTTGAGGCCTTTCCATGAGAAGCTCTCCCTAATCTGTCTGTAAGTTTTCAAGAAACCTTGATGTCCTAATAATGGTGAATCATGTGAAGCATGTATAACCTTTTTCTTTAAAACTGATTCTGGGACTAGGTAGATTCTATTCTTGTTGCGTCGAGAGGCGCTCTACAACCCAATATGAGGGAGATCTTGTAACGTTATGTGGAAGATCTTGTAATGTTTGTGGATATTATGTGGTAACGTTTGTTACTAACAAAATAATAAAAAATAAAATTTTAATTATCCGTCAAATAAATGTTGGCCACAAAAACAACCTAATATGGGGGAGATGTTGTAATGTTCCTACCTAACAAAACAATAAAAAATTAAAAATTTAATTATAAAAATTGCATTATCCGCAAAAAAAATGTTGGCCTTGTCCTAAACAACCCATGGTTTTATTGTACATGGTTTAGGAAGGCCTTGCAAATGGTTTTAAGACCATGTGCAAGGCCTCCTAAACAACCCATGTTTTTAGGAGGGCCTTGCACATGGTTTTAAAACCATGTATGGCGGAGATGTTGTAATGTTCGTTCCTAACAAAATAAAAAATAATAAAAAATATTATATGTCGGCCATAAATTCTATTAAATATTAATAATAAAAATATTATATGTCAACCATAAATAATATTAAATATTAATAATAAAAATATTATATGTCGTCCTTAAATAAAAAGATATACTTATTGGTTTGAATCAAATCAATAGCTCCTTGAGTGCAATACTTAATAAGAGGTTTGCACCTCGAGAGATTTGATCCCTCTCGGTGCTTGATAGAGCCTAGGATTTGGATCTATGCTGGTAGTAAATGATGTCATCGATCACCCCTGTACCTGTCATCCTGTATTTTTCTGTCTAACAAACTCACAAGTAAATTTATTTTTAGAATATTCAACCAAGAGATGAGGCCTCCAGTCAGTAGATATACTCATGAGTGATAAAGAGGCTGGTCGTCTCGATAATGTATCTGCTACAACATTGTTCTTCCCCTTAACATATTCTATCTTGAAGTCATAAGCTTGGACCTTGCTGACCCATTTTTGTTTCCTTTGATTTAACTCTTTTTGTTCTAAAAAGTATTTGAAAGTGTTGTGATCTGTCTTAATTTTAAACCTGCTTCCTACTTATACTGCCTGAATTTTGTTAAGGTGTGTAAGATCGCTAGCATTTCCTTTTCATATATAGAGGAGTGGCGTTCATAATCTTTAAGTTTTCTGCTTTCAAAGGCGATCGAGTGATGGTTTTGTATCAGTACTTCCCCTATTCTTTCCCCTGAAGCATCACACTCTACTACAAATGGCTGAGTGAAATCAGGTAATGCCAAAACGGGACATGAACTCATAATCTTTTTCATCTTTTCAAATGTCTGTTGTGCCCCTTTTGTCTAGTTGAATGCCCCTTTCTTTGTAAGATCTGTGAGGGGTGCTGTCAATTGTGAAAACCCTTTAACATACCTCCTATAATAAGTGCAAAGGCCAAAAACTCCCTTCAATTCTGTTACATTTTTTGGTGTAGGCCAATCCAAGATAGCTCTAATTTTTTCCATTTGAACCTGTACTCCCTCGATACTTATTACATATGCTAGATATATCATTTCTTGCATAACAAAATCACATTTAGACATTTTAGCATAAAGGGATTGTTCTTCTAGAATTCCTAGTACTTCATCTAGGTGTCTCAAATGTTCTTCCCAGCTTTTACCATAAATTAAAATGTCATTAAAGAACACAAGTAAAAACTTACGCAACTGAGTCTTGAAGGTTTGGTTCATGCAAGATTGGAAAGTTGCTGGTGCATTGGTAAGTCCAAAAGGCATGACTAAAATTTCATAATGACCAAAGTGGCAACGAAAATCTGTTTTTGGGATATCAAAATGAAAGGATGAATAATGAAGGTGTTCAACTAACTCAGGCCACATAACCTTTAAATCAAAGTACTTAATACATGTTTGAAAAATAAAACAGTAACCATTAAACCTGTAAATTATTGATTTGACTAGGGATCGATGAGCGCAAACGACACAAAATGCAAATTGATAAGGGTACATCCATTATAGTTGGAAGTTTGTGGGTTCAATTAGGTGATGTGGTGTTGTAACCTAGAAGAAAATGTGCAAAAACATAGTTAATTTGGGTCCCACAGAGCCGAGAGTGTGTAGAACACCACAGAATCAACATTGGGTGTGATACACCCCTCACCCAAAAGCTCCTGACACACTCTCAAATCTCTTTGAAATCTCCCAGAACATTTCCTACAAGTTCCAAAGCTTTCAGAACTTGGGAAACACCAAGAAATGGTTCCCTAACTCTTGAAAGTGCTTTCCGGGCAACTATGGTATTTATATATTGTGTTTAATATGCAATACTACATAGATATATTAGAAGTCCTGTCCTGGAAGGCTTCATCCTCAAAGCAGATGATGAGACATGCTGAAACGATCATTGAAGATTCATACAGTATTGGCATATTACAAACAAATAAATCCATCCTAGGCAAACTTTTATCGGCATGGTCCATTGATGTGATTCTCAAATGAAACTTTTGCGAATTTGATTGCAAGTTATGTCGGAGTTCTATCTCCTAGAATGTAAGTATTCTGTTGGTTTTTGTTAGGAAAATGTTATTGTTGGTAAGTTTATAGGTCAATGTGTCAATTGTTGTGATTTAGATGTTAATAAGGTACACTTGTAACTTGCCTATAAAACTTGATTCTAGGATGCTTCTGATTCCTTTTCATTTGCGTATTTAATTCTTCATCATATACTTTTGTTGTTTTGTTGGTCGGCCATGTTTCATTAGTAATGATACTATTTTTAGTTTCAATCGATTATGTAAAGGTCTTTTTATCTGTAGTTTTGACTTCTGAAAACATAGTTGATTTAATTGGGTTTGTCGATGTCTCCTTGTCAACCCTTGGCTTTGATATTTCGCTTCACTTCACTTCAGTTTTATGATTTTGGTAAGCAAAGTTTGCCCTTGCTTTCTTAGATGAATACCTTTCTTATATTTCTTTGATAGAAGCATTAAATATAATAAATGAGTTTCATATGTTACAAATTGGATTATGTAATAATTTTTATTTATTGATGACAGCTGATTCTTTCTTTAATAAATTGTATAGAGTTGCCGTGGCTTTAATTCTGTCGCTGATAATTATGTGCATGCTGTAAATGGGTTTTTGGATTAAATTTAACTGAAAATTTGGGATGTAAAGCTCGTGAATATGGCATTCACGTTGCATTACCATCAGCAAGTTCTGTCATGTCTCCATCTTTTAGGCAACAAATGAAATCAAGAGTTTAAAATTTTGAGAGTTGTTTCATTTTTTGTATGCTGGTCAGGTTTTTAGAAGAGCAATTGAAAGGGGAGCAACAATTGCCAGCTTCATCAAGATTTGTGTATTCTTTTGCTGATCAGAACCCTTATGTTGGTCATCCTAATCCACTTAAAGAAGGTCAGGATCTTTTCCGAAAAGGCCTTTTAAGTGAAGCTGTGCTCGCTTTGGAAGCAGAAGTGTTAAAGAATCCTGACAATGCAGAGGGTTGGCGGTTGCTTGGTATTACACATGCAGAAAATGATGACGATCAGCAGGTGAAAAGTTATTCTTACTTGTTTTTTCGTAGAGCTATTTCATTTAGATGTTTATGGATTATACAGCATTGTAATAGGAATATATGTTCCTTTATGCGATATATAGTTTGCAAACTCCATGAAAAGTATGACACCCAATCATCTGCCTTGAATACATATGGGCATTAAAATCCATTGACATACTATAGAATTGCTATCATGCTATTTCAGGTAGGTTAAGGGATTTGGATTGCAGACATCGTAACCAGGTTTGAATTCTTGAGATCATGTGGTTAGTCTTCACTTGAAGCACATGTCGATCCATTGAATTGAAAATAGTTTTGTGGGCCTACATATGGGTACTTTACTAACTCATTTATTGTGTACTTTCTATGTTTGACTAGGTGAGTCTAGTTATCCTCTCAGGGCTAGCAGCCTAACCCCTGTCATCCTCATTTGTTTCATTTCATTCAAGTGGATTCACTCATTATTTGGCTAAGGGCACCTCTAAATAAGTCGTTCTACTTGCGGTTTTGATCTATAAATTACCGTGGATATTCCACTTTAAATAGTTTGTCACAAGTTACAACAGATCTTCTAATATTCTACAATGTTTTATTATGAAGCGTTTTACTTTAGCTTTCAGATTTTGTATGCTAGCTTAATGTTGAAATAAACTGAAACTGAAATGAAAGAAGCAAACAAATAATACACTATCCAAACATTGAATACAATATGTACCCTGGGAAAACCTTATATGGGAAAATCTAGCTAGAAGGTAGGCCTATTCTTTGCTCATTTCTTCTCAGTTACGAACCACAAATACAAAGAAAGGAGCACTCACAATGGAGTTTCTATGGCCACTGTGGCCAATATGGGTGCTACAAGATCATCTACCTCCTCTATTTTGTTCCAAAATCCTACTCCCAAAAATTGCCTTCCCAACTATGGAACAATAACCACACAAATAGAATGGAACCCTCTCTTTTCCATAACATCTCTTCTCGAGTTAGGGTTTTTGCATGCCTCAATTCCCAATTAATGTTAGGGTTTTGGACCTTCTAGAATGTTCTTGAAAGGCTTGTGAGTAATGGAAGCTAGTGTGGAAGCCACTCGATTCTAGTGTTACCAAAACTGAGCCGGTTTTGACAAAACCATCCGGTCTGACCAATTTACAAGCCTGAGTGGTCTGAACCACTGCACAAAATTGGAAATGGCCGATTCTATATGTAACCGACCTCCTTGCTCAAAACTCATCGGTTCTGTATAGAACCGGTTGGTTTTTGTACAAGCCGTACAAGGGAGTGATTTTTTTCATTTTTCCTTAAAAAACCAAAATATTAAGTGGGGGGGAAGGAACTAACCCAAGGTCCCTTCAAATGCTATATAAAGGTAGAGAACAAAGGTAAACCCTAGACCTAGTCATCATTGACAATATTAAATTCTTAAAGTAAAACTGACATTCTCCTTATCTTTCATTTATATCCTTTTACTTAAATTTTTAATGTTACCATTAATTGTTTCAAGATGTTTGAGAGTGGTTCCAACGTCATCGGACTTCAAATGGAAAATGTAGAATTTTTCATCCCATTCAAAATTCAATAGGCTTAACAGTTTTTAGGGTTTCAAGATTGCAATGTTTCCACTGGATTCTATCATGTATGAGGGTATGGGATTGGCATTTAATCAAGCACATCGACCCCTTTATGTACCTTGGTGTTGGTGGTGCTGATTGTTCATATTGGTGTTGGTGGCTTGGTGGCCTCAAAACTAATTTTTGAAGAATCCCTAGTTTATAGGCTATTTATTAATGTACTTAGGTTCAAATATGGATTGCACTTGGTGCTATTTTGGTTGTATGCACTCTTTACTTGCTAGATACATGAGAAACATTGCATATTTGTGTATAATGGTTTGAATTCTGATGGATGCACATGAATATATAAATATTTTTCAATTTTGAATATTTTATTTATAATTTGATCAATTAGTTTTGTGGTTTGGTATTTTATTTCTGTTTTTTGTCTTGTTCTTGTTCCGTTTTGGTTCTCAAGGTTGGCTGGTTCGATAACCGGTCCAGTTTTGGTAACTTTGCTCGATACTATGGTGGTCAATAGGATATGTCAACTTGCAGGAGGCATAACTTTTGCATATGAATTCCGATTGGGGTGATTTTTGCATCATTCGAAAGCTCTCGATGTGTAGAACAACATCAAGAGGCTAGGAATTGTACTCACAAAGTTTTGACCCCAAAAATGGTTGTTTGGCCTTAAGTGGGACTCAAAAGGTTATATACGTTCTGAATTTTGATTGAGGTGATTTTTGCGTCATTTGAAAGCTCCCAATGTGTAGAACAACATCAAAAGCTGGTCGGTTCAGTCAATTGAGGTGATTTAGAAGGTCGGCCAATTCGATGACCGGTCCGGTTTTGGTAACTTTGTTCGATGTCAAGGTGGTCAATAAGAAACTCTAGTGATCTCTGCAAGGAGGCAGGGAGCTTACAAAACACATGAAAGATAAGTATTTAATATCATTTGAGTTATTCCTTAAATTTTTGAAGGATATTGTTCATAACTATCACATGTAGATTTGTGCTACAATTTTCTTTTATGCATTTATATATGACTAAGATTGACGAGCAGTGGGTTCATGTAGTACATATTATGCATATGTTGGGTAGGTAGCCTATAGTGATGCAAACATTCCATGAGCCCTTGATGGAGTTGGTCTAGGATGAAACCTTTCTGCTAACATACTGAGAGCAGTGCACGTTCTTGACAGTGTGTTCTGGTGAAGATGGAAGGCACCCAGATAGTTACAGTGTGTGTTTGGGATATATGGATGAGTGTTGTGCTGAAGCATTAGTTAAGATGCTAATTTCCTTGAATGGTTACATGAGTATATGCATAAGAAATTGACATTGCATTGAATTGATTGATTAGTATGCAATGTTACTGACTATCTGACTAACTTTGACTTGTAGGAAAGATCATATGCTATGGCCTACAAGAGAAGGATGATGAGACTTGTTAATAATCAATGTTCAAGAGAAAGTAGGAAGATGAAATAGTAGGATGGATTTCGTGATAGAGGGAGTAGCTACAGTGGATGTGATGACTGTTCAACAGTGACAACAGTCATATGTTGACCCACAATCCATGACCCATAGGTCCAAAGGATCTCATATAGAGATTGATAGTTGGAAGTAGGGGGCTCCAACGAATTATTTGTCTCTCTAAACAAAGGTTCATCTTTTCGATGATCATGAGCAGTTTGCAGCACAGTCCCAGAGGACATCTAGAGTGGTATCCACTGACCTTGAGAGGAAGGGGCTGTATCAATATACCCATTTGATGGGAGATGGCAGATGGATACATAGAAGATTAACACTAGAGAAGGCTACAAGTCACTATAGTGCAAGACATCCAGATGTAGAGAATGCAAGATGTTCAGATGCAGAGGGAGCAAAACAAATCATTGAATTCAAGAATCTTGACATGATTCTTGGGATTATAGGTGTAGCAGAAACCAGATGAGATTTTCCTCGATTAAGGAAAATACACAGTAGAGATCTTGAAGAAACTCGGGATGATGTATTGAAAGTCCATGACCACACATATGATGACGAATCTGAATCTGATTCTTCTTCAGATTTGAAGGACCCCATATGCAATTGAGTGGATCCTAGATGTACTTGGTTAGTACCATGCAAGATATATGCCTTGCAACCACTACATGGTAGAGTTTAGACATGTACAACAAAGCATGTGTTGAGGTACCTACATGGTACAATTGGATATGGACTCAAATATGTCTCGGATAGAGAAATAAAGCTACGAGGATATTTGGAATTTGATTAGTGTAATGGACGAGAAAGAACACATCAGGAATGTTGCTCCAGGCCTAGCATATTGCAGCCGATATTACAAGATGAAAAGCAATAAATCTTTAGAAGGTTACAAATCAGTTATATCTGAGACATGCTGCAGAAAGGAGCAGTGCAACTCTAGTACATATCTACAAAGGAGCAGATTGTCGATATACCTACTAAGCCTTTGTACAAAGTAATGTTGAGTACTTCCGGGACAAGCTTGGTGTAGTAAAGAATGACTCCTCTAGTTGAGAGGGAGTGTTGATGTTTCTCCATAGGCAACAACAGATAGATAGAATCCCCTCCTGTTAGTTAAGTGGGACATGGCTTAGGAGTTCTGCCCACTGGTAAGCCATGCAGTGTTACATGGCTTAGACACTGGTTAGCCATACAATAGTATATGGCTCAGGTTAGCCATACAGTGGTATATGGCTTAGATTAGTTATGCAATGGTAGATGGCCCAAGATAAGATAAGCCACTCAATAGTACATAGGTCGGATTGGTCATGCAAGCATACTTGACTCAGATGTCGGTTAGTTAAGGTACATGACTCAGCCAGGGGTTAGTGTAGATCAAGCAGAGTGCACACATTCATGAGCAGAGTTATAGTCAAGACCATTGGGGAGCAGTCGAAGGCTTTTAGGAGACCTCAAATACTAGTTAAAGGTCTCCGAGACTATTAGATACTCAAGGAGTTATAGTCACGACAGTCGAGGAACAATTAACCACTTGGAGAGGTCAGATAGCCATATAGTTAGCTAGTGGGGTATCGTGGGATAGAAAAGAAAAATGAAACCACTTTGAAAGTGGTCGGGCCTTAGAGAACATCACAGAAGATGGCAAGCTCACATGGAACTTCTCTAGACCATAGAAGATTTCAAAAGTAATTGAGCAGAAAGTCAATTCCAAAGATCGTGACCAGAAGAATACCTTCCTCGCTAAGAGGGAGTGTTGAGGTTTTGAGTAGCTTCGGAAGATATTCCACAAGAAAGAATAATAACAAAACCAAGAACAAGTCGGCCCAGTTAAATTGACCTAGTCAAATGGTCAAGTCGACCTAGTTAAGGGGGAAAATGACCTAGTTTAAGGGGCAAAATGACCCATTCCAGAAGACAAGTCGGCCCCGTATGGAAAAGTCACTTTTCTAGTATAAATAGAAGTGAACTTAGCTCATTTGCAATTTACAGTTTTGCTCTAGCAAGAGGAGAAGTGCACAGATGTTCAAGAAGCACTGTGAAGACAATTTTTGGGGTTTCATCTCTCTCTCTCTCTCTCTTTCTCTTCTTTAGGATTAGAGGTTATTCAATATCTTTCTTGTATTATTATTCTGTAACTAGTGCCAGACACTATTCTTGTTGAAGAATCTTATCTAGAGAAGTTGTTGGGTTTTTCATGTGAGAGGGTTTTCCCAAGGTAAATTTGTGTCCACTGTGAATGTTTTCTTTCAGTGATCCTTTATATGCATGCAGTTTATGTTTATGTGATAAATAAGTTAATAACATCTAACTGCTAAGAAAAATCAACAAGAGCGACATGTCCAACAATTATATTCAAGGTTTCAACAAACTTTTCATATGAAGGTGGTAGGCTTTTTATTGTAATTTTTACCATATCTTCTTCAATTTTTTTATTATTCCTTTTCACTGATATCTAATTTTTTGTGATCTTCAATAACTTATAAGTGATCCTAAAGAGACTCATATTCCTCTTCAATTGAAACAACTAATTCTTTTCTCTCTCTAGATAATATATATGGGGAGAAACCTCCCGTGCACTTCCCCTCATTCTAAGGATGGTATAGAGGGTAAACCCTAGATTCTTCATGGCATAAGGTTAGGTCAACAACTCATGGATATATAATATATATCTCAACAACAATCGACTCACTAAGAGCGACATGCTACAAAGTGGGATTTGAACCCAAGTGGGGAGGGTAACAACTTTACCTCACAACCACTTGAGTTACATCCTATTGACAAAACAACAAATTCCTTCAGAAAAAAGCTCTACCTTTATCTGACACCTCATGCATGTTTTTCAAATGCTTCTAAATCTTGAAAGCATTGTCGTCGTCTTGCATTTCATACAACATATCATTGGTCACGTAGAACTTGATCAACGTCACAACCTATTGATTTATTGGATCAAACTCAACTTGAGCATCCTCATTTGTTGTACTTCAGCTCTCCTTTGCCAAGATAGTTTTGTCTAAGCCCCTAAATTCAAGAATTGCAACCATTCTTTGTTTCCATGTGGTAATATTTTACCATTAAACGTTTGATTTCCTTTCAATGTAATATGGGATAGACCAACCATTTTCGTAAAGGTTTAAACACTCCAGACAAATCTGAATGAGAACTCTAGTGCTGTCCCATGCACAATAACATATTGAGATTTATAAGTGACAACACGAAAATCATTGGAACCAAAACATACCCAAAATCCTTTAATAAACATGGAGGAAACAATGCTAGGGCAAGTAAAGTTTGAAAATAGATAAACTAATAGAGCAAAACTCAAGTGAGAGAAAGTTCCATTAATAAGTGTGCTAGAGAGAAAATAGAGTGATAAAAGTGTCTAAACATAAGTGAACACCAAAGATTTATGCCCTTAGGCATGAAACACTTTATAAAAGAATGATGCATGTAGGCTAGATATTGATGAAGAATATCTCATGATGATTTACAAATGACTCTCGAGTGTGTATTTATATACAGTCAAGAGGTAGGGTGTGCTCCCCAAGAGGGGGGGTTATGGGCTCCCATGTATAGGTCGACTAGGTCAACCTTAACCACAACTTAGTATTACAATAAATTAACATAAGCTGGTCTTAGACACATACATTAATTATATAAAATGGGTCCTCCATAGGCACATAATGATTACACCATTCTCAACACCCCCTAAGTTGAATAGGGGGCACAAACAGATGTGAGTGGGTTGATGGATACTCAACCCAATAGAGTCAACCATGTATGATATAAAAAAATGAGTGGGGCCACCTTGAATACAACTGAAAGAGCTTGAATGCTGGGAATGGATTCTGTACATCCAACTCTAGTATAAGTTGTCCTTGACCAAGATATAAATGTGAATGGGTTTATAGATACATCCATCTTTAGCAAAGATAATAATAATAATAATACAATTAGGTTTAAAGAAACCGTCAAAGGTCTCACACCCCTTCACCTTGTGATCAGTCAATGTATATTTATACACCATCGTGGGGTTCATTGTAATCCATAACTGCTATAAATGAAATATGATTAGCCAGATATTACCTCAGGACATCAACAAAAAAACACATCCAATGAGACAATTGCAGAACATTTGGCCTCCAAAGCCTTCAAAAACATTTCATTAACAGATGATCAAATGATCAAACAAGAACTACAAGAGCAGTGGTTCACTGCTTCATGCTCAAATGAGTGAAGAGACCTTGCTTAAATAGAACAAAGAGAGTCAGAGGGGGGAGGGGGGGGGGCGAGTGGGCGCACTTGTCTAGAGGGGGCACACTTTATGATCTAGGACTGAGTTGGATAGAGTTAGAATGGATTGGAAAAGGCCAAAAATATCCCAACTTCCATACTTGAACTCTTACGGACTTTCTTTCATTCCACTTTTTATTTCCTTCCTTGGGAGTTGCACTCTCTTCATAGGGAAAAGCGTCCTCTCTTTTTGGCAGAATTGCCTTTCTCTTCTTTGTAGAGAAAAACACTCTTCCTTGTTTTAGAAACGTCTGCAATGTTTCTTCTTTACTTTGCCAACTCAAAAAAATCACTTTCGGCATGTTTCCTTTATTTTATTAGTTGCCGAATTTTTCACTTTATCCATTTTTTGGGTCTGTTTTACCATTTACGAGTAATAATTAATTTTGGAGATAAATAATTACTCGAAAACTTAGGAAACTGGGTTTAGGGGTTAAGTAGGTGCTCCGAGTTAGAAAACGAGCACCCCCATGGAAAATTCTACCCTTAGACCACACTTTTATGCCTTGGAGTTATTTTACAATTAACTTATTGAAAATAAGCCTTGAAAAAATGAACAAAATTATTTTTTTTCCAAAAATTAAAAAAAACCTATGGGGGACTAAGTATATGTTCATATGACTCAAACAATGATTAGCATGGTAATATACATTGACACATAGGTTTTAATAACCTCCCAAGGCCTGACCACCAAGACATTTACTCTATTTGGAGGAGAGAGAGAAAAACTTGAAAATTATAAGTCACTAAAAAACGAGATATAATTCTCAAGGAAAAAACACCCTAGAGTAAAGTATTGATGACGAAGCCTTAGTAAAGCCAAACCTTTTACATAATTTCATCATGTTAAGTCATTTATTACAATTCCCCGCAGGATATGGACATGTAAAAAATAAAAATAAAAATTAAGGGCCATTGATTGGTTTGATGGACTTCAAAACACATGTGATGAACAATTGAATTGTTCAAGCCTTTGACTGCTCACTAGAAGTCCACCTAAGTGTAACTTAGTGGATAACACTTTCCTTATGCTGCTCATCACTCCCTCTCACTAAGGGAGACATTCTTCATCACGCCAAGCTTGTTTCGGAAGTATACAAACTTTTCCTTGGGAAGAGGCTTGGTGAGAATGTTGACTATCTGCTCATCCATGGATATTTATTGGAGCTTCACCTCTCCCTTCTGCACCATGTCTTAGGTTTTAGTAGAAATCTCAAGCCCAAGTGTTTTCTGTTTTTGTGAGAAGAGTTAAATAACAATTCATTGATTGACATAATTCCTAAGGGGAGAGAATAGTAAGGAGACAAAACTTAGGAGGAATTTGAGTAAATGAACCCGATCGGTTTAGTATGGAATCGTTGGCTTTGAGAAAATCAGATGGTTTTGTACTGAACCGTCTGGTTCCTTATTGAACTCGATTGATTTAGTACAAAACCGACAAAAAACGGTCAGATGCCTTCGGTTGTCCTGGAAAGCTCACGGAACAAGTCGCACTTGTTAGTTTTGTATCTAGGAAAGTGTTCCCCTAGGTGACTTTAGCCTTAGTCACTTAGAGATGGGACATAAAGTGACCCTTGCATTAAATGACTTAAGTGAAGCATTTAATTTGACTCTAGAGTGTAAATTCACTTTTTGATAAATTTAAGTGGGTGAGTGAAATTAATGTTTTGAGAATTAAAATATGAGCAATTAATTTCATCCATTGATCTAATCTAATCTTCATCCTTAGATTAGAGGAACCCTAGGGTTCACTCAAAAAGGGAAGGAAAAGGCATTTTACCTCGTTCTCGAGAGAAGAAGAGTGAAGAGAGAGAGCTGAAGGAGGGGCATAGATGTCGAGGTGTTGGGCATTTTCAGACAACACAATTTTTGAGGAGAGGTACAGATTTGGCTCGCATCCCAAGGCTGCTGTATCGTATGGTTTGGAAGGAACGAAAATCGAGGAAAGTGTTGGGCACATTTACCGAAAAGGTGGACTGCATTTATTGCAGTCCGTACCCTGCACAGATTTCGAGGACGTATAGCTCATAAATCGAGGTCCGTACAGTCTATACGGGTAGTACTTTTCTGCACAGTTTTTGAGGTGGATATCAGGCATGTTTCCTGAGGCAGCACGTGATTTTGTGGCACAGAAATCGAGGGCCGTACTACTGCATTTATTACAGTCCGTACGACACTAGTTTCAAGGCATTATGTCACAATTTTCGAGGTCAGAATAAAGCTGTTATTTCAGCACATTTTTCGAAAGGAAATGTTGCTCAAAAATTGAGACAACCTTGCACATAAATCGAGGTAGCTAGCCGGGGTCATTTTTTGGGTTGAGATAAGTTGGATTTTGACTGTATATCACTGTCTGATTTTTTATCCTGAAGAAATAATATACTCTCTCTCTCTGACTGGTTTTCCCCTTGTGGGTTTTTCCAGGGCCATTGGCCAAATATTTCTGAGTTCCGTGTGTCGAATCGCCTGCATTTTATTTACTTTCTGTTGATGAAAAGTGAAGTTACAACAATGTTATTAAGTCTGAAATTTATGTTTATTTCCAGCGTTTAAATTTCTGGGTTTGCAATAAACTGAGACAAAGTTTTTAACTTATAACCGGAGGCTAAAACTTGTGAAAAACTACATGGTATCAGAGCTAAGTAGGGCAAAAAACTAAATTTTTGCAGACTGACAGTCATTTCCAAAATTTAGAAAACTCTTGTGACAGTAGTACATTTTTGCTGAAACTTGTTCTTTGAGAAAAATGACTTCCGTTGGGTTGAGACTTGAGGATAGGTTGGATGGGGCAACGAACTTTGTCTCATGGAAGGCCCGAATATTACTTGTGTTGAGAGAGAATGAGTTGTGGGAGGAGGTAGTCAGAAACACTACAGTGAATCCCATTGCTATTCCCGCTGCTACCGATGTGGTAGCATATGGCCCCAAGAAGGGTGGGGCCAAGCAGAAGGATGGGTAGAAGAGGGATCTGAGCATTGTTAAGTGCTTTGCATGTCACAAGATGGGACACTATTAAAGCCATGAGGATTATCTTGGATGTTGTTAAAGACCATGTTACACCATACATTTCAGCGAAGGATCATGATCATGAGATGTGCAGTGCTTTGACTGGATTGTTTGAGAGTTCTAATGAAAATAGGAATATGTTTCTGAGAGAGAAACTAAAGAGTATCAAGATGGTCAAAGGAGAGGTTTGTATGGCTTATCTTAGTAGGATCTCTCAGGCGAGAGATGAGCTTGCAGCTGTTGTGGTGGTTGTTACTGGTCCTGAGCTAGTGTGGACAACCTTGAATGGGGTGACACAACCTTGGGCTGTGTTTGTACAGGGTTTGGTGGCTAGAGAGAACTTACCATCATGGGAAAGGGTCTGTGATGATTTTGTTTAGGAGGAGACTTAGAGGAGTCTTCTGCAGTGCAGTGGTTCGACTAGTAGGTAGGATGAGGAGGATGTGGCATTGATAGTAAAGGGGAAGAAGAAGAACAAGAAGGGTCCCAAGAAGGGTGGGGCCAAGTAGCAGGATGGGCAGAAGAAGGATCTGAGCACTGTTAAGTGATTTGTATGTCACAAGATGAGACACTATTAAAACCATGAGGATTATCTTGGATGCTGTTAACGACCATGTTATACCACACATTTCAGCGAAGGATCATGTACATGAGATGTGGAGTGCTTTGATCGGATTGTTTGAGAGTTCCAATTAAAATAGGAAGATGGTTTTGAGAGAGAAACTGAAGAGTATCAAGATGGTCAAAGGAGAGGTTTGTATGGCTTATCTTACTAGGATCTCTCAGGTGAGAGATGAGCTTGTAGTTGTTGGGGTTGTTGTTACTGGTCCTGAGCTAGTGTGGACAGCCTTGAATGGGGTGACACAACCTTGGGCTGTGTTTGTATAGGGTTTGGTGGCTAGAGAGAACTTACCATCATGGGACAGGGTCTGTGATGATTTTGTTCAAGAGACTCGGAGGAAGGATGAGGAGGATGTGGCATTGACACCAAAGGGGAAGAAGAAGAACAAGAAGGGTCCTAAGAAGGGTGGGGCCAACCAGCAGGATGGGCGGAAGAAGGATCTGAGCACTGTTAAGTGCTTTGCATGTCACAAGATGGGACACTATGCTGGGCAGTGTCTGGACAAGAAGAAGAAGCAGCAACATAAAACAACTTCAGCGGATGTCGATGACTTTGTCGCGGGATTTCAGAGTGAGTTTTCCTACAGTGCATCTACTTCCAACACTTGGTATATTGATAGCGGAGCCTCGAGCCACATGATAGGTGCTCGTGAGATGTTATCTGAGATTTCACAGACAGAGACAGATGTGGAGATTGTGTTGGGAGATGACTCAGTAGTCAGAGTTGTTGGGTGTGGGACCATTACCTTTCAAAGGGAGTCCATGAGTCCCATGGTGTTGAGAGATGTATTGTATGTACCTGGGCTGAAGAAGAACCTAGTTTTAGTTTCCATGATCGAGGATCAGGGTCTTTGGGTGTCTTTCCTAGATGGACACGTGCATATGTTTCCCAAGACTGCAGGACCATTTGCTTCAGTTGCCATTGGAGCTAGATGTAGGAAACTGTATAGGCTCTTGTTTTAGCCTCAGCATGCTTTGGCACATAGCAGCAGCAGTGAGCTTTGTGAGCTTTGGCATAGGAGGATGGCTCACTTGCATCATCCAGCCTTGGGGTGGTTGAGACATATGGTGACAGGTTTACTGGAGTTCAGCATAGGGTAGAGTGCTGTGTGCAGGGGGTATGCTTTGGGAAAGTACACCAAGACTGCTTTTTCGAGTAGTGATAGCAGGTCAGCAGGGGTCCTTGACTTGATACATTCAGACTTATGCGGACCAATGTCATATGTTTCTTTGAGAGGGTACGAGTATTATGTGACATTCATTGATGACCATTCCAGGAAGACTTGGATCTACTTTCTGAAGAGCAAGAAGTCCGAGGAAGTCTTGTAGAGGTTCCAAGAGTTCAAAGCTCTTTTGGAGAACCAAACAGGGAGGAAGATCCGAGTTCTTAGATCGGATAACGAGGGTGAGTATACCTTCAAAGAGTTTGATGGATTTTGCATACAGGAGGGTATTAGGAGACAGTTGACAGCTTCATATACTTTAGAGCAGAATGGAGTAGTTGAGAGGAAGAACAGGTCCATTATTGGAGCAGCCAGAGTGATGCTACATGACCAGTCTTTTCCTTTCTTTCTCTGGGTTGAGGCTTGCAACACAGTTGTATATTTTCAGAACAGGAGTCCCCATCGTGTCGTGGGGAATATGACACCTGAGGAGTGTTTTCCAGGCAATAAGCCTGAAGTTAGCCATTTTCGGTTATTTGGTAGTTTGACTTACTCTCATGTCCCTTCATAGAAGAGGACAAAGTTGGAGCCCACTGTAGAGAAGGGCATCTTTGTGGGTAATGATGAGACTTCGAAGGCCTTCCGCATTTACCTTCCCTCTCAGAGGAAAGTTGTGGTGAGAAGGGATGTGAAGTTTGAGGAGGAGCAGGCCTTCAGGAGGTTGAGAGAGTTAGAGCAGGGAGAGCAGCAGGTTCCTGCACCTCATGTTGATACACAGGTACCCTCAGCGCAGTAGTCAGGATCACAGGTTTCTGGGGTTACAGGACCACTCAGTGCAGGCACAGGTTCACCAGGTTCAATGGTTTAGCCAGCAGGGTCTTCGGGGACAGGTGATGGGTCTACTATTACATGTACACCGTACAGGGGATCGGGATCAGGATCAAGATTACAGGGTACACCTATTGTTGGTACACCAGCTTCAGGTTCACAGGTCACTGGGGGTACTAGCTCTGGTAATTCTTCAGATGAGGACAGACCAGTGTGGGAGCAGTCTTCAGGGAAGAAGAAGCCTAAGTGGCTTCGAGAGACCTTGAAGGATGCTTTGAAGGTTGGGACACCCAAAGAGGAAGTGAGGGCTATCAAGATGCCTGACAGATTGCGCATGTTGTTAGTGGCTAGTACACGTGATTTTGAGCATTCTACTTTTGAGGAGGCCTCCCAACATTCGGTTTGGCGAGATGCCATGATGGATGAGTACCATTCCATCATAAAGAATGATGTATGGGAGATAGTTCCGAGATCTGAGGGGAAGTCTGTGGTGACTTCTCGGTGGCTTTACAAGCTAAAGCATGCAGTGGATGGGAGTGTGGAGAAACACTCGGCCAGATTTGTGTTTTGTAGTGAACACTCTTAGTCAGTTCATGGTTGAGCCTAGGATTTTGCATTGGGTGGCTGCAAAACATGTGTTGCATTATCTAGCAAGGACAGTGGATTTTGGTTTGGATTACAGGAGGTCAAATGGGATCAGATTGGTTGTTTTTACAAACTCAGATTGGGCAGGAAGTGTGGTAGACCGGAAGAACACTTTCGGATGTTGTTTCAGTTTGGGCTTGGCAATAGTGTCGTGGTTCAGTCGGAAGCAGAAATCTGCTGCGTTGAGTTCTGCAGAGGCCGAGTATATGGCAGCTAGTCAGGCCAGTTGCGAGGCTTTGTGGCTTCGCAAGTTGCTGGTGAATTTATTTGGTCAGGAGCTGAAGCCTACGGTGATCTACTGTGACAATTAGAGTTGCATCCAGCTCTTTGAGAATCCAGAATTTCATGACCGGTCAAAGCACATTGAGATCAGATATCATTTCATCCGAGACTATGTTCAGAGTGGAGCAGTTACTCTACAATACATTTCCACTGATGAGCAGGTAGCAGAGATTCTGACAAAATCTTTGGGGAGGGGCAAGTTTGCCTTCTTCAGAGACAAGTTGGGAGTGGCACAGGACACCTTCCTCAGTAAGAGGGAGTGTTAGTTTTGTACCTAGGAAAGTGTTTCCCTAGGTGACTTTAGCGTTAGTCACTTAGAGAGGGGACATAAAGTGACCCTTGCATTAAATGATTTAAGTGAAGCATTTAATTTGACTTTAGAGTGTAAAGTCACTTTTTGATAAATTTAAGTGGATGAGTGAAATTAATATTTTGAGAATTAAAATATGAGTAATTAATTTCATCCATTGATCTAATCTAATCTTCACCGTTAGATTAGAGGAACCCTAGGGTTCACTCAAAAAGGCAAGGGAAAGGCGTTTTGCCTCATTCTTGAGAGAAGAAGAGTGAAGAGAGAGAACTGAAGGAGGGGCACGGATTTCGAGGTGTTGGGCATTTTCAGACAGCACGATTTTCGAGGAGAGTTATAGATTTGGCTCGCATCCCAAGGCAGACATACCGTACTGTTTGGAAGGCACAGAAATCAAGGAAAGTGCTGGGCACATTTACCGAGAAGGTGGACTGCATTTATTACAGTCCGTACCCTGCACAGATTTCGAGGCTGTACACAGGGCGTACAACTCAGAAATCGAGGTTTGTACAGTCTGTACGGACAGTACTTTCCTGCACAATTTTTGAGGTGGATATCAGGCATGTTTCCCGAGGCAGTGTGTGATTTTTTGTGGCACATAAATCGAGGGCCGTACTGCTGCATTTATTACAGTCCGTACGACACGAGTTTTAAGGCATTCTGGCACAGTTTTCGAGGTCAGAATAAAGCTGTTATTTTGGCACATTTTTCGAGAGAAAAAGTTGCTCAGAAATCGAGACAGCCTTGCACAGAAATCGAGGCAGCTAGCTGGGTCATTTTTTGGGTTGAGATAAGTTGGATTTTGACTGTAAATGACTCTGATTTTTTATCCTGAAGAAATAATAAATTCTCTCTCTCTCTCACTGGTTTTCCCCTTGTGGGTTCTTCCAGGGCCATTGGCCAAAAATTTCTGAGTACCGTGTGTTGAATGGCGTGCATTTTATTTACTTTCTGTTCATGAAAATTGAAGTTACAGCAGTGTTATTAAGTCTGAAATTTATGTTTATTTCTAGCATTTAAATTTCTGGGTTTGCAATAATCCGAGACAAATTTTTTAACTTATAACCGAAGGCTGAAACTTGTGAAAAATCTACAGGACCAGCTGGTTTTGCTCGTTCTGGGCCGGTCCTGATAACTTTGGGTCATACACTTAATCTAATGAGGAAAGACGAAAAATAACAAGACCATGACGCTCCCTCAGCTATTGAAACAATATTTGAGGATACACGAGCCATTATAGAATAACACCTTTGACCTCCTATTTTCATGTCCACACATAAGAAAGCAACAATATTTGAGGATACATGAGCCATTATAGAGTAACACCTTTGACCTTCTGTTGTCATGTCCACACATAAGAAAGCACTTACCATAAATCAAGTAGAGAGGATATGTCATAACATTGGTGTCCACTAGGTGTCACCATCTCTTTTTGGCATATGACAAGGTAGGATGATCAGGTTGAAAGTGTCTCTGTCAAGTATCTATGGGAAAACCATAGATCTCATCTGTGGAAATGTTGGATGTGATGGAAGATCACATAGGAAACGATGATCAAGTCACTCCACACATGTCACGGGTAACAATCTTGAAATGGATATGATGTAAACGAGGTCATTGACATGAATATGTTTTTTCTGCCTTATTCATCTTCACATGTTTGATGGGCAATGGATTTGGAGGATGTTTGAAATTAATGAGAGAAAGGTTCACGAAAGCTCCTAAATGGGTATATTGTCAACATGTATTTATCATTTTATTTGGCTACAGGGCCTTCCTTGGAGGTTTACCAAAATCACAATGCAAAATCCCATAGTTTTCCCTAGTAAGAAAAGTCTCAGAATGAGGAGTCGTCAATTCAAAACATGCTCGTGGTTTACTTTGAATCTTCGTAGAGTACCTATAGGGTAACTCCTGACTTTTCTATGGCTCTAAAGGCTCCCATAGCACTGTTGGGTGTTTCTTGCTGATTTCTTAAGAGTCTCCGAGGAGTAAGGATTGGATTAATTTTGGTCAGTGCTGCCAGGGCTTTTTATGGATATCTCCAACAAAGGAATGGGATCATCCCAAGATGTCTCTGGGATGAAGACTTCAAACTTTCTTTGCCAAAGTTGCTGTGTCTTTGTTGTGGGCTCTGGGGAGCAGTGTTTTGTCCTCATCAAGTGATAGGCTCAGGGTGCATTAGGGATTCCCTCCTTGTCCCCTCCTTGACCTCCTTCCATGGTGTTTGGCTTTTGGCCTTTAGGAGTTCCTGCATCATTTCCAATTTCTTAGTGGCACTTTCTTTTATTTTTAGTCTATTAGAGATTAGATCTTAGATTATATTTGCTCTTGGTTTTCTATAGGAGAGTTGGTATGCTCCCGTAATGTATTGATACTTTCACTTAGCAGTCCCGTTGACCTATTTGTGGTCATTTGTTAGACATTAATTAAAATGATCTTTATCTGGCCATGGACCTCCCGCAAAGTGGTCTGGGACACTTTTACAATATCCCTGGGGCCTGAACAAACTTCGAAAAGATTATTGGAAGACTTGGTTTATTCAAAGTGATCTGTGTGTACCTGTACCCACCTGCACTCTTCAGGTTGAATCCTTTATTTGGCCTTGCTGGGTTTCCTGTACAAACTGGGTGGATCCTTCATTTGGCCTTGCTCACTTTCACATATACACAGAAAAAAATTAAATGATACGGGAAAATGAACTGTAAGTTGTAACTAAGACACAGAATAAGGAAATCCTTTTGAATGATGTGGAATGCTCTAGTCCTTGGGATACTCCTGTGTCAAAACCAACTATATGGTATCTAGAGCCTGTTATGCTGTCTTTGAGGAGATATCTCATCTGTTGCTAACTTATATAGTTGTACAAGGCTGAAAGCACCAAATGTAAATAGGCGTTCAGGTGCAAGGTAGAAAACCCATCATAATCATATCTATTATCTAAATCTATCAGCCATGTGCTGGAGGATATACATGGCAGTAGCTTCATCCATGTAGCTTCCTTGGTGTGAACTCTCGCGCACCGAGAAATGGTGGTTTATGTGGTGTTGCATTTAAGAAGATCCCTCCCATTGTCTCTTGCTTTAAATGTCTTTCTTGATCTCTTGCCATTCAAGGTTGAAATATGGGAAGGATTAGCAGAGTCTTGTCTGGATGTATGATCATGAGGTGATTGGATCTTGTGCGTCTTTCTAATGCTTCTGGATATCCTGCGGATCTAAGGGTGGCTTGCACCCAAAAGTGGATGAGATGGGGTTCAAAGACTTAGAAGACCATCGTTGCTGCACATTGTAAATAAAGCTAACTGTCTATAGCTACATAAAATTTTATCGGTGGAGAAATTGTTCGTATTAAAAAAAGGTTCTATACATTGCTGATCATGGTAACTGATGAATAAGGAAAAGGATCCTCTGGTTTCTCTGAATTGGCAATAGTGCTTACCGTGAATCTCAAAATAGACAGGTGATCAGAAATGTTGCAGACGATGGTGATGTGCTGTTTATTGTTGATAATGGAGCAAAGATCCATGCATCAATTTACTTATATACATGTGTAGTATGATGTTTTTTCACTGTAGAAATGAAATGCAATGATATCGATGTCCACTTATAACCAGAATAAGAGGTGTGCAAAAGGCATCTCCCAAGAGTACAATAGAAAATCCTAAGACGGAGGATCAAGAAGAGGGGTCAGCCATAAAATACAATGTCAAAGTAGTAGCCAAATAGGTTCTAAGTAAGAAGAGGGGTCAGCTATAAAATACGATGTCAAAGTAGTAGTTGAAATATGCTTTAAGTAGGAAGAGGGGTTTTCTGCTGTAATTCCCAGAGCCAGGAATGGAAATGTCCACCACATGCTCTTGTCTGATAATGCCCCTTGGATAATGGCCTGGACTGATGAGCCCCTAGGCAGTGATCTGTGGTGGCCTCTGGACATTTCTACCTAGGGTGGGAGTGAAAATTGTTGCTAAGGTGGAAGCTCATTTAGCAGCTTTCCTAGCATTCAAGGATGGAGACTATGAGTTGGAGTATCATGCTGGTGTCACTGTCCTGCAACTCTAGTCCTTTTTGCAGCCCCAAACCTCGCCTTACTGGGTGGCCGCAGCATGTCTAGGACAAAGCCTGTTGGATATAAGACTGTCCATCTAGGTAGTAACTGTCAAGTTGTTATCCCTTTGGGTGGTCATGACATGCTTGAAGGGGAAGTAATTTTTGTGACTATTGATGAGGGACATTGAATCATCCAGCACTTGAAGGTATGAACCTCCATGCTATGAACCCAACCAAGCACCTCTGGTCAGGGTATCAGAAGAATCTTAATGACAATGGTTGATTAAAACTGGTTTATGATGATGAGACTAGAAAAATAAATGTGAAAATACCAGTGTTCCACGGGGACTTGCTCCCCAGGGTCAGGGACGCGCCCCCCTCACTCCCTGCGCCTCGGGGGCTCGGGGGCTTTTGGGGAAACGTTTCCCAACGTCCCCAAAATTAGGAAACTCTCGGAAACGCACAAGGGGACGCGTCCCTTGTTTTGCAGCGCGCTCCGGTGAAGGGGGTCTCCTAGACGCCCCCTCGCCCCCACGCCCCCCGCCCCCTCCTGAAACTGGGGAGCTTCCAGACGCCCCCTCCTGAAACTGGGGGGCTCCTAGATGCCCCCCCTCTTTTAGTAGTTTACATGGGATGAATCATTGAACTTTTATTGCTGGGATTTAATAATTTATAATATTATTTTTTATTAAGACTTGGATGCCCCCCACCCCCTCGCCCCCCCGAATTTCGCTAAAATTTGGGGGTGGTCTCCACACGTCCCCAATGTGCGTTTCCCCGCTCCCGCGCCCCCGTGTCCCGGAAACTTGGGGGAACATTGGAAAATACCTTGTAATGAACGGCCAATATGTAACTCTCTATCTCAAATCATCCATAGATCTAGATTCTAGAGACTCAAGGGAAGATAGCATTAGAGCAGACAGGTTGGAGGTTAACAATTACCTAGCAATACAGTCAACAGAGTTTTGAGTAGAGATTATACTGAGGAAAATCTAACTTTAATGTTTTTACAAGGCTTTAAATTTATTGTTTCTTCAGTTTTTTGGTTGGTCTTGGAAAGGGATGAAGGCAAGAGTTATGACTTTGAAGACTTTGAAGCACTATAGATTATTTTTTGTCATAATTAAAAATTTAATTTACCGGTAAATGTCTCCTTGGAAACTTAAATAAAGGGGAGAATTTGGTTAACATTTTAATTCCGGAGAAAATAAAGGAACAAAAGGAAAAATACGGATGTATTGGTTTTTTAATTGGATGTAATTGGTTTTGAAATGCTTGGTGATGTTTCAAATAGTCATTCAACCTTATAATACAAATACTTGCATATTTGATTTCAAAACATTTGCTTAGGACTGAAAGTTATATTTTTTTGCAGGCCATTGCTTCAATGGTACGTGCAAGAGATGCCGATCCAACTAACTTGGAAGTATTGCTAGCACTTGGTGTTAGCCATACTAATGGTATGTTTGGAAGTTGTTCTTGTTCACTGCTTTCTATATTGAATAAAAACTTAGTGATTCCTCTTTGGAGAATGAATAGAACCTGGTAAAATGGTATCAATGGCTTTGTTCAGCAATTTTTTATGGTTCATTATATTTTTTATGTGGGTACCTTTCAATGTTGGTTTCTCTTGGCATGATGCATATGGGATTGTTTTTGGATCAATGTCTCTTGGAGGTTGTTTATGGTCAACTTTCTTAAGTGTAATGAACATAATATATATACAGTGTTACACATGGACATGTCCCCAAGGGTAGGAAAAATGCTTCCATGCCCCCTTATGTCCCGTAAACTTGGAAACTCCAATGGAAACGTCCCCCCCCCCACGTCCTTGTTTGAAGGAAACTCAAGGAAACGCAGAAGGGGGCGTTTCCTAGAAAAAGGGAAATATTTCCCTCCTAAAAATGGTGTCCACACATTTCCTTTGACAGTTTTTGACCAAAAATAAAAAATAAATAAATAATTAAATGATAAAGGGCCACGCCGTCCACTATTTTCCCTCCCTCTAGCTTCGATTTCATTTCGCTGTTCAACATGGTTGTATTTTCAATTTTGTTTTATCAGTTGTAGCTTATGTATGGTTGTATTTCATTTTATTTCACTTGATGTATGTTGTAAACTTGTGTTAATCTTTAGACTATAAAATTAAAGACTTTAATGGCTTATGCTCCAACTTTTAATTTTTATGTATTCTAATATAAATTTTGTAATATTTCTGGTGGGGTCCCCCATGTTGAAGACCTCAATGTCCCCTTTGAAGTTTCCTAAAATTTGAGGGAAACTTCTATATAGGTCTCTCCTGTGTTTCCTTGCTCCTACGTCCCCACAATAAAAAAAATTTAATGATAAAAGGCTATGCCGCCCACTATTTTCCCTCTCTCTAGCCTCATTTTCATTTCGCTGTTCAATATGGTGGTATTTCCGATTTTGTTTGATTAGTTATAGCTTGTGTATGGTTGTATTTCATTTTAATTCACTTGATGTATGTTGTAAACTTGTATAAATCTTTATATTATAAAATTAAAGACTTTAATGACTTATGCTCCAACTTTCAATTTTTATGTGTTCTAATATAAATTTTGTAATATTTTTGGCGGGTACCCCATGTTGAAGACCCCAATCGCCTGTTTGACGTTTCCTAAAATTTGAGGGGAACTTCTATATTGGTTGCTCTTGTGTTTCAATGCTCCCACGTCCCCACATACCCACATCCCAGAAACTTGCTGGAACATTGTATATATAACATCAAATCAATATAAATGAAGGGACACAACCTAATTAAGGGACATGACCAAATTAAAGGACAACCTATCAAACATGGTGACCAATCAATTTGTGTATAAGTATAAATCAAAAGACAGAAAAAGAGTGTTGACAAATTCTATTATTTCTTTTTAAGTTATACCTTGGAGTATTCAAGGTAGGTTTGGTAAGTTGAGAAAAAGTACAAGGGCAGAGAAAAGTATAAGTGAAACTTTCGCTTTAAGTCATAACAGGGTATTATAAAATAATACAAAGTTTTTACTCCATCAAGGTATAAAGTATAAAGGGTCTTATATTAAGACTTAGAAAAAGGACCAAGGATATAAAGTGAGTTTTCTTAATTCAAGGATATAAAATGATTAATTTAGAGTTGTATAAAAGGTAATTTGTTAAGTTAAAGTGAAAAATATAAGATNATATATATATATATATATATATATATATATATATATATATATTTGAGACTATCAAGAGAAACAGAAGGATACATTAAATAAATCATTGAAGCACACCATCTTGGTAATTTTTTTGCGTAAGTGTACAAATTAGTTGAAGAAGATATTATCTTTTGACAGAAGTAAAAGAAAATGGAGTCTCAAAGCGAAAAAAAGGAAGATTTCCAAGCACTTAAAAAACATATGTCTCAATGTTATTTCAAATAAAAGAAACAATTAGAGGGAAAGCCATTATTATTTCTATTGCTCCAGTTGAACGCAATAATTATATTATTGATGAATTTGCTAATGAGTTAGTGATTCTGGAGTCAAATACAGGTGAAAGGTTAGACTTTTGGAATACGAAAGAATATGAAATAAGCAATTTACAATTGAACATTGGAGATTATACTTGCATCTCACAATTCATAGTAAAATCCTTGTGGTGTAGTGATGATGACCTAATTTTGGGATTACCTTGGATAGAAACATTGGGTACTTTTATCTTAAATGCTGAAAAGAAGTTTCTGACATTTCCCTACAAAAAGAAGAAAATCACCTTGGAGGAGATTAACATGAAGTCAAAATCTAAAGTCGCGTCATTTGAAGACTTCAAAGAAATATCAAAGATGATGTTGTAGGGAAATGAGAAATCAAAACAACCGATACAGAAAGAATTCAACAAGGTTATTACAGATAAAGAAGAAGAGATCTCTTGTTTGAGAGATCATAATTAGAAATTACTTCTGCAAATCAAGAAGGTGAAGGATAAAGTTCAATGCCATCAAAAGTTAGAACAAGAGAATCGAGATCTTCAAAAAGAATTATCAGGCAAGGACAAAGAAGGCTCTTCCTTAAAAAGAGTTAATCAAGAATTGCTAGAGCAATTAAGAAGCTTAAAAGAAAGAGAACACAAAAATCAAGACAATCAAAACAAAGTTGTCAAGTCAAACTATAAGGAAGAACTCTTACACTTGAGGAAACTTAATTAGGACATGCTTATACAAGTTAGGAAGCTAAAGTAGGAGAATAAATCTTTACAAGAAAAGCTAGATTGCAAGGGATCAATTGTCGACAAATAAACGATGACTGGCGCAATGACGGAGTCATCAAAGGCTCAATGAACCAATATAGAGCTTGTTAATGCGCAAATTCAAATGAATGAACATATTGTCACATCGCTACAAACATCAAGAGAAGATGTTTTCCGAAAAACAATCACAAAAGATTTCAACACCTTATCGCCATCCAAACCACAAAAATTGTTTTGATCAATGACAAGGTCAAAAGGAACATAAACATATTCATTATGATATCAAAAAAGGATGGAGACAAAATCGACAAAAGTTGGGGGATCAGATAAAGAGAAGTCCTATCCACGCAATCGATCAATAAACAATTCCATTGAAGGTAAATCTTGGATGGACCACTTCACAAATGACGCAACATTTTCACACAATGTTTAAAAGAACGTAGCGTCTCATTTCGTCAAGTGTCGCAACTACCAACACAAAATGTCACGAAAAAGCGTTACGAGCAAGAACAAGCGATAAAGTCTTCCATAATTATGTTTTGAGGACAAAGCAATTCTAAGGGAGAGGCAATGTAATGAATACAATATATAACAAATAAACATTAATAAATATTAATAATTAAATAACTAATACTTAATGAAAAGACACCTTGATGAAAAATTATGCCTCTTTACGAAAGGGCACCCAACATGGTTATTTATACCAACATTATTTTCATTGTAATATCATCAGTTTTCAATTATTCATTTATATATTTATCCATTTATGGAATTTTTATAATATTTATTATTTACGTTGGATTTTCCTATAGAAACAAATTTTATTTGTTTCACATGGTATTGTATGTTGAATTTTAGCATTAGCATGAATACTTTAAAAATTTGCAGACTAACTGATAACAAATGACAAGTGCAGTAAAAGCTTCAACACATCAACATATTGAACACAAGAGTTTTTCACTGGGGAAACCTTTAAAGGACAAAACCCCCAAAAGCATTAGTAATTCATCTTGTAAATGAGATGACTAAGTTCTTCAATTAATTCTCAAACCCTAATGGGTTTGTACCACAGATCCACAAATTATAGAAGATAATTTTTACATAAAAATGCTAAATTAGGGATTTTTGCCATAATTTTCTCTCTCTTGCTCAGAAAGATTAGACTGCCCAAAATCCTGTTAGTCCTCGAAGGTGCTATCAGTCTGCCTGGACTAGTTCACTGCCTGCCTGAACCTCTGCCTAGAATTTTGTTGAGTTGCCCGAGCCTTGCCCGAGATTACTGTAACCTGCCCAAGCCTTTGTGTTTTGTCGGAGACCTTGCCCAAGCTGCCCGGAGGCCTGTCTACCCTGCCCGAGCCTCATTCCCGTGCTTTCGGCTGCTTTTCGTGGCTTTTGTTGACTGTTCGGAGGCCCTTACAGGCTGTTGAGGGCTGCCCAAGGGTTTGTTAGCAGACTTGGAACCCTCCCGGGCTGTCTGCTAGCAACCCGAGGGTCTGCTCTTGACCCAACAACCCTTATGGGTTGTGTGCTAGCAGCCCGAGGGTCTGCTCTTGACCCAACAACCCTTACGGGTTGTCTGCTAGCAGCCCGAGGATTGTTAGGGCCTGTTGGATGTGCTCGGCATCACCAATAGTCTGCCCTAGCTAGATTGCTAGGGTTTGCTGAGGACAAAGCCGTCGGAGGAGGAGGGCAATTGCTCGTGAGAGAAACGGACTGCCTGTGAAGAATAGAAGCCTGCTCGTAGAAGTTGCTTAGTGATGGTGAAGAATGAAACAACGGTGAGGAGGAAGGATCTTATGATTAAACGCTAACTGCTGTGAAAATGATGAAACCATAGTTTAGGGTTTGATCAAAAGATAAGTGTGGATGCCCTAGCTAGACTCATCCATGCTAGGGCATAAACACAAAACATCCTTCTCTTCAATAACCAACGAATTCTTCTATTGGAGCAGCTGCAAGTGTGAGAGCAAGAGCGTGTGTAATAATGAAATGGATTGATCTTCTTTTATAGCCTTTGAAGTCACCTGTAAGTGGACCAAAACTCAAAAGAACAAAATAATATTATTTTATTCTTTTATCACTTTGAATTTTACCTTTAGTGGTACTATAGGTCTTTTTGCACTTTCACTTTGACACCTTAGTGGTACTAAGGGTCCTTATGTATTTTAGACTTTTGCTTTAGCCTTCTTCAAGTGCCCTGTGGTCAAAACAAGTGGTCAAGGTTGTCATTCATCCCCACCTAAAGTACATTATCATAAACATAGAGAATTACTAATGTTTTTATCTCATACTCTATATGACGCCATGATCAAATACTAAGGTGTCTTAACCAAGGGTAGCTAAGCCTTGGAGAAGATCACAAAGCCCACTGATCGAGGGTCAGAGTGTCACATATGCCCAGACCCGGTCTAGGGCCTATAGTGTAATCCTAGTGACAGATTAGGTGCCTCAGCCATAGGCTGCATAATTTGACACAAGGTCAAATACATGGTATCAAACCAAGCGCCTCCATTGGAAAATGGCCCTCAACCCTCGGTTGAGTCCCTAGTCCTAGACTAGGTTAAATTCCTGGTAACTGACCAGGTGCCTCCATTCAAAGAATGGCCACTCAGCTCTAGGATGAGTTCCCCAATGCTAGAGTGGTTCCACATCCTGGTCTCGGATGTGCTGTAATCATTCAACAGAATGGTCACTCAACTCAAGGTTGAGTCCCCTAGTGCTGGCCTGGTTCCATATCTTGGTCCCGAACCAAATATCCCCATTCAACAGAATGGTCACTCAACTTAAGGTTGAGTCCCCTAGTACTGGATTGGTTCCACATCCTGGTCCCGGACCAGATGTCTCCATTCTCCTAAGAGAATGGCTCTCGATGTTGCTCAGAAAAATCAACATTGTAATCATATCATGTTCTATCCTATTATTATTCTTTATTTATATTATTGTTCCTATATGGGTTTCTCTCTATTGTCCTTATGTTGGAATTTGTTAGTAAATTAACCTTTGTTCATTTCATTGGTATCAAAGTCAATTCTAATTCCAACCTTTGGCCACACCTCTTATTAGAGCTATTTTTTTTATTCGTCCGTTGGCCAGTTTTTAGTAGATCCTTGGTGAATCATATCGTTTCCTTTGGCAACAAATCTGCTAGGCTTTAGCCATACTCATTTTATCAGTCGCTCTAATTCGACAACAACTTTGAAGACAAAATTGGATATTGTTGATAACACAACTCAAGTCTAAATCAAAGGTTATCCATTTGAGGAAGATAAATAAGATAAGATAAGATAATTTTATTAATGTCCAACTAATGACAACAAAAGTAGGTCAATGGGACTGCTGAGTATAGTGATGTCACTGCAAAGGGAGTATCAAATGGTATCCTATATAAGACAGATGGGAAAGGAAAGTAAGGTAGAACAAAGCATGAAGTCTATGCAAGGTCATGAAAAACCTGAAAAACGTGAAAGCCCTCTACCTTGAGCACGAGAGACCGCACATGGGTGGAGATGTAAAGGAGTAAACGATCTAGGAGCAAGAAGATATAGAAGTAATAAGGTAGGTCTATCATGGAATAGACCCATCTCTCCTAACATTTGAGATTGAATGAAGGAAATTCATAATAGTATGTTGTTTAGATGAAGATTTGGTGGGAAACCTGGGTTTCCCATTGTGCTACTATCAAGAGGAGGTAGGTCGTTGTTGATGCTTGGGGGGTCTCGTTTGCCTCAAGGGATGGAATCTAGTCGTGTCATGTCATTGAGATCCAGAGGGGTAAGGGAGGGTCTCACAGGTCCGCACGGATCTGAAGGTTACAACTATACTACTATCAAACAGTCTCATAGTGCCCCTTCTTGAGGGTAGCATTATGAAATAGGATGTAATCCGCTGGATTGAATCTAGTTGAGTAGAAGGCTGAAGAATATGGGCTTGGAGCTTGTGGGTCTCTTGCATGTATAAAGCCAAACATCTTTGGACATGGAATCTGAAGAAGCTAGTGAGGGTTTGAATCATCTTGAAAAGGAAATGGAACCTCCCTCAGATCTCCTAGCAAATCTCGTAGTAGTACTATCATCGTATGTGGTCTAGTGGAAGGTCACATCATTGAAAAAATTTAGATTTAAAACAAAGACTCAAACGCCATTACTATTCACATCTACACTAATTCATAATACAATTCGTTCGTCATTCGAATGTTGGGAGAAATTATGCCTTTCAAATCTAAAAAACTTCAGGTGCCAAACTTTAAATTCCATTTGGACAAATTTATAATTCAAGGAATCAGAAATTGACGTATAAGGGAAACTGATTGCCACCATCTAGCTGCTGTGCTTGTAACAACGACCACCTGTAGAATTACTTTTGGAATACATAAATGGATCACATTCCTAAGGAATAGTCCCCACAGTGCTAAAGTTGTAAGAAATATTGGAATCGTCGTGAAGAATTGCTACCTATTTACCATTTAGGATTTTATAAAATTCTGTCCAAATAAATTAAGAACCAGAGAAATGAATCGCATTAATAACATCTATTGATAATTAATGGTTGGAAACGAAGTGGGTTAAAACTTTAAACAATTCACAGTTGTCGCTGCGACCCATATAGAGTATTGAGAGATGGTAATAGAACATAGGGAGGTGCTAAAAGCTATATTTTGTAGGTTCGTTTCCATTCATTTGGAATTCAATCATGAATTGAGGCCGTGGATCTATTATTGCAAGCAAATATCTAAGGCAGGTCACCTGGTTACAAAGCTTGGGCCCTTGTGGGTATTATGATGGGTCATGTCCCATAGTAAAGCACCCCTTTAATTTAACCCATAAAAAAGAAAGTGTTATGGTAAGCTTGTGATTTCATATTTAGTAAAGGTCTCAAGAAATTACATTAAAGGGTTTACGAGTCGATTACTAGTAAATTAAATATCTAATTTCCATCGAAACATTTTTTTACTCGTGCAAAGTTCGAAATTTCAACCTTAAAAAGTACAATTCAAGCTATTATTATTAAGCAGGAGAAGATAACATTGCAGGAAGTTACATTGAAGTTAGATTCAAAAGCTCCACCATTAGAAGACTTTAAAGATGTCTTAAAAGTGATCCCTCCAAATAATCACAAGTCAATACAAAAGATGTGAAAGGAATTTGACAAGGTTGTTGCTGATAAAGATGAAGAACTTTCATCTCTAAGGGATCATAATCAAAACCTACTTATACGTATTGAGAAGCGAAAGAATGATAAGAAGTTGCTACAAGGAAAGTTAGAGAAACATACCAAGAAAGAAGCATCATTTAATAAAGAGACAATGATTGAACCTATGGAAATAGAGAAGTCGTTAGACATAGAAATCAAAGTCGTGGAGAAAGGAACCAATATAGATTTAGTTGACATGGAAACACAAAAAGATGCAATATCAATGGATGTAACTTTATCTTTTGACGTTGAGGTACAAATGATGGAGAATCTAAGTGTCCTTACTAATAGAAACTTAATGACCAACAAAATGACACGAGTGTATGAAGAAGACATAATGCCAAATGTGAATTGGGAAACAAACTACAACTATTATAAGGAAAAATCATGCTACAACGACACCTTATTAACATCCTAATCACAAGAGTTAATACCTTAACCAATCAATATATCAACATCGTTTTGAACAAAAAAAATTGGCTTATATTTTGATGATTATTAATGCCAGTACATTTGGGTCTTGAAGTAGAAGTCATTTTGGGAATCACAATAGAATAGGTTCTTTCCAAGAACCCTATAAATGCACAATTCCATAGAAGACGAACTAGGGTAGGTAGACGCTTACACAATTTGATAGTTCTGCTAAGTGCATAATACTCTGTTGAAAGTGTGTGTGTATATATATATACAATGACCTTTGTGACGGTATATGATAATGTATGCACATTGACAGGTCACGAGTTGAAGGTTGTTAAGAAGGGTTATGATCCTTAGTGGTTTATTATTATTAGTAATTTATCATACAATGTTCTATTTTATTTATGTTACATTTGTTGGTACTGTTTCCATTCGATAGCATAGTGTTGGGTATGTCAGGGCTCCTTGTGTAAAGATTCATCTGGTAATAGAGGGGTTAACCTACATTTATATGCAATTATATACTTCATTTACAAGCAAGAAATAATATTGAATATAACTAATAGCAGATAACACTAACTCTAATTTTACATTTAAATTCTTTACATTTCTTTTTAACAACCTTGGCTAACAAATTATATTAGAAGAGTAGTCATACCCTACTTACCTAGAAGAATTGTCCTCGAAGGATGGTACTTCTTCTGACTTGTATTGGCACTCTCGTCTTCTCGACCACCGCAATTAGTGTGGGGTGAAACCCTCCTCCCAACCAAAATCCTTAGCTGAGAGCTAAGGACCCCCAAGCCCCCAACAACTAATACTGTGCCAACCCAAGCTACTCTGTCCTCTTTCAGCCCCTCGCCTTCTTACTTCCCAACCATACTACAACCCACGACTAACCCTCCAAGACAGATTTCCATTAAAATGACACCCCCAACAATTAGTCAAACAACCAACATCAAAACAACCCAAAAGCCTCCCAAAACAACAAAATGTCAACATGCCACTTGATCTGCACCCATTTCCCCCATTATGCAGCTATTTTCCTTAATTAATTAAATTAGAGTTATTTATGCATGAGTGACAAATGGAGTGTTAAACTAGTAGCAACAAGAAAGGTCTTCCTGCATGCATGTGTTCTTGCATGAAAAAGACTTAAATTAGGAAGCCAATTGTATTTAATTATTTTTCCTAAAACAATTAAAGTGATCTAATTGTTTATTGACTTAAAGTGAAAGTGAAATTAAGGTTTTCGCTTTACCTAAAGTTATAAAAGAGAGATCAATTGGTGGAGAGGACACAGTGATTTTTCTCAGTAATTTTTGGGTGTTTCGATTTTTCCATCTAGGGCATAAATCGATTTTTTGATATTGTAAAAGCACTGTATTTTCTTAATAAAAATATCCTCTCATACTGCTGCATCGATTTTCCCATCTTGGGGTTTGTCTGAGGGTTTCTACCCTAGAAGATTGTGTCATTTCTATTGATGTGATTGATGTTGTAAATGGTTCTCAGTTTTATATTCCGCTGCATATTGCAAATAAGTTCTTGTGTGGTTATTTTAGTTAAATTTAAATATACTGTTTTAGCCCTAGTTGTGCTTTAAAGGAAAATTTACATGGTATCAGAGCTCTGGTGAGCTAAAGCTGAAAGATTTGCAACAACAGTGATAGATCAGGGGAAGATCTATTGAAGACACAAACCTAGACTTCCAGATCTAGGGTTTGACAGGTAAGACTCTATTATGGCCGTGCAGTTGAGAGTTGAGGATAGACTCCAGGGGGCACAAAACTTTCCTGGATGTCAGTGATGCAGAGGAGCACATTGAATCCACAAAAGTTGCACCCACAGATCCGACAGATCTGATAGCTTGGAAGAAGATTGATTCCAGAGCCATGTTGATTATCATGGATGGAGTGAAGGACCATATAGTCCCTCGTCTTTTCAGGAAGAAGACCGCAATAGAGATGTGGACGACTTTGGAGAGCCTGTACCAAAGCAAGAACGAGAACTGGAAGATGGTGCTGCAAGAGAGGATGCGCAAAAACAAGATGGCCAAGGGAGAAGGAGTGGTCCCTTATCTCACGAGGCTCACACAGATCAGGGATGAGCTTGGAGCTGTTGGTTCTAAGATAGTAGATGAGGAGCTAGTTCAGATAGCCCTCAATGGATTCTCTAAGCCATGGGACACCTTTGTTAAAGGTGTGGTGGCTAGGGAGAAGCTTCGTGATTGGAAGAGATTGTGGGATGACTTTGTGTAGGAGGAGACTCACATGGGTCAAGGATCAGGCTAATCTAGCAGTGCCCCACAGATTGTGTAAGAGGAGGCTTTAGCCCTTACATGGAAGAGCAAGGGTAAGGAAAAGAGGAAGAAGGATGGTAAGAAGAACCTTGATGTGTCAAAGGTCAATTGTTTTATCTGCCACGAGCAGGGACACTTTGCTTCTCAATGCCCAAACAGGAAGAAGAGTAACACTCAGATGGCTGGATTTGCAGAGGTGGATGAGTTCAGCAGGAAATTCGATGAGGAGTTTTGCTTGATAGCTTGCATGGCAAGCACCACAAGGAGCAGTCTATGGTACATTGACAATGGGGCATCTAGTCACATGACTGGACAGAAGAGATTCTTCAGAGACTTGCAGGAGGGTGGAACAGGAATCCACGTTGAGCTATGTGATGATATGCGGTATCAAGCGCAGGGAGTTGGCACTGTTTCATTTCAGAGGGAGTCTGGCAAACCCCTCAGTTTTGCTGATGTGTTATATGTTTCAGGACTGACCAAGAACCTTATATCAGTGTCCACTTTGGAGGACAAGGGATATCAGTTGAAGTTCCGTGACGATAGAGTGTATATTAGGCCCAAGGTGTCAGATAGGAGCTTGGATCGGGTGATTGGTAGAAGTAACGAGAAAGTGTACAGACTACACTTTGAGACTGCAAAGGCTCTAGTTAGTAGCGACAACAACAGGCAGGGTGAGTTGTGGCATAGGAGGATGGCACATTTACACCATGGAGCACTGAGGCACTTGAGACAGGCTGTCATTGGATTTCCTCAGGTATAGGAGGAGAAGCATAACCACTGCAAGGGTTGTGCTTTCGGGAAGAACATCAGGAAGCCTTTCCCAGAGAGTGAGCACAAGCCCAAGGAGCCCTTGGATTTGGTGCATAAGTATGTATGCGGACCTATGAGTGCCCATTCGTTCAGTGGTTACAGTTACTGCGTAACCTTCATTGATGACTATTCCAGGAAAACCTGGATCTATTTCCTGAAGGCCAAGTCATAGGTCTTTGAGAGGTTCCGAGAGTTCAAGACTCTCGTGTAGAACCAAACAGGAAAGAAGATTTGGGTGTTGAGGACAAACAGTGGGGGTGAGTACACCTCCAATGAGTTCATGGAGTATTGTTCGACATAGGGGATCAAGAAAGAGCACATTGTGCCCCATACCCCACAACAGAATGGAGTTGTAGAGCGAAAGAATAGGACCATGGTAGGAGAAGCCAAGGCCATGCTATTTGATCAGGGATTACCACTATTCCTTTGGGCCGAGGCATACAGGACTATAGTATTCATTCAGAACAGGTGTCCCCACACAACTTTGGGGAGGAAGATACCCGAGGAGGTCTTCACAGGCACTAGGCCAGATGTGAGTCACATTTGCATATTTGGCATTGTTTGCTATTGTCATGTTCATGCTGACACTAGGAAGAAAGTAGACCCTTTTGGAGAGAAGGGGTTACTTGTTGGTTATAGCAAGACTTCGAAGGCATACAGAGTTTACATTCCTGCTCGTAAGAGGATCATTGTGAGCAGGGATGTCCAGTTCGATGACAACATGACCTTACGGAGATCTATGGATTCACCAGCATAGCAGCAACCAACACAGGACACAGGGGTCAAGTTGGAAAAGCCAGATATGCAGGTACAGGTACAAACACAGGGCACATGTTTTGGTAGTCAAAGGGAGTCAGGTGGAGATGATCCTCCTATCTTTGATGGGGAGGATGAGCAGCAGCAGGAGATGAACATCTAGTATCCGCAGCAAGTAGACACTAGGCCAAGGCCTAAGTGGTTTAGGTCCGCAGTATAGGATTCCAGGCTGGTGGATCTTCCACAGAGATATTTTAGACGGAGTGTACCACCAGAGAGACTCAGTTATATGGCACTGATGACAGAGTTGATTAAATCTGAACCTTCCAGTTTTGATGAGGTTGCACAACATGACGTGTGGCTGGAGGCCATGGTTGAGGAGTATGATTCAATCATGAAGAACCGGGTATGGGAGGTTGTGTCGAGACCTGAAGGCAAGAAGGTGATAGGATCCAGGTGGATCTACAAGGTGAAGCATGCTACAGACGAAAGCATGGAGAAGTTCAAGGCACGCTTCGTGGCTAAGGGGTTTTCACAAAAGGAGGGTATTGACTATGAAGAGACCTTCGCCCTTGTAGCGAAGTATTCTTCCATTCGGACCATTATCTCTTTAGCAATAGAGATGGGTTGGCGAGTCCATCTGATGGACATCAAGACTGCCTTCCTCAACGGAGTGATAGAGGAGGAGGCATATCTTAAGCAGCGAGAGGGGTTTGATGTGGAGAACAAGGAGATGCATGTATGCAGACTGCTTCGAGCTCTTTATGGGCTCAAACAAGCACCTCGAGCATGGTACTCGAGGATAGACAACTATCTACGAGAGATGGGATTTCACCGGAGTGAGGATGACCACAACATGTACTTCTTGACAGGTGAGGTGCCTCTCATACTAGTCCTATATGTGGATGATCTCTTTTTGACAGGAGATGAGAGGTTGATCGAAGATTGCAAGTCCAACCTTGTAGTGGAGTTTGAGATGAAAGACCTTGGGCTTATGCATTACTTTCTGGGCTTGGAGGTTTGGCAGAGAGATGGATGCTTCTTCATTGGACATTGAAAGTATGCAGTAGAGATCCTGAAGAGATTCAGGATTGTGGGTCGTAAGCCTATGGCCATACCTCTAGTTTCCAACTGGAGGAAGATTGATGCATCAGGATCAGACAGATTTCATCCTACCTTGTATCGTCAGCTTATAGGATCACTTATGTATCCGGTCAACACTCGACCAAACATCAGCTTTGTAGTCAACTCTTTTAGTCAGCTCATGGTGGACCCTCGGGGAGTGCATTGGACGACTGCGAAGCACATACTTCGCTATATCAGAGGTACAGTGGAGTATGGATTGGTTTATGAGCGCAGGGGGAGTGTGCAGTTAGCAGGTTTCACAGATTTTGACTAGGCATGATGTGTAGAGGACAAGAAGAGTACTTCAGGTTGTTGTTTCAGCATTGGGTCAGGGGTTGTCTCTTGGTTCAACAGGAAGCAAAAGTCAGTTGCATTGAGCTCGTTAGAGGCTAAGTACATGGCAACCATCATGGCTGCTTGTGAGGCTATGTGGCCAAGGAAGTTACTTTCAGGGTAGTTCGAGTGTGAGCTAGAGTCTACAATAGTTCACTGTGACAATCAGAGTGGCATCAGGCTATCTGAGAATCCAGTGTTCCATTACCGGAGCAAACACATAGACATCAGGTACCACTTCTTGAGAGATTGTGTTCAGAGAGGAACCATTCAGTTGGAGTACATATAGACCAATGAGCAGGTGGTAGACATTTTTACCAAGGCACTTTGCAGACATAGTTTTGTGAAGTTCAAGGATAAGTTGGGGTTGCTACCAAATCCCTTCCTCGTTGAGAGGGAGTGTTAAACTAGCATCAACAAGGAAGGTTTTCCTGCATGCATGTGTTCTTGCATGCAGAAGACTTAAATTAGGAAGCCAATTGTATGTAATTAATTTTCCTAAAATAATTAAAGTGATCTAATTGTTTATGGACTTTAAGTGAAAGTGAAATTAGGGTTTTCGCTTTACCTAAAGTTATAAAAGAGAGATCAATTGGTGGAGAGGACATAGTTGCATTCCGACAGGAGACAGAGGAAGAAGTGTGAGAGAGAGAAGTTTGGGGAAGAAGACGGAGGAGCACTAACTCAGGAAGACAACCCTAAATTGCAGAGGAGAGAGACAAGGGACTTTGGCGGAGGTACACCATACAGCAGCAGCAACACCGTACAACCGTACAGTAGCAAGCCGTGCAACAACAAGCTGCCTTGGGAATTGTGCCATCTCATAGGTTTTTCTTAGTGATTTTTGGGTGTTTCGATTTTGCCATCTAGGGCATAAATCAATTTTCTGATATTGTAAAAGCTCTGTATTTTCTTAATAAAAGTATCCTCTTATATTGCTGCACCGGTTTTGCCATCTTGGGTTTTGTCCGGGGGTTTCTATCCAAAGAGGTTGTGTCGTTTCTATTGATGTGATTGATGTTGTAAATGGTTCTCAGTTTTATATTCCGCTGAATACTGTAAAGAAGTTCATGTGTGGTTATTTCAGTTAAATTTAAATATACTGTTTTAGCCCTAGTGGTGCCTTAAAGAAAAATTTGCATGGCCTTCATGCATGGTACTCTTCCTAATCAAGTTTAATTGACTTAACTAAATATTATTAGTTGATTCACTTTATTAAAATTCCTTTTCTATTTGTCAATTTAAATAATGTCTACTTTTATTAATATCTCCTTAATAACTGATCTAGTTTAATAAATATTAACTAATTACAATTAAGTTTTGGGGTGTTACACCTTGTTGAATTAATTTTTCCTTTTGATGATGAAATGATTTTTGTGGGTGTTTGTGGAAACTATTATAATGTATATATCTCTACATCCTGTTTGAAGTCACTTTGAACTTGATAAAGTGTTTTTGGTGGTTTGTGGCATGCTTTCCTAAGGTTTGCAACTACTCTTCTTGTGTTAAAATAAGTGATAAAAACTCATATCTCAGACTGTGTGCATGTATGCTTAGTCAATAACAGCATTTATCCAACACTTTAATATGACTGATATTAAGCTTACACAGTCTAAAAAATATCACCATACACCCAGGAATAAATTTCAAACCTTGAGAAGTTAATACACAACATTAAAGTGTCTCAAAGCAGCAGAAAAACTCATGAATAGCAGGTTGTAAATAATTTCAGACACATAAAATGTTGGTCAAACTTGACCCATTCAAGAAGTCTTTAATTAACAGGCAGTGAATCTTATAATATTACAACAGCAGTCGCTTTCAGCCATTATACACAGCCTATTACATTGAAATTTTAGAGATCTGAAAGACTTTCACCTCAAAAAACGTGCTGTAGATGACCTTGGAAACAGTGACTTTCGGCTGCCCAAAACTGTCCAGAAACTGCAAAAACAACTACAACAGTTTTTTCATAGAAAAGCGTGCCCAGAACTCCAATAGTATGGACCATTCTTTTGCTTCACTTGGCTGCCTTGAAAACTGTGCCAAAACCAACAGTATGGCCTCCACTGTCATAACTGTATGGCCTGTCCAAAATAATGGCAGAAATCTGCCTTGGGCCTTGGGAATCGTGCCCTCCTAAGGAGCAGTGCCCACCACCTTGGGAATCGTGCCCTTGCTGCTGCCGCTGCAAATCTGTCTTTTAAGCTGCTCTTCCTCACTCTTGAACTTTGTGCCCTCTCTCAGCTCTCTTGGAAAGTGTGTAAAACAATGGAGTCTCTATGCCTTTTTATCTTCAACTCAAGGTAACTTTCGGTGACTCTTCATCTTCTATGGCTGAGATTTAATCTTAGCCACAAGATCAACGGTGGTGTTTTAATTGAAAGTTTACTGAAATGACTTAAGTGAACTTTATAAAACTACATTGTAATTCGAAAAGTCAGTTTTCCCTAAATAACTAAAAAACTCACTTTATGACATATAAAGTGACTTTGAGTTTATAAAGTGAAAGTCACTTTAATAAAGTACAACTTACTTTAAAAACGTAAAGTCAAATCAAAAGTACTTTAATAAAGTCACTTAAGACCTTTATTGAAACTATCTTATTTTGTACTTTTGCACCCTGGCACAAAGTGCATAAGTACCTCCCGAGCTATAAAAGCTAACACTCCCTCTTAGCGAGGGAAGTACTTACTGCCATCATCATCATCAGGTCCCATCCTCAAATCCATCACGCTATTCATAGTAGTAGCTCCCTTTGAACCTGATACCAACGCGACCACTTGCACTGAATTGAAATCTGAAGAAAACCTCGTTGCAGCATCTGAACTCCTTGGAGAATCCATTCTCTCAACTTGAGCTCTATACTTGCCGAGTCTCCTGGAAGTACTCTGAAGAGACTCTCTTTCTTCTCTCGGAAGTCTGGACTGAAATCTTGGCATCACTACAGCCTCAGGAGTCTCTTGCTCTTCTTCCGATTTTGAATAATAAATTGTGGACTGTCCATCGAGCTTGTACAACTCACCAAAACGATCAACAATCTGTTGAGGTTGGATCAATCCTGCTCTCTTTGAGTATATAAAAACATCTCCCAGATATGCCCTCTCTGGAAAAATGTACATGTCTCCCTCGGAACAAAGTAGAATGCCTCGCATCCTCCAAGGCTGACATAGAGAGCAAGTTCACACTTGGCCCTGGAACAAACATAACTCCATTTATCTCTAGGAATTCTCTCCTACGGACCTGGAATATGACCCTCCCAAATCCATGCACTGCACATGCTATTTCCCCTTCATTTCGAACCATCCGGCCAAGACCTGTACTAGTAATCTCCTAGGATATATGATATAATCCAGTCATATGATGTGAAGCTCCACTATCAATAAATCAACTATTGTTATGCAGAACTCCATTGCTACCGACACTTGAAACAAGAGAGAATAAAGAGAATTCCTTCTCAAATCTTCTCGCAAAGTCCTCTACCTCTGCTTGTAAATTTGAGCATATAGATCTGTAGACAAACACACAACTCACAAAGAAGATCTCACAATTTACTCAGCCATTGAAGAATGAAACAGTGCAAAAGGCTTGCAGCTGTGAATGCTTTCATTAATCAAAAAGTAATCCAGATAATAATTACAATGATGTAAAATGGCTTTAATAGCCACAAGCAGTT
>LPNX010062511.1:24906-70100 GCA_001517045.1 Pseudotsuga menziesii | reverse complement strand
TGACTATAAATAGACTGGATGGACTCCCGATTTAGACATGACTCCCGATTTAGACATATGACCAAATTTGGACAAGGGAGGATTAATAATCCTAACACTGCTGTAGGTGCCATAGTCACATCCTCATCTCTCTTTTTCTTCCAGGACACTGGGAAGCATAGATATCAAACTGAGCACAAGAAAAACATCTGAATTTGCTCAAGTACTTCATGGACTTCTTCTTGCTCTTAGCAGAAAGAGCAACATTCTCTTGATCAACACCCTCCTTTTGTACACTGCCTTGAGATCCTTCCAGGATCTCCTCCTGATGAAATCATCCCATAATTTGCTCCAATCTAGAAGGTGTTCTTGAGCAACCACGCACTTCACAAAGACTTCCCATTCCTTCATGAAGCCTTTCAAGGCTATCTTCACCAACTTAGAATAAAAAATGACTTCTCCAACTGTAGCCAGCTTATCTTTTACCTAGGCCAGCTGGGTAAGATAGGATGATACACCCTCATCCTTGGCCATATTGGTTCTCTGCATTTTGTTTTTGAGAGCCATCTTTCGGTTCTCATTCTTAGCCGCATACAAGCCTTTCAGTGTAATCCACATGTCATGAGCAGTCTTCTTCTCAGCCACATGTGCGATAAGGTGGTCCCTTATACCATCCAGAGTCATCCTCTGTGCTCTAGCCTCTTTAACTTCATGCATGTCCAGAGCAATAGGATCAGATGCAGGAGGAGTTAGCACAGTGCTAACCATAGTCCATAGTCTCCATTGCTTGAGAACAACAGTCATTTTGACTTTCCACTGCAAGTAGTTGGACATAACATCCAACCGATCCTCATATCTGATGCAAAAAACCATCTTTGCTGTCAAAAGAAACAATAGACCACAAGCTATCCCTTTCTGCCAAACACCTGCCAACAAGATGTTAAAATCCAGCAAAAATAAATCTGCCAAGATCACTACAACACTGTTCCCACTAAAGATCAGAGCGTTGCTCTGATGCCATGTTAAAATAAGTGATAAAAGCTCATATCTCAGACTGTGTGCATGCATGCATAGTCAATAACAGTATTTATCCAACACTTTAATATGACTGATATTAAGCTTAAACAACCTAAAAAATACCACCATACACCCAGGAATAAATTTCAGACCTTGAGAAGTTAATACACAGCATTAAAGTGTCCCAAAGCAGCGGAAAAACTCATGAACAACAGGTTGTAAATAATTTCAGACATAAAATGTTGGTCAAACTTGATCCATTTAAGAAGACTTTAAGTAACAGGCAGTGTGAATCTCAAAATTTTACAACAGCAGTCGCTTTCAGCTATTATACACAACATATTACAGCGAAATTTCAGATATTTGAAAGAATTTCACCTCGAAAAATGTGTTGTAGATGACCTTGGAAACAATGACTTTCAGCTGCCCAAAACTGGCCAGAAATAACAAAAACAGCTAGAACAGTTTTTGCATAGAAAAATGTGCCCAAAACTCCAACAGTACAACCCAATCTTTTGCTTCACTTGGCTGTCTCGAAAACTGTGCCAGAACCAGCAGTATGGCCTCCACTATCATCACTGTATGGCCTGCCCAAAACAATGGCAGAAATCTGCCTTGGGCCTTGGGAATCGTGCCCTCCTAGGGAGCAATGCCTACCTTGGACAACGTGCCCACCACCTTGGGAATTGTTTCCTTTTTGCTGCTGCTGCTGCAAAGCTGCTTTTCAGCTGCCCTTTCTCATCTTCTTGAACTTCGTGCCCTCTCTCAGGTCTCTTGGAAAGTGTGTAAAACAATGGAGTCTCTATGTCTTTTTATCTTCAACTTAGGGTAACTGCCGGTGACTTTTCATCTTCTATGGCTGAGATTTAATCTTAGCCATAAGATCAACGGTGGTGTTTTAATCTAAAGTTCACTTAAATCACTTAAGTGAACTTTATAAAAGTACGTTGGAATTCGAAAAGTCACTTTTCCCTAAATAACTAAAAAGAGTCACTTTATGACATGAAGTCACTTTATAAAGTGAAAGTCACTTTAATAAAGTACAACTTACTTTAAAAACATAAAGTCACATCAAAAGTACTTTAATAAATACATTAATAAACTCACTTAAGACCTTTATTAAAACTACATTATTCAGCACAATCCCAAATAATCCCATGGGCCTCTTATAGAGTTCCAACTACTGGTGAATCTTTGTACACACTTTGTGTGAAGCTTTGGGAAAGCTTCGCACCATCCTTTGGACACACTCGAAGAATCCATCCATGCTCTGAATCAAACCTAAATCCATAGGAGTAAGAGAACGCACGGTTGAGGTATAACCCTACAACATGAATGGGGCAATGGAGTGTATGTTTCCATTGCGCATCAATCACCCCCCACATCATTTGTTGTCTCTCATGCCCCTGATCTCCCTTGCCCTCATAATAGGTATAAATGGATTCTTTGGCCCTTTCCATGGCCTCATACAGGTAGCCCATTGTGGGCTTATCTCCATCAACCAAGGGAAAAACCTTTACCAAAAGTTAAGCGATGGTGCACACCTCCTTCAGTACATCCCAAAAGCTCTCCTGGTATAACTAACTTTGATGTGGCTTTCCCCTTTGGTCTAGTGCTCAATGATAAAGCACGCCACTCAGGTGAAAGGAACATCGCTTGTAAGTCTCATATAGAACATAAGAGAGACAGAAGAGAAATAAAGCCAGTAGCAAAGCGTGTGATGGCAGGACGCATAAACTCTTTGTCATTTGTGAACTGTCTCATGAACCTAAGCACTGCTGCATGATTGTATATAAATTTTGTGATGCTCTACGTTGAATCAATGGTATCTTAGGTCCAATCAAATTTTCCTATATCCTCTAAAATCAAATCAAGGCAATGAGTGGCACAAGGAGTCCAAAGCAATGTAGGATACCTGGACAAAGCATTCTATCGACAGCCACATAATTTGTGGCATTGTCTGTTATGGCTTGCATAACATGTTGTGGGCCTATCTCTTGGATGAACCCATCCAACAAGTCACAAAGTAGTATCGCATCTTTGACATGTGCGGATGCATCCATGAATTTTAGAAACATAGTCCCCCTGGGACAATGGACCAAGAAATTGAGAAGGGTCCTACCCTTCCCATCTATCCAACATTCTTTGAACTCCAATGAATCCCAAAGCTCCTGCAACCTGCGAGTGCAATAGACCTTTTCATTTTGAAGGATGAGCCCTCTCAACTCCTCATAAGTGGGGGGCTTATACTCTAGGCCAACAATAGCAATTGCTTCAAACATGGACATAGAATGGGTTCTTGGCAATGTTGAATGGAATATCACTCCATAATAGGCATCGACCCACAAGTTTGTCTGCTTCTTCTTTCTCCTTTACTTTCATCATGGACCTTATAGAAGGTTGTGCCTAGGTGTGGATCTTGGCACAAAGAAAGGTGGTGTTGCTAAAGGCATTGTCGACTATGCAGAGTGGGTATCCATCCCACTAGCCTCCCCTCCCTCTACCCCTAGAGTGTGTGTGTCTGACCCAGATTTTGAAGCCATTTTTTTTCTCAAGGCCTCCTAGAACTGTTTCTTTTGTCCAGTTTGTTCAATTGCTTGTGTGGCCTTAAGAATGAGATCTGGGGTTGTTTTGCTGCAAGAGCCCACATCATGCCCTGGAATTTGCGCAAGGTGGTATTTTATTCTTCTTTTCACAACTGTCATTTTCTTCCCACATAGATTGCAATTAAGAGTTTGCCGATTGTCTAGGTCAACAGGTGTGCCCCACTCTCAGAATGGATCCAAGGCCTTCAACATCTTTTATATGGAAAAAATGAACCTAGGGCAAGAAAAAAACATTTTTTAGCTTATGTGATTGATGGAAATATAAAAAACAGTGATAACAATGATTCATTTAGCATTCAAACTTGGTTCTAAAGAGGGAAAAGACATGGACATTTTTGCATGAATTTCTATGGACCTAGGGAAAGAAAATCTGAAAAAATGTTTTTGGACGTACATGACTGCTGCAAATTAACATAACAGCAGCAAAAATATGGTTTATGATCTACTAAAATTCGGTTATGAAAAGGAAGAACTCATTGACATTGCAGAACTGTAAAAAACTATCTTGGAAAAAATAGAAATGATGGCCAATTTTTTTTACATCCCTTCAAGTGTGATAACTGTTGAAAATACTCCAAATTTCAATGCCCAATCCTCAAAATCAATCCTCAATGGCAAATGATTTCAATTGCAAAACTCTCCTTGGGCCAATGTGTGATGATTCTGTCCTCCTTGGCTCTCCTCCTCCAATTTGTAATTTGTAAATGATAAAAAAAAGAAGTGAAAACCGATTTTAAAACCCCCATTCTGGTCCGACCGTTTTTTGCCTGTCAACTCGCAATTTTTAAGGAAAAATCACAATTTTTTTTTTTGGCAAAAAATCCACGATTTCTCAGCCGATTTTTCACCGAAAACTGGGCCTGCAGTTCATTTCACAATTTTTTCTCAATGTTGCCGATTTTTCAGCGATGTTTGCAACACTGGAATTTTCTACCACATGAACCAATTATATACAAGACTCAAGTTCATCAAAGTGCATTGAAGCGATTTTAATTTTTTCGTTGTCATCTTGTACATTGTCTAGTTCAAATTACTCTTCTATTTTCCTTTATCCATCCCATGCTTTCACTTGCAACCCTACCATTAAATCTTGAGATTTTGATTTTCGATTTTAATCTTTGGACAACTGAATGGGGGTAGATTTGGCAGGGTGTGTGTGAATTAATTTGTTGGGCATGTGCAGTATAGGGTGGTGATTGCCATGTCTAATTCGATGGATCAGGCATACATAGTGGGTTTTGGTTTACCATTGATTGTGCTGAGAGAGTTGAGTTTGTACGGCATTGTCTATGCTTCTATTGTATTCTTTAGTTCCTCTATGTCCTTTTCGATATTGCCCATTCTTTGATTGTCCTCATCCCTATTCTTCTTGAAATCTTCTGATAATTTATCCAATCGAGAGTTTAAATCAGCATTACTGCTTGATTTCAACATTATGGATTTCGATTTCTTAGATCAGATCTAAAATTTCTAGAAATCTATTGTTTTCTATAGTGATATACAGATAAATTTAACTGCATCATATGGAGTTGAATTTCGGCTGTATGGAAATGTATGGCTACCGACTTGTTTGTAGGAAGGCAGTGTATGGTGGCTGTGTGGGTTTGTGACAGATGTGGTGTCTCTATAACAGACTTCTGGCATCTGGTGTACGGGCAGACCTGTACGATGGATTCTTGTAGCTGGAGTATGGGCAGAATTGTATGGTATGGGCAAATGACACGAAATGTATACAAAACATTTTTTGAAAAATGAATTAATGATATGTTCACAATAACTCTTGTGACGGTATATATATTCATTGACTAGTCATGAGTGTGAAGGGGTATAACCCTCAATTTTTTATTATTATTTCTATTTTTAATATTAACTTATTATTATTATTATCCTTCATATATATTTATGATGTTACAGCTGGATATAATAAGGAAGTGTTGGAGAAAATGATAGCTAATCAACTATAAGTGATGTTGTTTTGATCTTTAAAATCTTTAGAAAAGCTCTGCTTGGTTTATTGTAGAAACTAGCTGGTAGAGGCAATCCCTGTTGATTTCCATGGTGTTACATAATAGGGTTTAGTAACAGAGTGCCTCTAATGTCCTCTATAATCATTCATTCTTTAATATGTTTCACCCAAGAAAAAAAATGTGTAAGAATAGTATCAAGTGTGTTTTAAAGTTTTTTTAAAGTTGTGTTAGTAAAGGATATTGAAAGTATCTTTTGGAAGGAACAACAAATAATCTCAGGGAAGGACTTCTCTCCTGTCAATGAATTCTAGTTTGTACAAGCTTTTGTAACTGTGTTGTATATAGCTTTTCTGGTTTACTCTATTAGATACTTTCCTTCGTCTTTCTAGGATAGATAATTTCTGCAATGCTTTAAGAAACCTACTTCGTTTTTTGCAAATAAGAAAAATCAGAAATATAAAACCGAGGTATGAAATATCTCGAATAAAGGCCTTTTAAGCAGAGATCCAAAATTTGACATTATTTACTTAGATGTAGGCAATAGTCTGCAACTGTTTTGAAAACAGATGAAAATTAACTGTTTATGCATGTTAGCTTGTGCCAATCAGGGACTTCCCAAAATCAAGTTGAAAATCGTCTTGTTATTCCCAATAAAAAACTACTATTGCTTATATGATTAAGCAGTACCCCAATTGTGTAATATCCCAAACTGATATTTTCCTGTTTATGTGTATACTGTAGATGGCTAATAGACTTACTCCTTAATCAAATAGGAAAGCAAAACCCGAACGTTGCATGCATGCAGTTGCATGCAAATATGTGCCCTAGAAAAATACTGAGATGCTATAAAATAGGAGAAATCAATGCATGTACATACCAGTATATAGATTAGCGGATGGTGAAGAGACTGGTCCCAACATGCAAGGATTCTGCCGGAGGAATAAGGAGATACACCAAATCGTCCTCCACAGGTGAATGCGCCCTCCTCTAACACCAAATCATCCTCCACAGGTGAATGCGCCCTCCTCTCAAACTATATAAGCTCTAGAATAATAAATAAGTTGCTGCTGGAAACCCGGATGATGTGCACTAGGGTTATAATACCCCTCTGATGATGATGGAAGCAGCATGCGGAAGTTCTGAACCCTGTAGGTAGGAAAACGAATTGCTTTGTCTCTAGTCACGGTGACACGGTGTGACAGTGAAACCCTCTGGTTGGATGAATAATCAACCTCCCGGAATAATTGCTGAATGTTACTTGATGATGAACTAGTGCTGAACCTGGATGATCCAACCTGATGATGAATTAGGGCAGATAGATTTCGCTGCCGAAATACACTAGTTAGCTGAGCATGCGCTCAACCCCAACTTCGCTCGCCGAGCTCTCCAATTCGACTCCACAAATCAATTATCACATAAGTCCTCCTCCATTCACTTTATCTTTCTTTTATAACTCTCAATTGCGAAAACCCTAACTTTTGACCTAATTAGGTTACTTTATCTTCTAATTTGCAGTTGACTTGCATGCATGTGCATGGAGACTTAATCGGGTGCATGCATCATTAAATAATGCCCGGATGTCATGCATGCAGGTGGCCTCTAGCTCTAGTGGCCCTCTTCGACCCAATGGTGATATAGTATTGATGCCCTAGATCTTCTATATATGGCATCAGTCTTCGGCTGATTCCTTGATTGTCAGTACCCGCTCGAACCTATAGGAATCACATAGGTTAGCGGGTTGGTCCTCAATGCCTAAGCAGAAGAGGACATTACAGTCCTCCTCGCTCGAATTTGCTTGTCCTCAAGCAACTGTAAAGCTGGGTGCTGTAATACCTGTTCTGCCGCCTAAGTAGCCTCCTTTATAGGCAGATCTTTCCACTGAACCAGGTAATATCTGATGATTCTCTTTCTCAGTTTCTGCTCTCGCACCTCTAGGATGTGCTCCGGGATCAGAACCAATTGCCCCTCGTCATCAAGGGGAGGCAACTCGGAAGATGTAACAATCTGTTGACCAACCACCTTCTTGAGATTGGAGACATGAAATACGTTGTGAATCTTGCTCTCTGGGGGTAATTCTAGCTCATATGCTACCTCTATGACCTTGTATGGACCATAGAAACAAGGTTGGAGTTTTTCTGCTCCTTTCTTTTTAAGAGATGACTGTTGGTAAGGCTGGAGGCGTAAATAAACGAAGTCTCCCACCTCAAAACTGCGCTCAACTCTGTGCCTGTCTGCATATATCTTCTGTTGATTCTGAGCAGCCTGTATGTTCTCCCTGAGTATCTTGAGGATATCTTGACCCTCCTGAATCCACTCCTTGGCCTTGGGGGCCCTGGTATTGCCAAATATCTGGTTTGCAAAAGTGGAAGCATCATACCCATACAGGGCTCAAAAAGGGGTCATCCTAATGGTCATATGGTAGGTGGTGTTGTAACAATGTTCACCCAAGTGTAACCATTTGATCCATGTCCTCTGCTGACTTGATACGTAATTTCTCAAGTATCCCTCAATCCATTTATTAACAATCTTTGTCTGCCTGTCACTCTGCGGATGATAACTTGTGCTCATGGCGAACTCGGTCCCCACTAACTAGAAAAGCTCTTGCCAAAAGGCTCCTGTGAATTTGCTGTCCCTGTCATTGACAATGGTCTTGGGCAACCCATGGAGTCTAAATACCTCTCTGAAAAATAGTTCTGCTACCTGTGCTATTGAATAATCTGATGATATGCCAAAGAAGTGAGCAAACTTAGTCAATCCGTCCACTACTACGTACAAGCAGTCTCTGCCTTGGACCTTGGGCAGCCCAGTAATGAAGACCATAGAAATGCTCTCCCATTTTTGCTTGGGAATAGGTAAGGGATGTAGTAAACTAGCCGGATCGATGTTTTGTTGGCACAAGCTGCACTCCCTCACATGTTGTATCACATCTTTTTTGAGGCCCTTCCATGAGAACCTTTCTCTAGTTTGTCTGTAGGTCTTGAGAAACCTCTGATGCCCTGCTAATGGTGAATCGTGTGATGCCTGTAAGATTTTCTTCTTGAGGGGAGACTCTGGAACCAAGAAGATTCTGTTTTTGTAGTATATGATATCATCAATGACCCTGTACCTATCATCCTGAATCTGTCCATCCAATAGCTCACAAGCAAACTTATCTTTGGAGTACTCAACCAAAAGATGAGACCTCCAATTTGATGAGATGCTCATAAGGGATAAAGTAGCTGGTCGTCTAGAAAGTGCATTGGCCACTACATTGCTCTTCCCTTTTACGTACTCAATCTCGAAGTCATAAGCCTGAATTTTACTTACCCATTTCTGTTGTCTCTCGTTTAGCTCTTTCTGCTCTAGGAAGTATTTCAGGTTGTTGTGATCTGTCTTAACCTTGAACCTGGCACCTACTAAGTACTTCCTGAACTTGGTTAGCACATGGAGGATAGCTAACATCTCTTTGTCCTATATCGAATAGTGGCGCTCACAGTCTTTGAGCTTCTTGCTCTCAAATGCAATGAGGTGGTTGTTCTGCATCAAAACTGCCTCAATTCCCTCTCTTGAAGCATCACATTCTAACACAAAGGATTGAGAAAAGTCTGGTAAAGCTAATATTGGGCATGAACTCATTACCTTCTTCATTTTCTCGAATGTTTGTTGTGCTGCCTCCGACCAACTAAATGCTCCCTTCTTGTTAAGATCTGTGAGGGGTGCGGTCATCTGTGAGAATCCACTAACATACCTCCTGTAGTAGGTGCAAAGGCCCAAAAAGCCCCTCAGTTCTGTCACATTTTTAGGTGTAGGCCAATCCAAAATTGTCCGAATCTTCTCTAAGTGCACCTGGACCCTGTTGGCCCCTATCACATGTCCTAAGTACAACATCTCCTGCATGTCGAACTCACACTTGGACATTTTGGCATATAGTGACTGCTCCTGTAGAATACCAAGTACTTCATCAAGATGTCTCAAATGTTCTTCCCAAGTGCGACTGTATATCAATATGTCGTCGAAGGATACCAGAATATATTTACGCAACTGTGTTCTGAAGATATGGTTCATGCATGATTGGAGAGTAGCTGGTGCATTAGTGAGCCCAAATGGCATCACTAGAAACTCATAATGTCAGTAGTGGCAACGGAAAGCGGTCTTTGGAACATCCTGTTCCCTGACCCGAATCTGATGGTACCCTGAGCGGAGATCAATTGTGGAAAAGTACTTTGCCCCCTGTAGTTCATCCATTTACTCATCAATCCTAGGGATGGGATACCTGTTCTTTATGGTCTTCTTATTGAGTGCCTTGTAATCAATGCACATGCGTAAGGTTCCATCCTTTTTCTTCACTAGCACTACTGAAGATGCAAAGGTACTGGAGCTAGGTTTGATGTATCCCAGATTGAGTAGTTCCTTGATTGTACTCTCGATCTCATCGTTATACCTCTTGGGATGTCTGTAAGGAGTGGTGATAACGGCTTGGGTCCCCTCCTCTAACTCAATAATGTGCTCAAATCCCTTATCTAGAGGTCGACCTGCTGGAAGGTCTCCGAATACTACCTTGTGCTTGTGTAGTAAGGCCTCTATATCTACTGGATGTTGTGTGGCCTCATCTGGTGGTTTCCTGAAGGTAACCATACACTCTGCAACCCACTCAATATCTCCTTGTCGGAGTACTGCCTCCATCCTGTGTGATGTCATTGCTGTGGGAGGATAGGTATTCATCCCTCTCAATACCACCTTCTATCCTTCTGCTCCTGTAAACTCCATCTCCATGGTCTGGTAATTTGTGCAATACTTCCCTATGGAATACAGCCACTGAACTCCTATTACCACATTCATGTTAGGTACATCTACCACATAGAATGTCTCTATCACTGTATAATTCCCAAGCATTACCTTTAATTTAGGAATCCTCTGACTACACTCCATGGTGTGACCTGCTGCTACTACCGAAAACCCATCAAAGCTCTCAGTCTGAATGTCTCTCTTTTTAACCCATGCAGCATCAATAAAGTTGTGGGATGCCCCACCATCTATCAGTACTCCCACTCTGTGGTCCTGTACGGTACCTCTGATCCGAAGAGTGTGGAATCTAGGAACCCCTGTCATGGTAGCAATGGTACCTCCCGAGGCTTGTCCCTCAGCAACTATCTCTGTTGTCTCTCCCTGCTCCTGATCCTGGTAATCCTCATCCTCCTCACTGTCGGAATAAGCCTCTATATAGTAGGGCTTTCCTTTTCTTGAACATTTGTGACCTGGTATCCATGGTTCCTGGCAAGTGAAACATAACTTTTTTCTTCTAAGGTCCTGTTGGGTATCATTGTCCATCCATTCTTTCTTGGGCCATGGTTTCCTTTCTTTATCTTTAATAGGAACATTGGTCCTGGGAGCAAACCTATTTTTGGGCACTGCATCCTGCAAGTCTCTAGTCCGTCTGATGGCATCTGCTAGGGTGGAGGGCCTATAAAACTTGACCCATCCTCGTAAGGGTTCAATGAGAGCCTCAGTGTACAACATAATCAACCTGCTCTCTTATATATCTGTGACCATGACTGCTATCCTTTGAAACTCAGAAATAAAAGCATCTGCACTCCCTGTCTGCTTGAGCTGTGCCAGCTCCCTAAAGTGTACCTCTGGATCCTTCCGATCAAACCGCTCAATGAGCCTCTGTGTAAAATCTGTGTATGAGGTGATGGTGTTGTGACCCAGTGTCACTAACCCGTGGTACCACCACTCATGTGCTTCTCTGTCCAAATGCAAAGTAGCCAATTTAATGGCATCTGTCTCAATCATGCGGTTGAGCTGGAAGTATGTATCCAACTTCTGCACCCAATTCCTAGCTGGGCCACCCCGGGTGCCCTCAAAGGTAAGGATAGTCAGTTTCCCTACGGTGCACTGTAACTCATAGTTTTGGGTGAATGGCCTATTGTAAGCTTTGGGTTTGTTCTTACTTTTAAAGTGGCAGAAGTCAGTGAAGGTCATGGCTGAATGGAAGTCCTCTCCTAAAGCCCTATATTCTCTCAGATAGGCACTCATGGGTTCTTCTGGTTTTGTTTGTGCTAGAGGCACTGCAGTTGGACTATCTAAGAATTGAGGCATGGTAGGTCGGAAAGGCTTGTATATATGGGGATGGCTCTGCATGTTGGTATGTAAGTGCTCCCTACTACTGCTCGTGGATACCCTATCACTGTTGGGAAATAAGGGACTGTGTGGGGTGGGCCCACTCTTCTCAGTCATTTGCCTGAAGGTGCTCATCATTTCTTTTTGCCTAGTGGTGAGTTCTTTGATGGCTGATATGAGACTATTGAAAGCTATTTTATCATCATCGGCCATTGTTTCTTTTCCTTTTTCAAACTGATACTCTTTGTTCCCCAAATCTATGTCCTCTAACTCCTCTTCTTTGTCTCTATACCTCTGTCTCTTGTGAGTAATGTTGTATGGGTCTCCTGGATTCATTTGTAATTTTTGCATGCCCACAGCTGGCAAGGAAAATAGCGCTCTGATACCACTGTAATATCCCAAACTGATATTTTTCTGTTTATGTGTATACTGTAGATGGCTAATAGACTTACTCCTTAATCAAATAGAAAAGCAAACCCCGAACTTTGCATGCATGCAGTTGCATGCAAATATGTGCCCTAGAAAAATATTGAGATGCTATAAAATAGGAGAAATCAATGCCATATACATACCAGTATATAGATCAGCTGATGGTGAAGAGACTGGTCCCAGCATGCAAGGATTCTGCCGGAGGAATAAGGAGATACACCAAATCGTCCTCCACAGGTGAATGTGCCCTCCTCTCAAACTATATAAGCTCTAGAATAATAAATAAGCTGCTGCTGGAAACCCGGATGATGTGCACTAGGGTTATAATACCCCTCTGACTAAGTCACATGACTCGAGGACACGAGACACGAAGGACATGAAAATACGAGTATTCGACACGAGACACGACGACCCCAAAAATAGGACACGGGGGACACGTTTTATATATATATTAAAAAACTATATATATATATATATATATATATATATATATATTAAAAAAATACATAAAGATCTAAATTTTTTAAAAACTAGAAGTATATACAATGTACATCAATCATAATATCATTTAATTGAAATTTGACAATGATGAATCAGTAATAAAATTATCAATGAATCATGAACTTTGAACCATAAATTGCATATTTGAGATTTCTCAATAAACCACAAAAATCAAAATGTATTTCGAGAGAATGCCACCGACAAATACAAAATAGAGTAGATACTACTTAGTACTAAGTCTAGTATTTACTGTCCTACTAGATACAAAATGAAAATACTAAATAGCCACAGGTAAGAATATAATAGCTCATCAATGGTACTAGCCATTGTCAATCGTCTTCCTGCTCCTCCATGTCAAAATTAACATTAATGTCATAGCTCTTTTCTCTATCTTCCTCTCCCTTTATACTCTTTTTGATTGGACAAATGTCCATAAATAAAGCCACGTTCCTGGCAAGTGTCCGACACGTGTTGGAAAGTGTCCAGATTTTAGGACACGAAAATTATGGTGTTAGACACGTATTAGGGCAAGTGTCGTGTCCGACACGTGGAATACGGGACACGAGCCCTATTTGGAAGTGTCCTGTTACTTAGCCCTTTGATGATGATGGAAGCAACATGCGGAAGTTCTGAACCCTGTAGGTAGGAAAACGAATTGCTTTGTCTCTAGTCACGGTGACATGGTGTGATGGTGAAACCCTCCGGATGGATGAATAATCAACCTCCCGGAATAACTGCTGAATGTAACTTGATGATGAACTAGTGCTGAACCTGGATGATCCAACCTGATGATGAACTAGGGCAGATAGATTTCGTTGCCGAAATACACCAGTTAGTTGAGCATGCGCTCAACCCTAACTTAGCTCGCCGAGCTCTCCAATTCCACTCCACAAATCAATTATCACATAAGTCCTTCTCCATTCACTTTATCTTTCTTTTATAACTCTCAACTGCGAAAACCCTAACTTTTGACCTAATTAGGTTACTTTATCTTCTAATTTGTAGTTGACTTGCATGCATGCACATGGAGACTTAATCGGGTGCATGCATCATTAAATAATGCCCCGATGTCATGCATGCTGGTGGCCTTTGGCTCTAGTGGCCCTCTTCGACCCAATGGTGATATAATATTGATGCCCTAGATCTTCTATATATGGCTTCAGTCTTTGGCTGATTCCTTGACTGTCAGTACCCACTTGAACCTATAGGAATCATATAGGTTAGCGGGTTGGTCCTCAATGCCTTAGTAGAAGAGGACATTACAAATTGAGATGTGTTGGGGTTCATCTATCCATTCAAGGCTCATAGGTTGTGCCAAGTGTTGGAGGTAAGTTATTGAAAGCTGTTTGCATACACCAATAGAGAAATTCAAATGAGTTCCTTGTGCTAGATAATGAGTAATTGCTTTCTCAGAGATCAAGTTTCTCAAATAATCTACCGAGTTATTTCTGGAATCCCTATTTTGTTTTAGGCTATGCTGCTAGCTACTTTCATTGAAACTCGTGTTTTTGTATAGTATCTGAATTTCACTCTGTTTTTTATTTTTCAAAGTGCTGCATATATGACAGTAGAAATAAAGATACATGTAGATCAAGATCTTTACATGCAGGGATGAAAAAGTGGTCAGACAAGAGTCCCCTGGGGCCTGGCCATATAAGCAGGGAGGGCTAACATATCTGCTTTGGCCCTTACTTGAATGGCATTTACATCTTTCCTGAAAATAGCAGTCTTGGCAAAACGTTGGACAGCCAAATCTGACCTAAAGACAGCAACATCTCCAAATTAAAAGAAGGGCATAGCTCATGAAAAGCTGCCTGATAGTGTAGTTTTAATAAACAAGAAATGCATGTTAACCAGTTTAGATCTCATATAGCCTGTCCTGCCCTTCAAATCATCCATTTGTCTTCCAACACAACAGCTTTCCAATGATGAGGAAGCTTTCTCCTTGATTATCAAGTCCGATATTACCTAGTTTTCTGCCTAGTTGTGACTGAGGTTAGAGTTATGTATTTTGTTAGATCTATCTGTTAAATCTTTTCTTGTGTATTTCTTCTTATTGGTTTTATGTGCTTGAGAGAATCACAAGAATACTAGAGGCCAGAGGTTTGTTAATGTTCTCACTTATACTGTCTCCATTTATTTTCTAGTCACTTGTTCTGCTGCCTTGGTCGAAGAATTGAGATGACTGATGTTTGCCTTGTTCTAACAGAATTGGAGCAAGCAGCAGCACTCAGATACTTAAGAGGTTGGCTACAACATCATCAGAAATATGGTGTACTTGTTCCACATGATCAGGCAGAAAACTTGAGTCATGTTGAGGTAATATTCATCTCCCTACAATTCATATAGAATTATGATTTCCTTTTATGGGCCTCCACTATTTATTTAATTTTTGATTTCACAAGAACGAGTAACATTTGTATTTATAAAGAGGCCTTTGGAAATCCATACAACTGAAACAATACAAAATATTACAAAAATTCTGCCGATCTTTTCAAAAACAAATTAACTGGTCCTTGGAAAAACTGGTTTCTGGCAAAGCCTATTCTATTTATAACATTGTCTGATGTACTGCCCTAGCAACATAATACATGTAAACTACAAATTGAAATTAAAGAGAAATTTGTGGCCACTATGGGCCTCCTTAATTGACACATCTTTCGACTGAACATGTTCGTCTTGCTCTTTTTGCTGTTCATTGAGGCCTATCACTGTGATAAACTGTGTATTCTTCAACTGCATGCTCTTTCATTGAAGTTGTGGAGACACTTGGAAAACCTGTCATGGACTGAGAGCTTCATGCAAAACCTGAAATGATGTTGTAATGTATACCATGGTGAGAGGCCAATTTGTCGTATTTTAAAGTCAAATCTTGAAGCCTAGTTTCCATATCTTCCGACTTGGATTCCTGCTTTTCCATATGTATGCTCAAGTTTTCAATTGCTTGCTTCATCCTCTTCAATTGGTTTGCCATTTGCCTTAACAACCTCTTAATCTCATTATTGTTTCCTTTTGGGATTGCTTTATGAGGTGGGTAACTTGCCATTTCAAGGTCCTGCTTCTTTTCTTTCAAGAGTCCTAGGGTTTCTCCTAATGTTTGCCCAAACGGTACAGAGCATCATGCGAGGAGCAACAAGTTCTGTTTCTTATCTGAATAGTGCTATTTCCATCCTATTGAAATCCTTTTTTAATGTGGATCAATAGAAGCTGATGATGTAGGTGTGTGCACTTACCAATAACCAAGGTTCACGGATGAGGATCACGATGACGCAGCTGTGTGGGTCTCTTTCCACTTGAAGATTGTTCCTTAAAGATGTCAATTGATCCATGTTGAGACCGCTGCAGGAGGCATGAAAGCTTCCCTCTGAAACTACATGGTGAAAACAGAGCTGATCCCCAATTCAGATGGGAGTGATAATTTGAGCTTCCAAAAAGCTTCTGCAACTCTCCCTGAATAACTAGGGCCACCTTCAGGTTCATGTATCTTTGTCGTTGTCTAAATGGCTTAGCATCTTCCTTTGGTGGTATTGCATGATCAATGATCTTACGATCTTAAGTCTTCAGTTCATCATACGGCCATGCAAATACATCTTGATACTCCCGTACCAATGTTTCTATTCTTTTCCTCTCTTGTGGGGTGCAACCATGGCCAACTTTGATGATTCTAGGAGATACTTTTTTGCTGATGTTCACCTCCACTATCTATTCCTCTGCGCATCGTTTGTTAGTTCCAACAGAAAACTGAAAACGCCAGATTCATTGAATAATCTCTCCAAAGGAACTAAGCCTTTAGGAATTTGAACTAAGCCCTTAGAACTAATTTTCACAAATTGAGTGTAACTTATAGGAAAATTCACTCAATTTTTCATCAGTGAATCTCCTCTCCACTTGGGTTGGTGCATGCCAGCCTCGGGGGTTTCCCTAACCTTTGTGTGCTGCTGTCCAGCCAGTAAATCTGCAAATATAACTCCTATAACAGCAGGTAAAAAAATATATGTGAGCTACAATTAAGCTGCAAAAGAGAAGTAAATTTTTTTTGATTTTATGGTGGAAATTTCCCGCATGCAACAGTTTTAAAACAGTAAATGGATGGAGGAAAGGCGCTCTAAGTGACTGAAAACATCAAAATACAGGCCTAACAACTTCCAAGATCTACACACAGATATATCGATGCATCAACGAATTAAAGAACTAGAGAAATAACATAGTCAAACTCTGCTTTGCATTAGCCAAAAGGCGGATTACACCACAGAGACAGTTACAAAGATGATCCACTCATGATGCCTGCACAGAAATAAAGAAGATGAGACAAAATGGAAGGAGAATGAAAGAGAAATACGTCGCTGTGGCTAGGAAGAAACTCCAACCCATTTCCTTTGCCCAAGCATGACTAAATAGATGGGAAAGAAATCCTAATGCTCTCTCTGATTGTCTGACCAAGAATGCATAGAGGGAGCACTCCTCCTGATGTCACTGTGTATGAGAAAGTGTGCCCCCCTTGCAACTGTTGTCCTCTGAAACAGGCTTAGCCTCACTGAGAGGGGGGGGGGTGGTGAATCAGTGAAAAGGTTCAGACAGATTTTTTCAATTGCTCCTTTTGTTTTAGCAAAGAGTTTTCTAGCAAATAATTAAAGCAGCAACAACTTCTTCACTCTGAACTTGATCAAATTAGAATTCTGAATAAATAAGTAGTAACACAAATAAAATTTATATATATAACTTGTATGGAAACAAATTTGCAATGATGAGCTTCAACTCAAAAGATGCGTCAACATCCGGATCTTTCAGCTACAACTGAAAAGATTCAACAACTGCAAAGCTGTTCGTTAATACAGTACTGGCTTCAACCAAAAAAGGTTTCTCCCCAGCTCCACTCAGTCAATGATTCATATCCTCTGCGTTTTCTTCCAGTACTTCCTCTATCCCTAACTATATCTGCGAATATCTCTGCTTCAATGTAATGTCCTCTTTTGCTTAGGCATTGAGGACCGATCTGCTAACCTATGTGATTTCTGTAGGTTCGAGCGGGTACTGACAGTCAGGGAATCAGTTGAAGACTGATGCCATATATAGAAGATCTAGGGCATCAATATTATATCATCATTGGGTAGAAGAGGGCCACCAGAGCCAAAGGCCACCTGCATGCATGACATCTGAGCATTATTTAATGATGCATGCACCCGATTGAATCTCCATACGCATGCATGCAAGTCAACTACAATTTAGAAGTTAAAGTGACTTAATTAGGTCAAAAGTTAGGTTATTCGTAGTTGAAAGTTATAAAAGAAAGATAAAGTGAATGGAGAAGACACTTATGATTATTATTGATTTGGAGCTTCTTGAGTAGCAGCACAGTGTGCGACCACGACAGTTGGGGTTGAAGACAACATCTTCAGCTAACGAGGTTTTGACAGTGAAATATTTTCCCTAGTCTCATTCAGGGTAGACCATCCAGGTTCAACATCTGCTCTTCAACTTATTCATCTAGTTACAGCTATCCAGTACCTATCAGAAGATTGTTTGCAGGGACATGTGTGCATTATCAGCCGGATTATCTGTGGTAAGTGTTGATCTATCATCATAAAATTCGCTGCCCTAGTTAGCTATAAAATAGGGCCATTTTCCTGGCACTTTGCATGCAAGTTTATTTTTCAGTATTATTGTAAATCGAGAGGCTTAAGCAAGCCCTAGTATAGAAAACAATGGAATATCCGCATCTGGGATATTACATTCAATGCCCACACCCACGAACCTCAGCTTCAAGATACCCAAGGTCTCATCTTGAAAATGTTTAGACCCACGGTTTCTCCTTCAAGACACCTGATCGATCTCTGCTTCAGAACGCTAGACGTGATTGCTCCAACACGCCCGCTGTCTCTTCTTCGGAACTCTCGCCGTCTCTGCTCCAAAACTCCCACGGTCTTTGCTCCAAGACGCCCATGGTCTCTTCTCCAAGACGCCCACGGTCTCTGCTCACGCTTTTGTCTTCACACCCCAAATCAACAATTTGCTCTTGTATTTATACTTCAATCCATGTTTTTTGGGGACTGACTTGTCTCATTTATTTCCATTTGATCATTTAACAAATTTAAATGATATTTTTCATTTTGCTTTCACGATATTGTCCCCTCCCTTTTTTTTGCTTCTAGCATGACCGCAATGGATCAATAACCTATGCCAGCAAGGGTCTTTACCATGCCTCGAGGACTTCATCAATTGTGCTTGCTTAGTCATTTAGTGATGCTCGCCTCTGTCTTCATGCATTAGCACATGAGAATGCTCGTAGCTAGGGTGTACAAGATGCCTTTTGTCCATGCTTGCCATTTACCCTTGTTTTGTCCAAGTCGTCATTCTCCTTTGTTTTGCTTGATCTTCATTGTAATTTGCCAACACAATATCCTCTATGTCATCTTTAGCAAATGACCACAGTATCGCTCATTTGACTCATTAGGTGTCCGAATGCCCATATCCAAAATCCTTGTGCTTTGTGATCTCTTGTCATCAATCATTGCTTGCTTGTCCATCTTTGTCTATGTCATCAAGCTTGCCAAGTCCTCTAGCCATGCCATGTGATCTCCAAGTCATCATTATTAATCTTTGTCAGTAATGTTGTCATCAATGGCAATCATATTCATCATCCTCATCATGCATGAACTAACATGCCCCCTTGATGTAGTTTATTTGCCCATAATGCATGAGTAACGTGCCCAGTTTAACTAAAATTCCCTTCGTGCACTTCACCGTTAACATGGATCTTAACTTGGCTTGCATGCATGAATCAAGTGGAGTTTCCCTTTTCAACGTTGAGTTAAGTGGAGGTGCCCTCTACAAGGCTGAGTTGAATGGAGGAGGTCTCATGCATGCGCCTTGTTCATGTCTAGTTCACCCTTGTCCCAAGCATGCATCCTATTCCTCATGCATGGGGCCATGCTTGCTACCACGTGTTGTATGTGCACGGATGCCATATGTCGCACATCCATAGATGCCATAGGTCACACTTGCATGGCCCACTATTCAAAATAGAAAGTGCTCACATGTTTGAATATTTAGCATGCAAAAACATACAATGCCATGCAAGTCAAACCCTAACTTCAAAATGTAAAGTGTCGTTCATGTCATCCAAAATAGTGTTAGTTTTATTTAATCCAGATTTGATATTCAATTCCGATAATTAACTCATTAATTATGAATGAAAATACTTTAAATTATTATCTAATTATGTAGCAGAATGAAACATAGGAATCATGACACATTTGACACTTAGATTTACCTTGGAAAACCCCATCTAGGGAAAAGCCAACAACAAATGATTTTTATGAACTGTAAAATCACGAATTCCTATCCTAGGATAATGACGAATTGAGGAATTACAGTGACAGACTACTAGCCTTCACACCTCAAGACCAGTCCTTCGATCTTGTTGGTTGCTAACCCTCGACTGCTCTTTAATCCTTTCCTTGGCCCCTGTTATCACATATATAGTAGTCGGGCTACCATATTCTATTTTTTAGATTCAGTACACTTTTCCAGCCATATCTCCTACAGATGAGATGCTGAGAAGAGCATTTATGGACTATAGTACTTTCCCATTCCAGGACTGAGTCTCAGGACACTCAGATTTGAGGATTGATGTAGCCATTTAGTCATTTACAGAGTAGTTAGCAGTGCCCAGATTTGCATCAGTGTTTTCTCATTGGACAAATGTTGGTTCAGATGGATTATTTTCATGCTTATGACTTAGCTTGTATTATATTGTGTTATGGTTATCATTGCTATTATACTCATTTCTGTGACGTGTTAGAATTTAGTATCATGATCTGGCGGTTATATAAATATGTGGACTTGGATGTATCTATATTATGTATTGATGTCCCTACTCAGAATTGGAAGTTCTTGATCTATACTCATCGCTTTTACCCTCCTTAGGGAGAATATAGGTAGTCATTCCCACCATGCTTTGGCTTGCTAGTGTTGGTTTCATCATTCATTGTCTCCACCCATCCATTACCTTCCAGTTTTGTTTTAGCCCGACTTACTACTTGACTTGTGGCATGGAGGACCTTTCCCCACTAGAGCCTTTGTTGGACAAGCCTCCCTGTTTATTTGTGTCTCGGCTCCGAGTTGCCTAGGATGTGTTTGCTTACTTGAAACAAGTAGCTGTGTCATCAATACAATATATTTGGAAATACAATGAATATCTTGTAAAAAGCTTCTTCATGAAAAGTAGTGTTTTTCAACATACATGAATGCAAGGCTAACCTAATGAAATTGGCTCCGAAAATATTGCAATGAAATATCTTAAACATTCATGAAAAGTAGTGTTTTTCAACATACATGAATGCATAAAGCCTAAATGATAAAAGTCCGTATAAAAATACGTGGACAAAGGCTATGGAAAATCAAAGGCCCAAAAAAGCAATGGTTCCTAAAATGTTATATCTAAAGATTGCTGGCCTTACTTGTATTGAGTTGGATTGTGAGCATTTGCCAAGGTGAGTAACCACCTCTGAAGTAGTTCACCCATTTGTGAGGCACTGCCAGCGGCTTTGTTGTTGTTTGTCCGGCATATGGCTATAGTGAGTATCCCTTTTCCATATCCAAAGTGTCACAGTGTTGAGTGGGCAGTCATCCTTTGGCCTAGCCCTCTGAATTTTAGCCTTCACCCTTCACTAGCAAATTGACTACAACTATGAAGTGAGTATAGTCTTGAAAGTCTAGTCTGAGTTATAATAAATAAAACCCTATATATGTATTTGGTTGATGTACCGCCAGTGAAATGATTGTTATTTGTTATGATTTTTACTAAAATGATTTGTAGAGCATGTTTTAGCCTTTTAACACTTGCAGCAGATGGATGTCAGCCTGAGTTACATTATTGGTATCTGGTCATTTACAGGTTATTATTTTGTCTATTTGATATTGTAGATGATCAGGCAGAGACATTGAGAGGGTATGAGCATATACCAATGTTGAAAAAGTCGGCATCGGCAAAAAGTCGGCAAGGGTCCCGAATACAACTTCTCGACAACATCAGCGAAAAAATCGAGAAAAATTGGGAAAAGTCGGCAAACATTAAAAAATACAAAATACATTTATTTTTTTCAGGATTTTAAACATTTAAAACACCAATAACATCAGATAAACACATTGGAACATAAATATGGAGAAAGCATTGATATATATCATCATCATGTAGTCATGCCAAATGTAAAATGATACATCATAGTCGATATTGTATCATGAAACATCATAGTTGTCCAATCAAGGACTCAAAAGTGGATAACCAATACAACATGACATCACATATATTATATATAAATGTATTCGAGGAAAACTAGCATCTAGCTATCTAATATCAATGCTCTCTTCCCGAGTTTTCCATTCATACTTCATATTTTTCCCTACTCCAATGATTAGGTTTATATAAGGTTTTCATAAATGCTTTTTATTTGTCCCTCCATCTTATGACTTAAACCTAATTTTTGAAAGGTATATTTTATTGATTTGGTTGTCAGCCATTAAATGTATTTCTTGTTTTGTATTGGTGATATATCATAGATGTATTTTTCACTCCTCCCAAATTGAATTTCCGACATGAGCCTCACATTTAACCCTAATTCATCTACCACTTGAAACACTGCTCTCTTTTTCCTACAATGTGCTATGATGATCACTCAAAATGTGTTTGCTCAAAAAATTCCCTAATAGTGAAAAAAGTAATTCAATTACCATTGTGATCTTTGATAAACGGATACATATTTTGTGAAGATTATCCTTGCATGGTTTGATCTTAAAATACAACAAAGTTTTGAAATATTTATACGGTAGAGGAAAGGTGTTAGTATACAACAAAATAGCTAAAATGACTTTTTTTTTTGAAAATTAGCCATTTTAGAAAAAATGGAGATTTTCTTGAAAAAGTTGGGAATTTTTAGAAAAAGTCGGGACTTGCCATTTTTAGTGACTTTTTGAAAAGTTAAAAAGTCACGATTTTTTCCAGCTGATTTTTCGGCTTAGGGAAAAAATCGCGACTTTTTAAAATGTTGGCGATTTTTCGGAGAGTTTTTCAACAATGGTATATACCTTAGATGGATTTGGACTTTCTAAGCCCAGTGAGACAACTTGTTTTCAGTTCCGGGCACTTACAGAGATGGATAGGCTCATTTTACTCTTTTGGTGCAGTTTTGCTTCACTAGAAGTCATGTTTGAGCAGGGAGATGATCTTATTGGATCTCCTAGGGTGCTGTATGGGGCATAGGGGGTCCAGCCACTTGATTGTACCATATTACCCCCCTCCTAGAGAGCCTGGTAGGCTCAGTTGGATAACGCAGGCACCCTAGGAGGCTGGTTTGGCAGGTTGACGTTTCCCGAGGCAGATTAAAAAATAGTTAAATGGCTACTGAAGAATTCGATTTGGGCTACTGAGGAAAGGAAATGGCATGGGATGAGCCATGATGATGAGAGTGATGTCCTCTGCACCTTCTTCGACAGTTGTAGCATCTGATTGGGCCCACACCTATCTTTTCGGGCATTTTAGATTATTTTTTGGAGCTTTTGGTTGGCTCATGATTTCCTCAAGGAGGCACAATTTCATAGTTTAAAAAATATATTATTTTTATTGTGCAATGGGGACACCCAGAGGGAGTTAGTTAACACTCCATGGACCCACCATGTGCTTCATTTATTTCTTGTTGAGTGGGGTCCCCTCTCTTTGGGTGATTTAGTCCACTTTTGTATTATATTGTTATATTGATCCATGTATTGTATGTTGAGCTCATCTCAACCATTGATTAGACATTTGTATCTTTTAATCTTTTAGCCACTCATTTGAAAAGTGGTTAGGATTTTGGTTCTCTCGTTCCTATTTAAAGGAGAGAGCTTCTCATTTGTAAGGGGTCTTTGGCTCTTGGATCTGAATAATAGAAAAACTTTTCGTGTGGATATTTTTTGGATTTCCTTTGCATGTGGTGTTTTTAGATGGTGATTGAAAAGTCTTTTGCTTCCTAGCATTCGGGAAATTGTTGGAAGATCTATATATTTTTGGGGAATCTTTGTCTTGTCTACAAGAGGGTGACTTTAGCTCGGGCATTTTTGTAGGGGGACCTCAACTCGTTTGGATTGTCTTTGTTTTTTATCAGGGGGTTTTCATCAATGTTACAAATATCGTGTCGGCGAATATATCGCCGAGGGTCCAAAAAGAAATTATCGGATTTATCGGCAAAAATGTCGGCAAACATCGGCAATATATCGACAAACTTAAAAAATACAAAAATATTCATTTTGTTTCAATTTTCTAGAATCTAGACTTCTAAAGCAACAAGAACATCAAATAAACCTAAGTTATACAAATCCACCTTATTTTTAAAAAGCCAGGATTTACAGCGAGGAAATGACAAGTACATACTACAAATAATAAATATAATTTTTAAAAATTCTAAAATTAAAACCTACATAAAAATTAAAAACTATATACATTTTTAAATATAATGATGACTTTTATTAAATAATGTTTAGTGACACCACTATCAAGCTTTAAGGCAATGAAACATGACAAAAAATTAATCCATATGTTAGATTTTATTATTTTAATAACAAAAACATTATATAAATATAAATAAATTATAATTTATAATTTTAATAAATAAATTATAATACCAAAATTATAAAAACTTTAATAATCTTAACTTTAAAATATAACTTTTTAACTTTCAGATATTAAGTTATTTCACATGCTCAACAACAGGAACTTTAATATTTACCGGAACCTACAGATTTGTACCTCGCCATATATTATTCCAGCCAACAAGTGATATAGTTAGACTCTCACTTACTCTGCTGCATGTATATTAATTTATTAAATTTGTAATTTGATGTGAAGAATTGAAGGTCATTCTGTATTGAAAGCCTGAAATTCTCTGAATCAAATCTCAATACTCCGTTACCCTGCACACCTGTCACTGTTTGGACTCTTGGAGTGCAGACCCCTCGCAGACCCGTCGCTGTTTGGACAACTTTGAAGTGCACACTGCAGACCCATCGCTGTTTGGAAGCCGGAAGAAGTTTGACGGCAGTCACGGCACAGCCAATGCCCTCGCTCCTGTCCTCGCTCAATGCCCTCGCTCCTGTCGGGACTTCCATGAAAAAAACAAATGAAATAACAAACAGCCAATGCACGGTAGTCATGGCACAGCCAATGCCCTCGCTCCTCTCCTCGCTCAATGCCCTCACTCCTGTCGGGACTCCCACGAAAAAAACAAATGAAATAACAAACAAATTACAATTTTAAATTTTATTCATAAAACATCGACTCGCGATTTTTTAGAACACATCGCGATTTTATCCCGATTTTATCGTCGACATCGCCAAAAATATCGCCCAAAATATCGCCCGATATTTACCGATATTATCGCCGCTGAGAATGTATCGCAATATAGCGCGATTTTGGCGATATATCGCTGATATTTGTAACACTGGTTTTCATTCGTGTCATTGCGATCTATGATTTTCTCTTGCTATTTTTCTGTAGCATTTAGCTCTTTTCTCATGTGACAACAAATCTGATATGGTTGACGTTTGTTGTGCAGGAGAGAGGGCGCATTGACTCCTTGGGGCAAAAGGTTGGACATAGAAATTGCTCAAAGCTTCTCAAATTGATCGAGACAGTAGGGATCACCATCATCAAGGCATTTACAAGGTTTTCCAGGTAAGATTTGCAGGTTAGTCTCTTTCTTCCAGATCTCAATCCATTGACATATGCTTTTTTTCATTTTACTGAAAATTCCATGATAATAAAAAAAACACTAAAAATTAGACCGCTTGATCTCTGGACAAACTATTGTTGGGTTTTGTAGATCGGGTCTTCCCCTCACCATATCACCCTCAACGTTGATATGAAAGTGACTAATTTGCCCTATATTTGAGAAACTGTCCACTCAAACCCTAACGCTCCTCACCATTTTTCTGACTTTTTTCGAGGTCTGATTTTTTCGGCGAATTACCAACCTGGGTTTGTAGATCAGGTCATCCTCTCACCATTTCTTCTTCAATGCTGAGTTGGATGTGTCCAGGTTGCCCTAGATCTGAGAAACTGACATTCCAAACCCTAGCGCTAGTCATCTTGCTGCTAGTTTTTCACGTGATCTGACTTTTCTGACCAAAATACCTTTTCGGGTTTGTAGATCGGGCTATTTCCCAGGTGGGTTTCCCCCAATGCTGGGAAGATAGTGACCCCATTTCCCTGGATCTGAAAGGCACTGATCTCCAACCCTAGCTCTACCCCCTCTTTAGCCTCCTTTTCCTGTAATTTGATTTCTTCTTGATGACTTGGGTACTTTGACTATGTCATATTTTTCATCGAGTGTATCCATCGGTACTAGATAGCCCCAATCATGTCCTTGACCTCCCTGCATTGGTCATGTTTCCCAAGGCAGTGGATATCCTCACCTATTGCTAGTACCTCAACCTCAGATCTAGTATTTACCTCATAGGTCACCTATGTCCCAACTTGGATCGAAACTCATACTTGTTAAACCCTGATCCAAAGCCTTGGCTCACCTCATGACATCATCCACAGATCTATAGTTTCCACTACCTTACACCTTACGTGCCTCAAGTCCATTTGATTTGATCTGGTGTCTAGGTTGGATCTCTCCTGTCAGAAGTATATCTGGGTCTCCCCCTTTGTTGTCTTGGGCTAAGATAACATAAACTGAAGGCTACCTCGATTGGCGTGACAACCATCCATTTGGGAGTCTAGGCAAACTTAGTTCCACCTCCTTAGTTGCTTGTCCCTCTACTGTCCATCCTGGATCCATCTCACATAGGCAACTACAAGGTTGGTGATAACAGCCCCCACCCCACACTTGGATGGAAGTCCTTTTCAACCACTCAATGAGATCTGATCAGTCAGTGTGACTATTGTGTCCTCTCACCTAGGTTGTCTTTTATAACATTGCAATATGCAAATACTGTCACGTCCTCGCCCCTCTACCGGAGAGAGAACGCGATTAATGCTGCTGTCTAATCCGGGAAATTTGCATGTAGTGAACTAGTAACATACACAGATGCATAAACATTTAACATACAATGAACATACACATGTTCATCATTTTCATTAAACAACAACTACAATTGCATAGATGAAATAGACAAGAATACTTATCTTGGAATACGCTCGTCTCGCAACCAGCTACGTCGCTGCAATGTTCCACCCAACCATAGGCCAGTGTGCTCATCAATCTCTCAGCAACACTGCCACCCCTGAGCTGGGCATGATTCCCACAAGGAATAAGGAACACTAGTAGGCTCACACATAGGCAAGGATACAACAAAACTCAGCCAAGCCAACACAGTTGGGTTTATCAAGTTGCAAAGGAGATGGTAAGGCTGACTACTAAGCTAGTGAGCTCCTCAACAGAGCTATGGACACCTGCACCAAATCTAGCTTGGCTTCTAAACATCTACCCACCCAACACAAGCAAGCATCCCCTTCTCTGCTACACAGTCCCTCGGGCTATGCCTTCCCTTCTAGTGCTATTCAGGGTGTGCAAAGAAGAAAACCAGCCCCCCAGATCTGTCTGTGAGGTTCCTTCACACACTAGGTTTATCAAGCTAGTCAGACCCCATTTCCACTCCCAGTTCAATTCAGACCAAAGCACAGATGCATACACAACAATACACACAATTTCTGGGTTGAGGAAAACAGTTGGGCAACAAAATGAATTGCCAAGATGGGTGAAAACAACCCCCTAACAGCAATTCGATTCGTAGGGATGTTTTGGCCGTAACGTGGCCAAAATGGACTCAACAACACCCAAGAGAATGTCATCTCTCCTCCAAATCGCTGGGCAACACAAAATCGATTTTATGCTTGGAAAACAGTGGAGAAATGCAACAAAATCGTTGGGGAAGAGACCCAACCACAGATCATTACAAAAACGAATTCCTAGCCTGAGGAAAATGAAGAAACGACTGCCCATGTGAGGGAAAAACACACAACAAACCCAAAAACGTGAATGCCACACACAGGAAACTCCCAGCCGTTTAGAGAGCCCCAAACGTGGGAAGAGACCCAACCACAGATCATTACAAAAACGAATTCCTAGCCTGAGGAAAATGAAGAAACGACTGCCCATGTGAGGGAAAAACACACAACAAACCCAAAAACGTGAATGCCACACACAGGAAACTCCCAGCCGTTTAGAGAGCCCCAAACGTGGATGAATGATGGTGAGAAAAACGCCCAAGAGACAAAATCGATTTCACCCAATGTTTATTCGCTTCACGTGGGCGAAAACGGCCTCCATAGACACCCAGAAATCATGGCCTCTTATCCAATTCGCTGGGCATTACAAAAACGGATTCCCATCCTGGGAAACAACAACAAAAATGTCAAGCCAAGAGCCCAGGCACTGAGCTTTGCAAATCTGACTTCTCAGTCACGGGGAAAATGAGGGAAACTGTAAAAACGTGGATGGGGAATGCACAACAACTCCCAAAAACATGAGTGAAGTGCCCAGGAGCTCCAAAATCGTGAATGAAGAAGAGGACATGGGTGTATGACCAAATGGGCATGCATTTTGGGTGTTAACTTGCCCCAAAAGTCAAAAACATTTTTCCCAAAAAATTGGTTTTCCCCAAATTCGAATTTCTTCGCCCATACTCTTCCCATTCCAATGCAATAACTAGTTCAACCAATTTCTGGCAGTAATAAATCATTGGGTGAATGAGACAAGAAAGGTAGTTGATAGTTTGATGGGTTCTCTCTCATTGACATTTGGCTTTTCCCCATTGGCCCCAAAGGTTAAATATTCCCCCCCTTATCTTTAGGAAATCACGACCCCATCTCATTATTTTGTTGCATTGATATAGCTGGTTGTGGGTTTTTAATTAAATTGCATATTTACATGATGCCAAAATTATAATGTGCCGGCTAGCAAGAAATACCATCGGCAACGATTTTAATCACCGAAACGTAAAACGTTAAATCGATGGTGGGGCTTTTGCCTTTAGCTCCAGACCATGATTAATTACAATATATACATCATATACATTTTTACTGCAAACGGGGCAAAACCGGGGTGTTACATGGACTACGAAATACCATGGGCCTTCTAGATCACTTTACATAAGATAATAACAATAGTACATTCACTTTAATTGTTCACCTTACTAAAGTGAATCTCCTAAGTCTGAGAGGTCTCATGGACGACTCATGCATGCCAAACACTGACCTATGTAGAAGTACCTGTCCAATGCTACAAAAATCAACAATCCCTCATAGTGAGGAAGGTGATTCTCCGAGACTCACCTGTAACTGGTTCTCCCTTTGACCCTAGCACATGGTTGCTTACATCATCCTGCACATTGGTATTCCTCCAACCCTATTGGCTAGGTGTTCGCTCTTTAGTAGAAGACACAGAATTGATGACACTACAAATTAGTGCCATGAAGTTTGAAAACTTCGCCAAAGGCCTGCTCTCTCTCATTATGCTCCTAGGAGCCTACTGCTCTTGAGCATCCATCAATGTTATCTCGTAACAACTAGGTCTCCTTATAGAATTGGAAAGGGCTAACTCCCTCTTCTCCTCTGAAGGTTTACTCCCCACATTGGAAGTTTGTGAGCTTTGCTCACCCTTCGTAGTATTTTGCTCCTTGACCTCTGTCACTGACATCGATCCATGATCCAAGATACCCTTGGACCCATATACATGATGAACCGACAACTTGTATAACCTACCATGTTTGACACCAAGCATTATTGTTGCATCATGGGTAGCTCACTCTGATGATGTGAGTACATGTCCATCCTATAAACTCTCTCTCCGCTTGCTGGATGATCGAACCAGGAATAAAGAAGATGATGAATAGATGATGATAGACTTGGATGATCTATCCGAAAGTGACTAGGGAAGATAACTTTCACTGCCGAAACCAATTGTTAGCTGAAGACCTTCGTCTCCAACCCTAACTTGCTATTGTTGCACCTGCTATTGCTGCTCTAGAAACCAAACTCAATAATAATAGTCATGGATACCTTTTTCGTTTAACTACCCTTCTTATATAGCTTTAGCATGTACTTTTAGGGTTTGCACTTTACTTTTTGCATGCATGCAATTCTAATTGCTCGTTGACTTACGACTGAAGAAATAAGGATTGCATGTTCTGCATGCTTTATAATAATAACTTTGATGGCCCTCTTAACTATACCGATGACTTAATAATACTGGATAATTGTTCTAATATGCTCCTGGTATTAAATGTTCTCAGTTAATTCCCTATTTATCAATACCAGAACATTATAGAGGGCAACTCCAAATTTAAGAAACACTTGCGTGGGGGGCCCCTTTTTTCCTCTAATGTCACGTTATGAACATAATATAACATTTTGAAATTAATATCCCTTTCCCAAGTGACTTTAGTCACTTTACAAAATTTTGCCATTCTAATTAATGACCAATTTTCTTGATTTTTTGGACCGACTTAGGAAAACATGTCCAAAACCTTAGCAAAAGCGGTCCAAATTGCTTCAAACTTGGCCCAAGGGTGTAGGGGGTCTCAAGCGATTGATTTTGGACAGTAGGAGCCCTTATCCATCTTTACATTACAATTTTTTTTATGCCAAGGGATATTTTTTAATCACCAAAAATTAAAAAATCGTAGGCAAAACTTAATGAAATTCCACAAGACTCTGGATAATGTCTAGCATGCTAATATACAACATTCTTAGACCTTAATCACCCCATGGACTCGATCATTGGAACGCCTTTCACCACTTTGGGGGAAATTTTGAGCGAAAAACTCATATAATTAAAAACTGAAAAGGAATTTTAATTATCCAAGGGAAAAAACACTAGATGAAAAGACTTCCCTAATGATAAAGTCCTAGGCAATCAAATTTTACAAAAAATGACCCTAATGCTAACATATCATTACAAAATTCTCCCGCCGGGGTGCAAAACTTTCATGGAGAAAAGATAAAGGAGAAAGAAAAAAATCTTCCTCGCTTGAAAAAATTTGTCAAGTACATCTTTCTCATCTTCAAGGTATATGGTACATGGTTGCCCCTGTAGTTGGTTAGGTGATCAATAGGTTGCATGCATGCAAAGTTAAGTCATGCAAACCTCAACGTTATAAACGAAAGGTGAGTCCAACCAAAAAGGTATCCATGATTATTATTCACTTTTGAATTGGTTTCGAGAGCTTAAAAACAACGAGTTGGGGTTGAGGGCATGAGTCTGTAACCAACCAATGTTTTCGGCAATGAAACCTATCTGATCTAATCACTCCAGAGATAGGCCATTGAAATCTATCCCAACAGTTCACAGCTTTTCATCATCATTGAGAGCAACAACATATCCAAGTTCAGCGATCTGAGATCCAACAACATAAGAAGGAAACGTGTTAACTGGGACGCATTGATCAATTAAGGAACAATTCACAATTGATTTAGGAGACCTTAGATCCTTCGCATGTCATCACCAAACTTTCCAGAGGATCCATCTTACCTTATCTAGTGAATTTGGGGACCAAGCTTGCCCATTCAGAGCCATAGCGAATCAATCTACCAAAGGAGAAGGCGTCAGGATTACATGGGCAAATTGATCTTCAGAGGGCAGCTCATATCTTGATCATTAGTCATCAGAAGTCTTGCATGGTACACTTATTCTCTCTAGAAGTCCCCCATTACCTTATCTGTAGATTTCCAACACTCCATTCATCTTCTTAAAGCAATTACCAAGGATCAAGCGGAGAGGAGGGTGTATATCTTTGCATGGGCAATCAACCCGTTTTTTACCCTTTGCTACTTGCATGGCATGCATGTCTCTTTCTTGTTAATCAACATTACAAGCTATTATTTTTGGTATGTCCTTACAGTTTATTTGAAGTTTCTTTCATTATAAATTTGAGCTTTTATCATATCTAGGGTTGGTGCACTACTATACCATTGCATGCAAAAATAATTTATATGTTATCAACATTTGAAACTCAAAACGCATAAGCAAACACAATATTCAAGCAATATAGAAGCAAAAATATCAGTTTAGGATATTACAGTGGTATCAAGGCATTCTTTGCCAGCGATGGGCTTGAACATGAACATTAGATGAATCAAGAAAACACTACTTTTGTGACATATAGAAGACGAAGGGGCAGGTACATAGAATATCCAGATCTAGAAGAAATCAACCTAGAGGATACCGAATTAGAGGATATGACAGATTCCTAGGATGATGAGGGAAAAGGAAACTCAGAAGAGGAGGATACGATGGCATTCCATAGCCTCGTCAATGCTTTAAATCACTTGGACAAAGGACAAAAATAGATGCTACAGGTAATAAACAAGTTGGTGATAAACCAGGGCAAGATCAGAACAAGCTATAGGTCCCACTGGGAGACAGGGTATCCACCAATTACAGTGGGAGACATGAATATACTATTGTGCAGAATACTCTTCACATATACAACAAGCCTTCTAGACCTACCTTGCCTCAATTTTTGGAGAATCCCGCCGCAGTACTGATTATACCAGTAGAGTCAGAGGAGCCATTTGGGGCCTATTTAGAGATGACTTTCTCTTAGCCATGACCTTCTTAGAGTTTTGGAATATGAAAAGCAGGAATAGGCCAAGAGGGTTCAATAGAGCATTTAATTAGAACTTTGAGCTACAACGTACAATAGGGAAACTAACTATCCCCAACTTTGACAGGACATCCAGTTTTTTAGCCAGAATTTGGGTATAGATGTTGGACACCTACTTCCAACTTAACCCCATTACGGACGCAGATGTAATCAAGTTGGCTGCTTTACATTTAGATGGGGAAGCGCATCAGTGGTGGTACCACGGAATGGTGACACTGGGTCACAACACTATCACCTCATACAGTGACTTCACATAGAGGCTCATGGAGCGCTTTGACAAGAACCCAAACATTCATTTCAGGGAGCTAGCCCAACTCAAGCAGACAACCAGTGCAAAGACCTTTATATTCAAGTTCCAGAGAATTGCAGTTATGGTATTTGACAAGTGAGAGAGTCGGATGAAACAATAAAAGGTTGTTTCTTACAGGAAAACCCAATGTAAATAATGTAAATATTTCATTACTAAAATATAATGTAAAATGATAAAAGATATGATGATGATTTTACAATTACATTGCCTTGGCTTTATAAGAGATTTTGCGCCTTTTCAATATAAGTCATGTCTTTTGACTTTTCATAATTTTGATTAATTATTTCATAATTTTGATTAATTATTTCTTATTTAATGATTAATTTATGTTATGTTATATTTTTTTTGATATAACATTGCCTTCCCCTTAGAGAAGCTTTGTCCTCAAAGCTTAGAGAAGACAAGGCTTATGTCTGTAATGGCATCTTCTCAGTTTTTGTGTTAATGGCTGTGACACTTGATGAAACGAAACGATATGAGTTACAGATTCCCAAAAAAATTGTCGCATTGTTTGTGAAGTCGTCCATTCGAGATCTATCTTTATTGGAGTTGTTTGTTGACTGCTTTACGGGATGGCACTTCTCGTTTGTTGCTTAGTATGTTGATTTGATGTTCTTGTTTGTCTGGCAACATAAGTCTTCTCTGTATGTTCATTTTGACCTTGTCGTTGGTCAAAATGACGTTTATAATTGGGGTGTCGATAAGGAGTTTTTGTTGTTTGTTTTTCTGCTGGATTGACTTCCTTTTGAACTGTGACAAAGATTGAATTTGTGTTTGTTTCTTCTTCCTCAACTTGAATTTGTTTTCTAGAAAGTCTGGATGCTTCATTATGAATTTTAGCTACTTTGTTCTCTAGTAGATTGTTATTACTTTGAATTTTCTTGAACCTGTTGTCTTGTGCTTTTTGTCCTTTTTTAACTTCATGATTTGTACCTCTAGTTCTTGATTAAGATTTCTTAGGCGCTTGTTTTCTTTCTCCGTTTCTAATATTATTCCTTTGAGGTCTTCATTCAAAAGCTCTGTCTTTCGACTATGTTTCAGCTTCTTGATTTTTGTGAGTAATGTCTTGTTATGAATTCTTAGTCGAAATAGTTCTTCGGTATTGCTTGCTAAATTGTCATTGATTTTCTTATTTTCTAGCTTGTGCGTTTTCTTAATGTCGTCGTACTTATGCCAGATTTTTTCTTGTTGTTGTTGATGTTGACATATCTTTGAATCTTGATCTTCTAGCTTCTTCTGGGCTTGTACTAATTCACTATGTTTGTCCTTGATGAGCTTGTTTAAGCGCTTTATGTCTTCTTCGAAGTCGTTATTGTTTCTATATTGTGACTTTTCGTCCTTTTTTGACTTTTTGATCTGGTCTTCTAGGTTTTGATTATGACTTTCCAAATGCGGTATTTTCTCATCCTTATTTGATAACATTTTTTGAGACCTTCATTATTTTTTTCCAACATTTGATTTTGGAATTCTACGGTATGATTCCTTTGCTCTTCAAGTATTTTAACCAATTCCTGCTTATACCTCTCGCATTGTAGATAATTATTGGTCGCTTTGTAATGTTCTAACGAGCCAATACAACTTGTAATTGTGATTGCAATTCCGCTTTTGTAATCGTCATTGCTTGCTATTGAGACTTTTCTACGTAGTTTTCTATTCTTCCAATTTGTTCCTTGGAGAAAAAAATATTCTTTACAAATCTTCCCTTGCTTTTGACTTTTGTATTTCGATAATAAATGGTCACGCCAAAGGTGCTAAGTCACATGACACGAGGACACGGGACACGGAGGACACGAAAATACGATTATTCGACACCAGACATGACGACCCCAGAAATAGGACACGGGGGACACGTTTTATATATATATATATTAAAAAAATACATAAAGATCTACGTTTTTTAAAAACTAGAAGTATATATAAGGTACATCAATCATGATATCATTCAATTGAAATTTGACAATGATGAATCATTAATAAAATTATCAATGAATCATGAACTTTGAACCATAAATTGCATATTTGATATTTCTCAATAAACCACAAAAATCAAAATGTATTTCGAGAGAATGCCACCGACAAATACAAAATAGAGTAGATACTACTTAGTACTAAGTCTAGTATTTACTGTCCTACTAGATACAAAATGAAAATACTAAATAGCCACATGTAAGAATATAATAGCTCATCAATGGTACTAGCCATTGTCAATCGTCTTCCTGCTCCTCCATGTCAAAATTAACATTACTGTCATAGCTCTTTCCTCTATCCTCTTCCTCCTTTATACCCTTTTTGACAGGACACATGTCCAGAAATCAGGACACGTTCTTGGAAAGTGTCCGACACATGTTGGGAAGTGTCCAGATTTTGGGACACGAAAATTATGGTGTCGGACATGTATTAGGGCAAGTGTCGTGTCCGACACGTGGAATACGGGACACGGGCCCTATTTGGAAGTGTCCTGTTACTTAGCGAAGGTGTAATATTCTGCTCTTTGTAATTAATAATTGTAATTTTTATAATTATTAAATATTAATAATTATTATTAATACAATATTATTATTATTAAATATTAATACAATGTATTAATAATAATAATAAAAATTATTATTAAATTTCTTTGTGGATTGTGTGTAGATTGGCTGGTTGGGAAGAAGGAATGTTATTCTCCCCACCCAAGTTCAAATCTTGGGGATTAACTTTTATAAAAAATTATTAATGTAATGTTTTTTTTATAATAAACCAAGTGTTGTTTCATAAACAATGGGTTGATTTTTGTTTTTTGTTTTTTAATTTTTTTTTCCTTTTTTTACTTTTTCCCCTTTTTTTTTCTCCCCCTTTTTTAACTTATCTTTTATTTATTTATTTATTTTTGAGTAAGGTCAAAGACCTTTGAACTCAAAGAATCTTTGAAAATTACCAGACAAAATCCGAAACTTTGGCTAAAAGACGAATGAGCACAAGCTTGAGGAAGGGTTGGCTCTGATACCAATGAAACAGTAAAAGTCAATTTCTTACAGGAAAACTCAATGTAAATATTCCATTACTGAAATATAATGTAAAATGATAAAAGATATGATGATGATTTTACAATTACATTGCCTGGGCTTTATAAGCCATTTTGCGCCTTTCAATATAAGTCACGTCTTTTGAGTTTTCATAATTATTTGATTAATTATTTCTTATTTAATAAAAAATAATTATTAATATTAATAATTAATTTATGTTATGTTATATTTTTTTGATATAACATCGGCTGATCATGTTATTTTTGGAGGCACTAGTAGAGCCACTTCGTGGATGGGTGAAGGCTTATAGGCCAAATACTCTACAAGATGCTATTAGTAGGACTCGAGGCCTACAAGATTCTGTACCCAAGAGCAAGCCTCCACGAAAACTTACTAACCCGCCATAAAACATTGAAAAGACGGTTCCATAGAAGGAATGGTTGGATGAGGACACACGACGAGATTTGAGAAGGGAGAACATATGTTTCAACTGCAAAGAGCCTTGGGTACCAGGCCACATATGTATAGGGAAGGTACACCTCATTAAAGTACTTTTAGGTAACAATGAGGAAGATGAATTGGAGCAAAAACAGGATGGAGAACTACATAGTACAAAATTGGAACAATTGCCATAGAGAGAAACTAGTGCTACCCTTAGAGGAGTCCCCACCTTCCATACTATCAGGATCTGGGGAAGTGTCAAGGGACAATGTGCCATTGCTTTGACTGATGGGCCATCGACAACTTTATAGATGCCTCTTGGGTAGAGAGGAAAAAGCTTCCCACCGAGGACTTTGAGGAATTTACCGTTGTCATGGATGGAAATCACAGGATGAAATGCACATAGAGGATACCTCAGTTACAGGTACAACTTGGGAATGATACATTGGTCGACGAATTTTATGTGGTAGATGTGCTAGACACGAGCATTGTTTTAGGAGTACAGTGGTTGTACCCAATTGGGAAATACTCAACAAATTACCAAACATTAGAGATGGAGTTCTTGGTACCAGATGGAAAAAGGGTGGTCCTAAGAGGAATGCCTAATGAAGCTTCAAGGTCAGCCACAACAAAAGGGATGACCACCATAATCAAGTATGAGGACAAGTCTCGCACGAGAAAATGGCCAAATCCAACACAGAAGACTTCAAGAAAGGGCCAATGGTATGAGAAGGGTTTTCTAGGTAGACCTCTAGACAAAAGTATGATGCGTACCAGGGAACTAGGACGAGGAGCCAGATCTAGGATGTTTAATCCTCATAGGTACTCAAGAAGATATAAGGAGGGGCTACAAAGCATGGGTGAGAAGAAACACAAATTCGAAGAGAAAGAAGAGCCACCTCGTAGTGGAAATGAACTGGTTGATGAAAATGGACAAGAAGAAACAGGGACAGATGGTTTGGTATATCGATTGGAGTTTGTTTGAGGACAAGCAATTTTGAGTGGGGAGGACTGTAATTTCCTCTTTTAATTAATCACCTAGAGACACTCGTTAACATATTTAATTCCCATAGGTTTGAGGAGGGGGTATTAATAAAAAGGGAATTGACTGAGGACTAATGGTATTAGGATCTAAAAGGAACATCAGTTAAGTGTTATTATGTCATCAGTAGATTAAAGAAGCCCATCATATCAGTGATTAACAAGCATGTGAGGCATGCATGCCTTAATTCACCTTGCATGCGATACTTAGCAATTACGTTGCATGCATGCAAAGTTAAGTCATGCAAACCTCAATGTAATAAAAGAAAGTTGAGTCAAATCGAAAAAGTATCCATGATTATTATTCACTTTTAGATTGGTTTTGAGATCTCAACAACAGCATTGAGTTGGGGTTGAGGGCATGAGTCCCTAGCCATCTAGTGTTTTCGGTAGTGAAACCTATCTTCCCTAATCACTCCAGAGGCCCAATCATAGCATGAAACTAATCATCTGAATGCTTTGGATCCATTGAATAAGAGTGATCATCAACTAGAAGCTCATGATATGCTAATCTCAAAGTAAAGGAGTGGCTCAAAAATATGCTCAAGACTGCTCATGAACAATGGTAGCCCAACTACTTTATATGTGACAACAGGTACTTCTGCATAGGCCAAGTGTCTGGCATTCAGGAGTCTTCCGGATTTCCTCTCTAGGAGTTTGCTTGAGAAAGCAAGAGATTATTATAAGTCTAAGTTAGGAAAAGCACATTACTAACTTAATGTTTGCTAATGACTAAAAAGTGAACTTAGGATTAAGTCACAATTGCTGATCTTAATTGAGGTTTGAGATCTAGTCTTAGCCATTGATCACTTTGGAGATCTAGGGTTAGGGTTTTGGTCATGGAGAAGATATGAAAGGAAGCCTAAGGAGAGGAGGAGATACGACAGCCACACAGAGTGAGTGAGATCTCATTGATTGGTTGGATCCAATCAATTTGATTTCCATTCCATTTGCAGTTGTAACTATGAGATCTTTGGTAGGGTACGCAAAAAGGTTTTTTTCTTTCGTGACGTTGACAATTATAAATTTGTTTCTAGAATTTAATAGTATTATGACAATTCTATTTTCTATGATTCCTTTCACTTTGGGTTTCAAGGTCCTAGGTTGCAATCTTCTTTTCATCGCAATTAGCGAGATCCTTTTGTTCTTGCATGTGGGTTCTTTAGTCTTACCAATGTTACTAGATGAGGTGTAGTATCATTAACTGTAGGGGTTTGTGGGAAATCTTTTTGAACTACAACTTCCTTTTGGAACGACACTTATACTTTTTTCTAAGTTGTTGGGTGTATGCGATTGTTGCTAATAATATTTTTCGCATGGTTTCATCATGATCGTGTTCTAACTTATTTTCTTCTTTAAAAACCTCTTTTTTCTTTCACATTTTTTTCATTCTGGCATGATACAAGATTTTTGGTTTGCATTTGTGACTTGGCATCCATCCCTTGCAACATTTACGTCATTTACTTTTGTTCCTTTCTTTTAGTTCTGAATTTCATTGCTTGTTAGTCTCATGTGAAGCGGTGGAATATATCTTGATTTTTCGTTATTTGATGAGTGGAAAGATTGACATTGACTCTCATAACCTCTTTCATTAGGTGTATTGTAGGAATTGCTTTGATTCACAATCTTTGTTTTTGTCATTTCGCCTTAAGTCTTTCCTTGTCAACAGATTTAATATTGTGCATCTTGGTCTCATTCTTTATATTATCCTTTCACTTAATGGCATAAGTTTTAATTAGTTGATCCGGGGTTAACCTTGGCATACATATTGTTAGTACTCACATTCGCGTGTGTATTCTTTGACATCACCCTTTTGGTGAATTCAAATGAGTTTTACAAAAACATCCCTCTCTTCCATGTCCTGGAATCTCCTAAAAAAATCCATCGTGAATATATTTCAACTTATGGTTACATTGGTTGAGCGGGGCTTCCACCACATGTACTATTGGTATGAGGGCCCCACGAAGTTCATTGATGCAATCTTAATTTTATTATTTTGAGTATGGTGCAATTTAAAATATTCTTCTACTTTGTTTATGCATCCCATGCTTTTACTCACATCTTGGGCATCGAGTTTTGACATTACAATTTTTTCTTTATGATTGTCATTATTAGATGTAGCAAGGTTGGACATATTATAATTGTTTTAGTATGGTGGAGATGTGTTCTGAATGTTCCTAACATAACATTAAAAATAAAAAAATATATTATAAAAAAATCATGTCGGCTTAAACTTAAAACTAAAAAGGCATGTCCTAAACTAAAAAGTCATGTCTTTTTTGATATATTTATATTATATAATCTCTGCTCAATAGAACAATATATTCAATTAACAAAATAATTTCAATCTGCGGAGAATCTTCGCCGAATTATTTGTGGCAAACAAGGGATCAAAATTCTTGAGGTGTGAATTTTTTTAAACATGTAAAAAATTTAAGATAAAAAATTGTACACCTCAAGAAATTGGATGCCTCTCGGTGCTTGGTAGATCCGGGTTGAAGATAGATCTATGCTGGTATTATGCTGCAGAGAAAAAGTAAGCTGTAAAATTGTAGTTCGTAGAGTAGAGGTGTACTTCGTCATTGTAGGCGAGGTAAAATTAAGCAAGGAATTTTGGCAGATTCTGAGATGAGATTGGTTGAGTGGTAAGATTTTCAAGGTGTCCATCACATACTGGGGTGCAGCTATGATTTCCTTTAGTCTTGTTCCAAGTTGGTCTAGTTTTACTATCTTTATCCTTGTTCTCCTTGATTTGAGATTATAACATAACTATGCATTCATAACGATTTTAGTTTCCCGCTCTGGTTTTGACATAGATGGCTCAGGATAGCTTGAATATTCGCTGAAATTGAGAAGTGGCTGAGTTACGGGAATTGAATCAATATGCAAATTGAAGGAATGGTGGTTGTACATGGTGGCTTGGATGGCTAATTGTCATGGAATTTGACAGTTGTATAATGGTTTCTGGGACAGAGTATGTATGCTTAAGACACGACTCTCCTTTAGTATGAATTACAGATATATCCTTCCCACAAATGGATGGTTACCATGACAGATGAGACAGAAATCAGCAGCTGCAAAAAATACAGTAGTAGTTCACAGTGAATTTATCGACTTCTGGAACAGACAGATGTACAAAGGTTGATATGGTAGTACATATTACATACAATGTAATACCTGTGCAATATATGTCCACGTTTTTGGCAGTCATGAATTCTAGGATGTTAAAACCCATGAAAATGGAAGAAATAGACATAAACAGGTGTACAGTTGTAGAGTGGTGATGGAACCACTTGAATTTTTGCCCAAGTTAGGCTCTGATACCACTATGACACATTTGTTAATGTGCCATGAAGGAAGCTTAAAGAGTCTAATTAAATATACATTTTATGCAAAATGATTTATGATACTAGAAGGAGGCCTCCGCCTGATGGCATGTACATACTGTAGAAATATTGACAAAAAAATCAGACTTTTTGCCAAACACTTAGTTAAACCCAGATTTCAGACTTTAACTGTCATTAAGTAAAAATACTTCTCATGTATAAAACCCAACAACCATGAAGCTGCAACACTGAAAAACCAAGTCTCTAGCAGCGGAAATACACATAAAAAATAGCAGACTGATAAACCCATAAAACAGTAGATTTCTGGTCAATTGGACCCTGGAAAAACCCTACCTTGGGGAAAACCAGTCCAAGAGAATTTTATTGCAGCATTTACCAGGCAGAGAAACAATTTACAGCAACATTTATTTCAGCATTAATGACTACCAGATTTCTCGATTTTCGTGCCCACCTTGAATTCCGTGCCACCAGCAAAATGTGCGGACTGTACGGAACGGTATAGACTGTACGGAATAGTATGGATTTCTGTGCTTGAATTTTTTCTTTTGCTTCTAGAAAATCGTGCCCAAAAATTTTTCCTCGAAAAATGTGCTACTGCTGTACTGTACAGACTATACGGAATAGTACAACTCAGTAGAAACTAAATGCCTTGAGAACTGCCCAGCTCCTTGGGATTTGTGCCCTCTTGAGAAAATTTTTTTCTCCTTGGGATTCGTGCCCACTTAAGAAAAATTGCAGCTCCCTCTCTCTCTGCAAATAACTCAGCGAAATGCTCACTCTTGGAAATGCTTTCCTTCAACTTGTCTTGCACACTACCCTAGGCTCTCTGTTATAACTTGAGAGTGACTTTTCACCTTCCCAATCCCTAAATCCAAAGGCCAAGATTAAATCTTGCCTTTTCAAGATCAAAGGTTGAGAAACTTCCCCCCCAAAAGCGGTTACATTTAATTTTAATAGAGTCATATTTACTTTATGAAATAAGTGCACTTTATCATAAAGTCACTTTATAAAATTAAAACAAGGGAATACTCTATAAAATGTCCCATTTACATAAGAGTCACTTTAAACTTTATAAAACAACATTACAAAGTAAAGTAGCCTAGCTAGTGAATGGTCACTTACGCATACAAGACAAAAACATGCGGAGTGCCTCCAGAGCTAAATCTCTAACACATACTACATTTATATTGATTATGATGTACAAGTATGGGCCATTACATTAGGTAGTTGTTCCCTTTGGAATAGGCCGATTTATATTTAATGATATTTTAATTCTTAATGGTGTCTTAGCATGTTTTATGTTTTATTCTATTTTAATGTACATTACATATTCCCATTGCTTGAGAAATTTTTCCTTGCTTCAACATGGTCACCATCGTGGAAGAAACAAAACATTTTTTTTAACATTAGATTTTAATTTTATTAGAATAAGAGCATTCCTTGTACGCATATCACAGCGTGTGTGTGCACAGAGAGAGAGAGAGAGGAAACTTTTGAAGTGCCCTCTTGTTGTGAAAAAAGGGTTTTAAATGTTATCACTGATCGGGGTTGAGTAGGATTAGGAGTCATACTAATTCAACATTTATGTTTGTTTATATGGTTTTGTTGGTCCTAAAACATATACTAAACATGTTAACCCTTTGATGTTTTTCTAAAACATGAATTATCTTTGATGTATTATCGTTTGACTAAAAAATGAAGAACATTCTCAATCATTGCAAGGCACTGCTTTGTGATCATACATCATTGAGTTTGTAAAAGAATGGTTAAATAAAATAGGATGCCTTCCTAGTAATTTGAAAGGATTGGTGGAATCAAAATAGGGCTCTTTCCTTCATTGCTTTGAGAGGGAGCATGGAAATCATTTCAAGTTTAGATATTTTATATGTATGTAATGGATGGCACTATACCGATCTGTACTTTTTATTTAAAGAATTCAAGGATCTTTTGCTGAGGGATTAGTTCCAAAGTATTGGGGGAAAGATTACTGGCATCCTGTTTGAGCATTGTTCAACTTCCATACTAGCTGATTCATTTATTTTGTAAATGGGTATCAAGAAATTGAGGGAGGATTCAGATTTTTATTTCTACATGTGACTTGGTGTGGTGCCTGTTCAGTGTTCACCATAACCAGCCACTAGCTTCAATTATATAATGAGTTCAGTATATAACAATGTTTGAGATTGTAGAAAGAAATTGCTGACAACGAAAAATTAATGGTAACGACGAGTAATGATTCTCATGGAGTCAAAGCACAATTTGACAGACAGTTGGCAAAATACAATGTACATTACCTTGCAATATGAAGTAGAATGCAAAGGCTTAACTTCAAGAGATGCACAATGGTATTTTCTTTGTATGTTGGATATTCATGACATGATGTTTAATAACTGTAATAATAATATACAAGACATAAGTTTCAAGAAATTATTCTTTAAAGCATGAAGTGGACTGGTTCAACATTGACACATGCAGAACTTCTCATCTGATTCAAATTTCAGAGATCTCTCTATAAGTGATTTGTTTGATCAAAGGTGTTAAAGATAGTGCAGCTGCAAGACACATTCTCAGGGAGGATGGTACCCTAGTCAGTTAACTAGGGCAGAGTAAGACCCTAGAAGGTACCCTAGGGCCCCAAGTAGTCTCCTGGGGTTCTTGGTCCGGGATCAAGCAGGTTGATGCCATGGCAAAGTCCCTAGCGTGTGGCTAGGGCCCCTATATGTCTCTAGGGTATTCTGGTTTGGGACCAGACAGTTTCTTGGACACGATGTCCAAGCAGATTCTGCAGGTTGAGGCAGAGACATTCCTGGTCTAGGACCAGGTAGATTCTTGGTCTGGGACCAAGCAGTTCCTGGTCAGTTAACCAGGTGAATCTTGGTCAAGTTGACCAAAATGATGATGTGTGATGTCCTCTCTCATAATCTGTTATTGCTAGGTTGTTTCTCAAGGGATTGGCCACCCCTTGATGATGTCACTAGCACCTAACCCTTAGGAGCAGTATTGAGGACCAGAGGATCACATCATCTAGTTTGCATCTTCTCCTTATATAGTGATGATAAAATATATATATAGAACACATGTGGCAATATACCTTGACAGAGAAAAGATTAAAGTCCTTGGACTTGTTGGTCCTACGGGTAAAAGGGGTTGTTTGTCCACCTTTATGGTACACCTTGGTCTTGTGGGTATGGGGTTTTTCTTACCTTCTTATTATGACCCCTTTGGTTGACTTACGGTCCTTTATCTTCTTACTTTGTCCTAGCACTCTTATTATGTGTACCTTTAGCATGATGCCTTTTATTTTATAGTTTTTATTTTCTGGACCATTGGTACCCTATCCTAAGTCAACTTAATTTTATTTTATGTTTTATTGGTAACCACCCTAAAACCTAGGGTTTCCTAAGTGACCTTTGTAGAAGGCTTATCAAGATTATGATTAAATGCTCAACTTCATTCTTGTGAGTATCTTGTTTTGGATCTGATTCCTTGTCCGCTTTTAGAGCTTGTTGCTGCTATTTGTTTGACGCCTAGTGTACTTGCTTCTCTTGGAGTGAGCCGTGGATTTGCTGCTGCATTTGGTCTGTTGGGCCGTGATTGTGTTATCTGCTATGTCGTGACTGTGTTATCTGTTGGGTCGTGACTGTGTTATCTACTGGGTTGTGACTGTGTTATCTGATATGTCGTGATTGTGTTATCTATTGGGTCGTGACTGTTTTATCTGCTGGGCCGTGACTGTGTTTTCTGCTGGGTCGTGACTGTGTTATCTGTTGGGTTGTGACTGTGTTCTTTGCTAGATCGTGACTGTGTTTCTTTGCTGGCCGTGACTATGTGTCTCCTCTGCCAGCGTGATTGTGTCTCTCCTTTGCTAGCGTGACTGTGTGTCTCCTCTGCCAGCGTGACTGTGTCTCTCCTTTGCTAGCTTGTCTGTGTCTCTCTGCTAATGTGGCCGTGAGTCTCCTCTGCCAGTGTGATTGTGTGTCTTCTCTGCTAGTGTGGCCGTGAGTCTCCTCTGCTAGTGTGATTGTGTGTCTTCTCTGCTAGCGTGACTAAGTCTTCTCTGCCACCGTGACTGTGTCTCTCCTTTGCTAGCGTCATCGTGTGTCTCCTTTTCCAGCATGACCGCGTGTCTTCTCTGCTAGCGTAACTGTGTCTCCTCTGCCAGCCTGACTGTGTCTTCTCTGGTGAGCATGACAGTGTGTCTCTCTGTTGGCGTGACTGTGTTTTTTGGCTGAGTTGTGACCTGTGTCTTTGCCTTCTTAAGAAATGCTGTTGAAATCTGGATAAAGGATTGAAGTTTCTCTTCATATTGTTTAAGAATCTGAGGTCTGTACCCTTATTACTAAAACCCTCTTAAGCTCTCTCTCAAGGTACATCATTTGTTCATCTAGGTGACTTGTCCCTTCGGTGACAAGATCAGAACCTAAAAGTATCTGAGTATAAGGCTGATCCAAAACAATTCTAGATTAGTATTGTTACTATTTGTTATCCAACTTTTTGTACCATAAGTTGGGTTACCTGAGGAGCCGCCAGTTGACGGACTTGTTCAAAGTCTGATTCCAGTGTATCAGTTGATCCGTCTGCTTGTCTAGCCAATATTGGCTAGTCACTTTTTTATTTGAATAATTTTGACCATGGCCCCGCGGGGTTTGTAATAAAATGTGCTAGTAGGATATTTTTGAGTGGTTCGGTCTCCTAAGACGTAGAATCTCAAATAGGGTATTCCATGGAGTTTTTTGCCCCTGACAATTATGCTTTGCCTTCAGTCGAGTATAATTGACGAGGTTTTCTCCCGCTTCCTCCAAAACTGGAAT